>JAHWGI010000422.1:47500-250000 GCA_029379305.1 Frankliniella fusca
CCGCGCCGCCGCCCTGCTTGCACTGGCACCGGGCGGACTGACTGGTCCGCCTGGCGAAGCAGGGGGACGCCTTTATGGGCAGTAAAGACAGGCACTCGGACAGCTTAGCGCGCGGCCCGGGCCAGGGCCGGGCAGTAGGCAGGCAGGAGGGGTGGGCCGGGCCAGCGCCGACGTACAGGACAGCGCCCCCGCGGGGCCCGGGGCCCCCGGACCCGGACCGTCGGGAGGGGCCTATCGCAGTGGGCGCGCGGCAGTGCGTACATTGTAGCCTTTATGAGATGCAGTAGCGACGGCAGCAAAGCCAAGTCACGGAGAGAAGAAGGACGAGCGGGGAGAGCAAGAGAAAGGGAGATAAAAGGGAATCTTAACTGGGCGGGGCGGGGCGGGGCGCGGCGGCGGGCCGGGTGCCGGGTCAGAGCTGACGGCAGGAATAATTTTAGGTTGACTGCCGCCGCCGACCGTGCAGCCTTGGCACTACTTTTTTCCCCGGCCAGCCCTTTTCCCCACGCCTCAGTCGCTCCGGCCCGGCAGTGCCCTTGCTTACTTTATTTCGGTTCCCCATCTCAAAAAACAGTGTGTCTCGCACTCGCTATAACGCTACCTCGTTGTGCTGTGTGTTGCAGGGCGCGCCGTGTGGTCAGCAGCACCAGGCAGCGGATAACTGAGCATCCGCCCCGACGACTGTGGGCCGAGCGAGGAGAAGGAGAAGAAGAGGCCAGCAGCGACAGCAGCAGCAGAAGCAGCAGCAGCGGGACCCGGGACCGCCCGAGCAGCGACTAGCCTGTTGTGGAGCGCGCCGTGGCAGGGGCGGGCCCGCCGCCGAGGCCAGAGGCCATGTCCGGGGCCGGCTGAGCGGGGCCGGTGCCTGCTGAGCGGGCCGCTGGCCATGCCGCTGAGGCCGAGGCCGAGATCGAGGCCGGGGCGCAGGCCGAGGCCGTGAGGCCCGCGGCCCGGGAGCCGCCGCCGCCGCGATGCGGTGGCTGGCGCCGCTGGCGGCCGTGGTGCTGGCGCACTGCCTGTCGCT
The DNA here is from genome assembly GCA_029379305.1 of Frankliniella fusca. Taxonomy (NCBI): domain Eukaryota; kingdom Metazoa; phylum Arthropoda; class Insecta; order Thysanoptera; family Thripidae; genus Frankliniella; species Frankliniella fusca. Next base: position 48,525 of record JAHWGI010000422.1, read on the forward strand.
CTCGCTGGCCTGCCCGTCCTCGTGCGAGTGCAAGTGGAAGAACGGCAAGCAGACGGCGCTGTGCGTGTCCAAGGAGCTGCGCGACGTGCCGCAGGGCCTGGACGCCGGCACGCAGGTGCTCGACCTGACGGGCAACGCCATCCGGGCGCTGGCGCGCGAGCGCTTCCAGCAGCTCGACCTCGTCAACCTGCAGCGCATCTACCTGGCGCGCAACGGGCTCGCCGACATCGCGGCGCGCGCCTTCCACGGCCTCACCAACCTGGTGGAGCTCGACCTGTCGCACAACAACCTGACGGCCGTGCCGTCGCACGCCTTCAAGGACTTCCCGCACCTCATGCGGCTCACCCTGAGCGGCAACCCGATCCGCAGCGTGGCGGCGCGCGCCTTCCAGCCCCTGTCGTACCTCGTTAACCTGGAGCTCAGCGGCTGCGCCATCGAGACGGTCCTGGACGACGCGTTCGCCGGGCTCGAGGGCCTCGAGTGGCTCAAGCTGGACGGCAACCGGCTGCGCGGCCTGCAGGGCGCCAACGTGCTCCCCAAGACGCTGCACGGCGTCGACATCCACAACAACCCGTGGGAGTGCGACTGCGGCATGGTGGACCTGCGACGCTGGATCGGCGCGTACCGCAACCCTCTGGCCATGGAGCCCGTGTGCCGCGGGCCGGCGCGCCTGCGCGGCCGCGCCGTCCGCGACCTGGCCGAGGCCGACCTGGCGTGCCTGCCCGAGGTGTCGCCGACCACCCTGTACCTCGAGATCTCCGAGGGCAAGAACGTGACGCTGCAGTGCAAGGTGAACGCGACGCCCGAGGCCAAGGTGTCGTGGTACTTCCAGGGCAACGTGCTGCAGAACGACACGGTGGTGGCGCCCGGCGTGCGGCTGCTGTACTACGTCGAGGACGGCGGCACGGTCGAGAAGAAGAGCAACCTGTTCATCTACCACGCCAACACGGATGACAACGGCACGTTCGTGTGCCAGGCGGAGAACCAGGCCGGCCGGATCCACGCCAACTACACGATCCGCGTGATGGTGCGTGAGGAGCCGCAGGCCGAGGCGTCCGCCTTCCCCATGGAGTACCTGGTGGCCGTGGCGGCTGGCCTGGTGGTGGCCGCCGCGCTCGTCTGCGTCAGCATCACGGCGTGCATCATCTCCTGCCGGAAGCGGCGGCGGCGGCGGCGCAAGGCGGAGAGCGGCAAGGCGGTGGCTCTGCACCAGAGCCAGACGTCGCAGAAGGAGGGCGCCGAGCGGCTGGCCGTGGCCTCAGCCGGCGTCAAGATGAACGGCACCGTCTTCATCAGCGACCGCAACGACCTGGCCGCCTACCAGGACTACCCGCTCGAGCAGAACCCGGACCTCATCAACGACGCGGAGAGCGTCGGCAAGGACCGGCGGCTCAAGGGCGGCGAGGAGACGGGCAGCTACCAGGAGGGCAGCACCATAGACGACGTCCCCTCCAGCACGGTGCAGCCGCCGCTGCAGTCGCAGCCGCAGCCGCAGCAACAGCAGCAGCAGGCGCAGCCCGTCTGGCCGGCGTACGGCTCGGTGGCCGGCCCCGTGGACATGTACCACACGCCGCTGTCGGCCGACGTGCACCTGTCGGCGGGCCGCTTCCTAGACGGCGACGGCTACCCTCTGGACTACGGCCTGCCCAAGCTGCCGCTGCCGCACCCCGGCATGTCGGTGCACCAGCCCATGGCGAGCCCGCTGGGCATGTCCAGCCCCCTGGCGCACCCCGGCGCGCACCCCGGCGCGCACCCGCCGCCCATGCCCAACATGTACCGCACGCTGCCGCACAAGCCGCGCGCGCTGCACGCCGGCGTGGCCGTGCGCCGGTACTCGCGCGACGCCGAGTTCCTGCCGAGGCCGTCGCCCACGGCGTACGACCCTTTCCTGCCGCCCGACGTGCGGTACACGGTCGACGGCTACCCGACGTCGGCCGCGCCCGTGCCCGTGTCGCCCGGCGCCACCCTGTACCCGGCCGGCGGCCAGCAGCACCCGCCCGTGCTCGAGGAGTCGCTGCTGCCGTCGCCGCCGCAGGCGTACAAGAGCGACGCGCCGCCTCCGTCCCCGTCGCCCTTCCCGTCGGCCGCGTCCACGTCGGCCGGCGCCGGGGCGTCCTGCTGCGTCGGCCAGCACTGCCAGCAGCAGCAGGCGCTGCCCGTGCCCGCGCGCTGCAGCGTGGCCGCGCAGACCGGCGAGGACGCCTCCGCCGCGCCCTCCTCCGCCGCGCCCGCCGCCTCCAAGCAGGCCCTGGCCCTGGCCGGCCTCCCCTGCACCCTCACCGAGAGCCCGGACGAGGGCTACGAGGGCGAGGGCGTGGACGCGGACATGTGACGCAAGCAGCGGGCGGCGGGGGCCAGGGCCTCTGGCGCCGCCTGCACCTGCCCCGGCGCCGGCCGGCCCGCTCCCGCCCCCGGCACCGCCCCCGGCAAGGGGAGGCCGCCGCTCGCGCCCGGAAAGTAGGACGCCCAACGGACTCGTTCCCCTCCCCATGTAAAGTAACCCCCTGCACGTATACGTGCGACAAGCTCAATGCTCAGTGACGCGAGGACGTTTGTGAATGACGGAGCAAATGTGTACCTGGTCGCTTTTGTGTGTCTCTTGGAGTGCTGTGGAGAGGGTTGGGGCTGCGGCGCGGGCGTGCTGGGGCTGTGGTGCTGTCGTTCTGCCTTGTGTTCGAACCAGGAGCGTATCGGGTGCATTTGTTTGTCGAGTGAGTGAATGAGTGTGTGTGTGTGTGTGTGTGAGTGTGAGTGTGTGTGTGTGTGTGAGTGTGTGTTTGTTTGCTTGAGTGAGTGAGTGCTTGAGAGGGTATGTATGAGTGGAAGTGAGAAAGACTGGTACGTTGTTAGAAATTAAAAGAAATGTGCAAATATACCTATCCTTTTTGATACAAAATATTTAAAAAATGTAATGCTCTGAATAAATTATGCTAGAGTTCTCTGATATTGTGACTGAGAGTGTGTCTTATTGGGTTGTCTAAGTTGTATGTTTCGAAGGAGGTTCTGTTACTTTATTAGCATCTTTGGTAGAGAGGCTGACATTATCCTTATGTTGGCCAATGTCAACAAAAGTTCAGACGGAATCATAAAGCAGGAAGTCTGAACAAGAGTGCCTTTTGCAGGTGTATTTCTTGGGTGAAGATTAAAAGCTGCAATTGTCAGGCCTTACTATCTCATTTAATGAAAATTTACTCAAGGCTATCCCAGAAGATTGTCTGTCTCTGTAAAATGTCAGGCACTCCAGTATCTGATTGCTCCTAAGCAATGCAAGTTAGTTACTATCAAAACACCGTTTGAAAATTTAACCAAATTATCTTTCTGTTGACCATGTATACCAACAACTCAACCTGCGATACATTTAGTGCTAACACAAGAAAAAGAAAACTGCTCGCCTATAGCTTTGTCAATCTATGTGACTGGGAAATCACAATTCTTCCATTATTACTTACTGTATGTATTTTCAAGTTTCAAGAAGTCAGAAACTGTGTGTCATTTTGACATAGGGTCAAAGTTGTGACTATTTGTTTTGTCTTGTCATCAGCACAAGTTTGAGAACTGGCTGCAAGTTCCTGTCAAACAAAAGCATTTCCCCTTCATGAAACACATTTTTCATTCATATTTTCTTTATCTCAGTTGACAAAAGGGCCCACACAAAATCATTGCTTTCACAGTATAAACATTATTTTCTGATGACAAAAAATGCTTTCGATTTCCGAACTTTTCAACTTCATTTACTTATTAATTTGTTTTCCTAGTAAAGAACTTCATAGATTGAGATTGCTTGCATGACCCAACACCAGTAGTAGTAGCCTGCTGTTAATCCACTGTTGCATTCAAATGCTAAGGTGATTGTGTAGAAGACTGGTTGTTAATTCAGTCGTTTATAGGCAAATGTAACACTCGCCTCCTCTACACATTTTATGTTATTTTTGTATCAGTTATCATTCCCATTTGTAAGAGTTTTATATAAACACCAAAAAGAATCCTGTTAAAACGTGATTAGTGTGATCTTATTATTATTAACTGTACATAGAACAGATGTAAATTTGCATTAAAACAAATTTCAGAAAAACCGAGACGTATTATTGAATCACCTTAAAACCAGAGTTTTACAGCGACCTAATGAGGAAAAGGCAGTCCATTGCAATGCATTTTAGCTTTTCAATTTATTGTTCTTTTTTAACCGAGAAACATTAGACCAAGCCCCAAGGGATGCTCTGTGCGAAAACTGTGGTTTTTCAGCCTAGAAACAGATTTGCGCGCGCTGCGCGGAGGGAAGTCCTGACCCCGCTATAGCGAATTTCCCCAAAACTTATCTGGGTGCGCCCCTTCGACTTGATTTCTGTTGTATGGACTCAGAAGAAAAGGTAACTTGGTCGTTTGGTCAATAAAACATATTTTTCTTTTTCTTTTTTTGTGGGGTCGGGGGTCAAACATCGAAGGAAAAAAGAGGAAGAGAGGAAAGGACTTTATTCGTGTTTACAATTTTGGAACGAAAGTGCGGGACAAGCCAGTTTTGTTCAGAGAGTGGGAGCGTCTTAAGGTGCCCCCACAATCAACTCATCGGGAGGTGACGGTACGAAATTTTGGGTACCAGGAATTTAATTCCTGCTTCCCCCTGCGCTTGTGCTCTCGGGTAGGCCGCCACCTTCACATGAGTGCTTGGCGGGTTGGCCTATCCAGTTTGTCGCAGGCGTTCCGCCTCGGTAATGGCCATTGTGGGGACGCCATTAAAAGGCCTGCTTTAAACTTGCCTCCTCCTGCCTTCAGGAAATTAACGTCCACGCCAAAAGTCTCCAATAATGTGTGGCTGTGGCTGTGGGTGGCCGGTCGACCATGTCAAGAAATGTCAAGACTGCTGGTGCTGGTATTCGCCCGGCGAATTTCTCATCGACAAGAGCCGTAGTCTCGCCCCAGTCTTCCTGCGAATAAGCGCTTCAGTGTTGGGGCCATGCTTTGATTGTGTTGGAAGCTGGTTGTTGGTTTTTGTCGTCGTCTTGCTGCCAAACAAGATGGCGGTCCTAGCTGCTGCTGCATTGCTCGATGAGCTTATGGGAAGAAATAGGAATGCTATTGGTGATAAACCGAAAGATCTTAATTGGGAAGACCCGGAGGTATGTGTGCACTCAATTTCCTTGGAGTAATTTTACCCTTGTGTATTCTAATGTAAGAGTAAACACTGAAGCGAAGCACCCTACGCTCAGCGATCTGCCGCATTCAAACTCTTATAATTTTTGTTTAGAGACGTAGTTCTTCTCTCCCGTTGAATCTTATGAAGCTTTTTGTCATTCGTTTGCGTAATTCGATATCATCAGACTTTCTCTCAGAGTGTTATGTCGTTACTGTAGAGTTAAATCCTCTTACTGTAACCCCTACAAACAAGTTGGGATCAAGACGTTCTTCCTTCCCCATAGATGTTTATTTCCACCGAACTTATTCCTTTTTTAAAATTAAGATTACGTCATCTTAAGTCCAACAATGCAAATTTGATGACTCCTAAACATAGGGAAACAGCCTCCTTATAGACGCCTGCCCTCCCTACTAAGAATGAAGCTGTTGCTAGCATTGCTACCTTAGGCTAGAAAGACTCAAACGTATCTTTTAGCATTACGCTTTACGAATACTGTCTATAATTGCATGTCTGTTTCTTTGTTATTTTTCAGTTTTGCAAAATGTATATGGTGAAGTTTTGCCCTCATGACTTATTTGTAAACACCAGAGCTGACCTAGGGGCTTGCCCGCGTTTGCATGACGATGAGGCTAAAAACCAGTTTGAAAAGTCTACCAGTTACAAAAAGCAGCAGTATGAAGATGACTTTGTAAGATTTTGTCAGGGTATGGTTAGTGAGGTAGAACGTAAAATATCCAAAGGAAAATCTCGTCTTGCATTGATAGGAAAGGCAGATACAGTAAGTTAAAGTTTTATTTTGTTGTTACCAACTTAGTTTGTTTATATCCTCAATTTTACTTTTATCTTTGTTTTTCAGGCTTCATTAACCCCAGCTCAGACACAAAGAAACACTGAACAAATTAATTTGCTCTCTGAAAAAATTAATAATTTGGTTAATGAAGCTGAGCAAATGGGTATTCAAGGAAAAGTTGAAGAAGCCCAGGGTTTGATGAAACTATGTGATAAATTGAAAGAAGAAAGAGAGCAGCTGCGAAAACAAAATGACAACAGTCACTGGCAGCAGGTAGATAAGAAATGTGTTGGATTTAACTTTAAGCTTCTTCATACTACTCTTGGTTTTTATATCTGTTTTTTTCTTCTTCTTTCTCAGACTGCAGATTTAGCAGCAGCTCAGGAAAAACAAATGGAAGTTTGTGATGTTTGTGGTGCTTTTCTCATTGTTGGGGATGCTCAGTCTAGAATTGACGATCACCTAATGGGCAAACAGCATATGGGATACGCTAGACTCCGTCAAGCTATTGACGAAATCCAGGTATCAAGCGATTTCATACAATTTTTTTGTACCTCGTACTATTACATTTGAAAATTAAGTTTTATGTATTGTTTAGGCTAACAGAAACAAAGCAAGAGAGGAAAAGGAAAAACGCAGAGAAGAAGAAAGAAAAGAGAGGTATCGTGCTAGGGATGAGGAAGAGAAGCGTAAAGAACGAGAGCGCGATGAGAGAAGAAAGCGACGAGAAGAAGAGGAGGAATCTCTTAGAAGACGAAATCGGGATAGGCAAGTTGTTTTTAAGATTTGTCGAATCAGTGTTCATTTTCATTATTGAAGAGGTATTTATTGTAAGTCTGTATACTGTTACCAGGAGCCCTGGTAGACATCGAAGGAGAAGTCGCAGTAGAGATAGAGAGCGTGAAAGGCTTAATCGTCATGAAGAGCGCTATAGAGATTATGGTAGAGAACAGAGAGACCGTGAAAAGGAAAAGCATAGGTTTGTTAATTTAGTTTTAAGAATCCCTTTGGGTTTGGCCTTGCTTTCGTAATACTTACTTCAATTTCAACTGCAGGTCTTCATCCATGCAGAACAGCCGTGATTGGAAAGAATCATACAGAAGAGAACGAGGTGAAGATCAGCATGACTACAGGCGAGAGGATGACAGAGACCGTCACAGGCGAGAGAAGGGTGAGTATTTAGTTATTTTCGTTTTTCTTGGGAGAGTATTTTTCTTACTGTCGTATGTTCTAAATCATGTTGTTTGTGTTCATGAAAGGCATGAATGGAGAAGCTTCAAGACACAGCAAGAGTCATCACAGTAGCAGATCACATCGTCATGACCGTGATGGTTATGATGATGATGTTCAAAGAAGTCGTCATATGCAGGATGCTTATGAGGATGGCCACAACGACAATCACTGATCACTGAGGTACAGGCTCTCTCTCAAAGGTAAGTGATATAGGTTAAATAGTTAATGTCTTCATTTGTTCACCTCACATCATCCAAAGTTCTTGTTTTGATGAAAGGAATGTATATATTTTACTTCCTTTCTTATTTTTATTTCCTTGAAATTTTTAAGTTTATAATTCTCAGTACTCTGAAATCATCATTTTCATTCAAAATGGTGCTATCAATCATTGGATCATGTGATGTGGACATTCAAACTATAGCAAATTATAGTTCAGGTGCATATATGTGATATCTAGCACTGAACAGTTACAGCAAGGTAGCCCAAAGTTAATCATGCAAATCAATGCTTTAGTTTTTATCTTTATTTATTTTTTTCATTTTAGTAGTGTGTGTAAGCATGATATGCATTGCTACTTCTTAGGGTCCAACTACCTCTTTTTAATGAGTATTTTTACCCCCAATTTTTTTTTTTTATTTTGGTGCTGTTCTTTTTAAAGCACGAAATCAATTTCAGAAAATTTTAAACCTTAAAAGTCTGCTGCCCTCTTTTTACGCTAGTTAAAATTTTTGTGCCTCTCATATATTGGAGCAAGTTAGCTGTGGCTTCTCTGTTTGTCGTTTGCTACAGTATGAACACTTGCTTTGTTTTTTTAGTATGTTTGTCAGCAGCATCATCAAGCCAACGTGGTTCATATTGGAATTGGAGGTTAGTGTATGGATTATAAATTCATATGAGGGTGGAATTTATTACTACATACATAAACTCAGATTTACTTTAGTCCGTATCTTATCACTCCCACTTTTTACTTTACTCTGAAATGTGTGAGGGACAGCTCAGTGCTAACATGTAGCTTTGTGAAACTTTAAACAAAGTTCAAAACAGAATTGCATGCTGTTTTTTTATTTTAACTTTTATTTCATGACTACTCTTACAATGCCATTTTCTCCCCTGTTAAGTCAAGCCATTCATTCTAGTAATTAATTAATTAATGCAGAATAGATTAGAAATGGCATGGCAGAAACTGCTTTTCTTTTCTCGTGTTTGAGCTTGAAGTCTGTCTTAAAACTGGCGTGTCATGGTGCTTGGCCTTTATTTTTTACTGCTGATTGGAGACGTGATGGTCTCTTCGGAAAGGAAATATTCAAACCTTTGATAAGTTCTTGTTTGTAACATTGTAGAGTTCTTATTGAAGTGGGTAACTTTTTTTGGTGTAGAACTTTTCATCAGGGGTGTGGTTTTCTTTTTGTTTTCCAATTGCTGAAGCTGTAGTGGTACATTTTGTAAAAAAAATGAATGAATGTTTTTTTAAAATTAATATTTTTTACAACTTTTTTATTTTTTTATAGCAAAAATGCTCTTGATCTCTAAATTTTCAACTAGATTTGACTTTGAGAGTTTATTTGGTCTCATAAAATGATAAAGTTAAATGGAACAACCTTTGGTCTGTACTATTAAGAGTTACATAGACCAACTATTCAGGTAATCAGTGAAGCTGAAAATCAGCACCACCACCTCAAATGTAAGTTTTATCCTGAAATTTGCTGCACACTTAATGTGGATTTTGAAGTAAGTCTAGACCTGAACGCATAAACTCACCAAAGTTTCTGGCAATTGAAATAAATTTAAGTTTGTGTACTTGGTGGTCTTAGATTCTGGTTGTTCTGCAGCTGTGTTTGTGTGGATCTTGAGTTGTATTCTTTCCAGTGATTGGTTAGACCTGCCTCAGGTGGAGCAATTCTTCTGACAGCCTCATCACAAGCAATGGGCCCCGTCCCGCACCTTGCTGGTTTAGTTGTTGTTATGGTTGGATCACATTGAGGTATTTATACAATCAGGTGACCCTCATCCACTTATAAGGGTGTGCGAATTCTTGCGTTACCATATCAGAATCTGAGTTTATTGCTTTCTGTCTCGGCCTGCTCTCCCACCCTCACCTGTCAAGTCCTAACTGCTTTTATAGCAGGCAACAATGCCTGTGAGTTCTTTTTAAATAAAAGAAGAGTAAATGTGCATGTGTAAGTGTGGAGATGTGTGAAGATAATTTTACAGTGGCCCTGTGAAGATCACTACATGGAAGCCAGCATATCTCAAGCAATCTTTTCTTTTCCTTTTTTTCCCCTTTTTTTTACTTTTCTTTTTCCTTCTCTTGATATGTTTACTTTCCAAGCTTTGACATTTTGTATCAGAACCTCAACCAGTTAAGATTTACCTTAGCCACTTAGTACTCTGCATAGACTATCACAGCCCACAGCCTTTTAGATTCTGATTGGTTATAGCCTAATTTCGCACACCCTTGTCCATTTTGTATGTTTGAAGTATGCCTTGTTAGTGGCCGCTCTGTATGTTGTTTCCTCTTGACACAGTGTCGTCCAATTGTTTTTTATTTCTTCCAAAAATACACATCCAAGCATTTTTCTTAGCTCATGGGGGAGCTTTCAGTAAGCCTGTAATAGAGGAATGAGGGAAGGAAGTGTTCAGATTTTTCCTAAACCAGGCTTCCTCATTCCCAGTTTTGTTCCCAGCTATTGAATTCTGATGTCAATGGATGCTTCAACTTTCCACCAGGTTGAATTGCATCCTGATAAGCGTCATGCCTCCCGCCTGTAAGCTCCTTCAGGGAATGGGTCAGGAAGCAATGGCATTGGCTGGTGCTTGATGCAGCCTAACTATCTTCTATCGAATGTTCTGTTCACTTTTCTGTTTCCTTTTCAGCGCTTGATCGCAAGGTTGGGTGGTCTTGGGAGTCCACCTTTGGAAGCAGCTGAACACACAACTCAGCATGTCAAGGTGATCTAGACTGTAAGAATAGTGTCTCCAAAGGAGATGTCAGCTATATACTATACAACGATGGCTGGGAAACGCTAATATAAGTGTGCTGTGTGTTTATTGGAAAGTGCCGTAGAGGGCCATTATATCTCCCACCTTTCTTTAGCCAAATTCAATGGCTTGACAGTTCTCAAAATCCAAATAGAAGCGTTCTAAACCAAAACTTCATAGATTTTTTGTGAACATCTTCAAGCTGTGTCTTTATCAATTTTGAGTGCAACACTTTTATCGCATTTCCTGCCACGGCCCACAACTTAAAATTTTTTCAACCTTTTTTTTTTTACAATATTGTGTAAATGGTAGATAAAACTTACTTGAGTTAATAAACTTGGGCTGTGATCCACTTATGATGAAATCAGACCAGTCTTGTTTTGTGCCTTCTGAAGCACAAAGTTAATTGAATATAAATTTATTGTGATCTTTAGGACGCTCAGTACATTAAAATGCCTCGTACATTTTCTATTTAACTTTGTTTCGTCCAAATCAAATGGGTAATAAAAAATAAACAATACACACCTGTTGTCATGTCAATTAATGCGATGCTTTCAGCATGAACTACCTAGCATACCAACACAGCTCACAAATTAAACTTGCGCTTTATCTGAGCGAAGGCTCATCACGCCCGAACTCACAGGGAATCTCTTTGACGCACTGTGAAACATATATCAGTCGCCAGGAAGCACGATACCGATCATGTTTAGGGATAAATTCGCTTTCTACGCGATGAAAAGTGAATTGTTCAATCGGCGTTTGGTGGAAGGCAACTCATTCGACGCCAGCCCGCGCCAACGCGTTTGAGAGAAAACCGTGGGAAAGCGGCGCCCTGAGCCTAATTTGACCCGGAGTTCAGCAGAGACGAGGAAGGTAGGAGAAAATATGACATTTATTCAGTCTTTTTGTATTTTTCAATCAAAAGATCGTCTTGAGACTGTGGGCAAGTGTCGGCGTGGTAGCGTAAAATTCCGTACATTTAAGGATACATTTGACTCTTTATTCCACTTTTTCTGGCGTTTTTAAAAGTTTCTCATGCTCCTTAGTCTTGTAGAGTGCCATCACCAGCATTGAGATCGAACTGTATCAATATTAGAGCGCGATTTGTTAAAATGAGTCGAGACTTGAGTCTGGGTTTCAACATTTTTCAAATATTTTTCGATTGCCGCGCTAGCGCCGGCTCCCGCGTCGACAGCAGCGCGCCTGCTGCTCTGCCGCCCGGGGAATGCCTACTGCCCGGGCGCGGGCGGATAGCGCCGCCGCTCTCGGCCAAGTTCTCGCACCGCTCAAAGGAGCTGGGTGGGCCGGATTGAAAAAGTATTTTATAGCATTGGAAAATTTAGGCTTTGAACTAAAATCGCCTCGCTTTGACCCCCATCTCTCTTCAGTAGTTTGGGAGCTACAGCTGAGGAAAGCCATACGTGTCACGCGTGTCACCACGAGCGGCGGGGCGGGCGCTATGTCATTGGACGAGAGGTTTCCTCGGTAAAAGAGCGATCGGCTCGGATTTTTATGTGCTCGTAATGAAAGACCATGTCATTTCCCGATCATTTTACCTCTACACTATAATCCTCCGACCAATCCCGGACAGTGGGAATCCCCGGGCGGCGGCACAAGGGGTATTCCGCGCTGTGGTTGTGTGTCTCTCTGTCCTTGTCACACTCATGGGGCACGGCCATCAGGGGCGAGAGAGAGGACACTACTGAACGCTGTTCGGAATCACCCTGCAGCGCGTAGCGACGACGCCTTTTTTGAGTCGCGCGGCGGCGGAGCGGTGGAGTGCCGAGCCGACACAATAGACTCATCACATCACGAAATAAGTACTATTTACCAAAAATAAAATTAACAATGTATTTATATTTGAATGGATGTGGGGGAGATAGGATTGGAGGCTCTCAGCAGAAAATTTCAGGGACCCGTAACTTAACGACATTTTGTGTTACAACGCTCATTTTCACGTTACGTTCCCCGTAACGTAACTTAAACAAAATTTTGATTTGTTACGTTACATAACACATAACCGTAACGTAACGAAAATACCGTTACAGCAAAGTAACTTATTTAATATTTCGATAGTCTTGCCTGATTTCTCCCAATATCCAACGAGATTGATTTCGTGAGCGATATGCCGAGCCCCTTGCACCGAAAGACCGCTAAAATAATTTCTGAATCAAATAAGTTATTTTCAAAATAACTTGTAACGTAAATAGCTTTAATTAAGTTACGTTACAAATAACGTAACAAAACGACTGCAGGCATTTAAATTCGTCCCCGGAACTTGTCACGTAACGACATTACGTTACGTTCTGGGTCCCTGGAAAATTTTCTAGTTCACCTGCGGCCCACCCTGGAGACGTGCATTTCGACTGGCTAGTCATTAGCCAGCTTCTCCTGTACTTTTACTCGCTGCCTAGAGTGGCTTAGACCGAATCCAAAAAGTTGAGAAACAAGAAACACCTCCGTGGTTTCCCGACCGACAAGTTTCTCTTCCTTTGTCAGAAGGCGGGAAATCAAGGAACATGGCGTCAAGGTAGTAAAATTTTGTGTACTCTCATATTTTCCTGGATTTATTCTTTATATCTACTAGACATGCTTTCGAGATCTGCCAGTCAAAAATGTAAAGCTAAGAGGCTTCGAATGTTTTCTTAAACTCGACACGACATTAATCAGTTCAATGCAATTCTCACAATTCTTAGATCAACTAACACTTTTTCTCTAACCTTATTCTCATATGTCAAGTTCTGAAAGTATTCTGATATTGTCAGTCCAACATCGTTGACAATTTCGAAATAATCTTGAAATTTTCTTTAAGGTATAATCGAACAAATGAAGAAGTTCTCTCAGTTCTTAGTAACGCTAAGGTCTTGGAGAAAGACCTGTCACCTGTCACCCAGGTTTTGAGTTTTTCTGAACCGAATAATCTTGAGGAAAATTTACTGCTGTTGGAGCTTGATAATAGCCTTTTAGAGTTGCTGAATAATGGTGATTGGTAAGTGACTGGAGATGTTTTGGTTGTGTTTGACAAGTTTGTTGGAACCTGTTCAAAGAACTTAGTGGACATTGTTGTTTTCAGTCTGGCATTTAGGGGTGACAAAAATGAAAGTGCGGTCATGTGCACGAAAAGTAAAACTTTTGATGTGAAGACAGCAGAAATATCCAATTCATTAGCTTTAGTACCTGAAATCCTCTGGAGCCAAGATACCATGTGTTCAAGTGCTGATAGAATTTTAAAGGAAAAAAATGTAAATTTTGCTGGGACATGAATGTAAACTGTGCTAAAATGTAGTTCATGTTGTTGGACTGATTGTGATGTCTGTCTTTCCCAAGGTTGTTAAAGTATTTAATGAATATCTTGAAGTGCGACATTGTGGTCCACGTCTTCAGAAATTAAGATCATTGCTTGCTGTAGGAGAGTACAGTGGTCCTGAGTATGAAAAAGATCTTAAAGAGAGTGGTGTCAAGCTGCTTACTCTCCATGATTTACTTCACAAAATACAGGCTAGTGAAGAAGAATTATTGGCAGCCTTGAAAGAAAACTTTGCTTGCTGTATAGATGGTGCGTTTCAGAATGTCCTAGCTTTATGTTAGGTCAATATCCGAATCATTTCAAGTTATCTTATTATGCTGCAGGCTATTGGAGATGTTTAGAATTCAATTACCATTTCCGTGTTCTCTCGTCTGTACTTCAAGTTGTTGATGAAAACTCATGGCCACTGAATGGCTTGGTTTGCAAAGAAGTTTTAGAGAGTTTGGAAGAACTTGTTCCAGAGGTTATATTAAATCACCTGATGGAATGGTATACATTTGAAAATCCCGGTGGTATGTTCACTCTTGGTTTTGTTATCATAAAAAAAGTAAGTTCTGATCATTTAACAACAATTCTCACTGATTTAGAGAATACTTGTACCCTGAGGGAAGACCGAATCTGTAAAGTTCTTGGTGAAGTGCTACTGAGGCCTGCTGGGAAATGGAATTTACAGGAATTTCTCACAGCATGGCAACAGAGTGTTCCTGAAGGTAATTTAAATTTATGTTATAGCCACCTATGAAAAAACTGAGAATTGATACTTAACAATGATGACAATTTTTAAAGGAATGGTCACAAATATGAAGTATTTAGAAGGTGTTGCCATTAAAGATACGTCATGTCAACCTCAAGTTGTACGCTATTTCCCAGAATGGGATCTGCCAGAGGATATTGGTGAAAGGTTTAAAGTTTTGTTTAAAGCAAGAGAGAAATGGACAGTTGATGAGATTCGTCCCTATATTGAGTAAGTTTTCAACTTTTCAATGCTTAACCTTAGAATTTATGTCAAGATCATATTGATTAAATGTTCGGTGCTTGTGAATGTAATTTATTCACCATTTGTAACTTTCTCTGCAGGCGCTTAACCACAAGTAAGATGAACGTAAATGCATTACTGACCAAACACGCGAGAGCATCCACATCAAATGGAATGAAGTACTATAGTGCTAGGCATGGTAAATGAAATGTTCTTATCACCATTTGGCTTGCTGAAGAGTAAATGTTTTATCAAACTTTTGAGCCCAGTTCTATGTAAACTTTCAATACTACAGTTGAAAGTGCTGCCATACTATTTTGTACTTTGGTGCAAATAATGAGCAAAATTAACAATCTTTTCTAGTAATGGATACTTATTTTAAAACATTATTTTTGTTTGTGAATCATAAATTTAGGTATAACAAAAACATTTCACACACACATATTAAGCTACAAGTGACACAAACAAATCTAAACCACAGCTGGCAGCATAGATACTAAACTTTCCAACCATCACATTCATGTTGCACTGACATAAGTACCTGTATACTGTACAATTACTAGAAAAAAAGAAAAAAAATTCTATCAACACAACCAAAAATTCACTATAAGATAATCATGCAAGAACAAACCTTAATATTTTATTTGAAATGAATATTGTTCAGAAAGAGACATTTAAGTACATTACGAACAATCCAGTAGAGGAATCACCACAAATGACACACAATGACCTTATCTCAATCTGAAAACACAAGAGGGGCAGTAAATGGGGATGCATTGGAATTGGCAGCAATAAAAGGGAAAATATCAGCGCAATACTGCAATTGCAAAACTAAACCTCAAATAATTTTAAAAATACAAGGCAAGAAATGTTACTTGACCTATCTCATTTATGCTAACTAAATTAACCACATTCAATCACAATTATTTACTTTTTGAGGCAAAACTGTTTAAGTGCCAAAAAACACTGGTAACATGACTAGAATATTCTTATCTACACAAAAGCCCTAACCATAAGGGGTGGAATAAGTTCTTTTCTTTATTTTCAGGAAATATTACACCTGGAAAAATTTAAAGCATATGAAAACAATATAATAACAATAAATTCATTGTAGTTTTCAGGCAAAGTTTACAATTCTAGCACATACCCTATGAGTTTGTGAGAGGCTTGAACCATGTCTCATGGATCGTTTGATTTCATCATATCTGAGAGGGTGAATGCAAAAAGGTAGTTAGTGGCAAGACATTAAGCACAGAAGCTGGGACAATGTAAGGTACGTAATTACAAATAAAACTTACTTTTTTACTTTATCAGGAATGCTTGCAATCTCCAAGGGTAGCAGGTCATATAACTCATCTAGTGAGTTCACAAACCGCAATTTTCTGCTAAACTTTGAACTTGAAGGGCAAACAAATTAAACTTCAATCATACAAAACAACATTACTTGGAATAAAATTTTTAAATAAACGAAACAAACCTGATAAATGGTCTTGTCATCACAACAAGAGTTTTAAGCCAAAATGTTGGATGGACAATATACAGCCCTTGAAGTGTTTTACGAAGTCTTCGGTCAATTAATTGGTAACATCTTTTAATCCAAGGAAACGTTGGGATAACACTTCGTCTAGTAGCGCCATGAAGGAAGATTAAAACATAGTCTTCTGTAATTAGTTGATCTAAAGTTGTGAGAACATACCTAGTAAAAATATCCAATAATTTGTTAGGTTTAGCACAAGAATTAATGCTTAAAAAATCAAACACACAAAATTAGACAACTTACAAGAATAAGTTATCCATTACATAATCATAATCAACTCTGCTTTTATCAGGCAGAAAACATGCACTAAAAACAATTATAGCATTGTGGCATCCGGCTGATAAATAACCACCATGAGAAAGCACCTGCAAGCAATACAAGTATAAGTATGATTGTTATTGATTACTAATTTGAGTATGGCATCACAGTGAACACATACTCGTTTGTAGGGTTCAATAACTTTCATATCAATTCTTCGCTCTTCACCAGCCACTGTTACAGTTCTCCAGTGTCTTGCCTCACTACGTTCCTCAGCAGCTGTGAGCTCTGGAATGGCTTCAGGTGTTATCTCAACATTTTCAAGACCTAATTTATCAAAGGAGAAAGTCAAGGAGATAAGAAAATTGAGCATAATGAGTGCTAATGCCAAATGATTTACAAATTACATTCAAGGATGGAGTCTTCTAATTCATCAGGAGAATCCATTTCCGGCATAAAGGTATCATCTAACTCTGTATCACTTCCTCCAGGTGAAGCAGACGAATCACGGGCTGTATACATCTGTTCCGTTATTGTAGTGTCTGTTGCAGTATCAGTGTCAGTTGCAATAGAACTTAGGACATCTGCAGTCACTCTTATTTTCCGTCTCCTGCTTAAACTTGATCCCGGTATACTGTCTGGACCTTGATAGAGTGGATCTAAAGATTACACAATAGTTTGAGATTGTTCTAGATAAAAATGCAAAAGGATGTAATACAATACGTGATAACCACAGACCTTTTTTTAGCTGGACATTGTTACAGTCAGGAGAGAGATAGGCCTGGTACAGTGATCTATCCTCATCATCATCTTCATCCCTATCATAGCAGATAGAAGTCTCTGAAAGCAGATCATTTTACTTTTAGAATGGAATACATTTGGAGGGTTATAAAAAAGGAAGGTTAAATACCTGAACTTGAAACTGGAGAGCTGTATTCTAAAGGTAATGGCACTCCTGATGCTTCCAGCTTCTGTCGTAGTTCTTGTGGGCTTTTAGGAAATGTAACTAAAAAATGGTGATTTTGAATGAAAAATGATGAATAAGATTTCTTCATATACTAGTAAAATAAATTCATGAACAATGCTTTCATACCTGTTTCCACTTTATATGCATCTAGTGAAGGAAGGTCCAGATCTAAACTTTCAAGGCTAAAAGTAGAGTCCTCTCGGTCTCTAGACTCGAATTTGTTTTCGGGTAGTGTTGCGTTGCTATCTAAGCTCGGTCGAGAGAAAGCTGCTAGAGCGACACCTTTCGGCATCATTGCATATTTTGATAAAGCTTCAAAATCATCAGGATCTACATCTTTGAGAGGATGGTCATTTGTTGTATCTCTTCGCATGAGTTCAGATGTGACTTCAGCCGATGTAGATGCTTCTGCAGTTCTGTATGGAAGGCTGTCTTGCACTGTAGTCATCTGTTTCATTGTAAAGGGCAAGAACACACAAAAGCATTTACAATAAACATTAGATACACGGAATGTAAATAGTTTGGCAGTCACAAGTACAAGCGCATTAGAAAAATTACTACGTGGATTCATGAATTTTTTCAGCAAAGTACGAGATTGGAAATTTAGAAAATTGATCATAAGCACCTCAATTTCTCAAGGAATAAAAGAAAAAATTACGTCCCGTCAAAAACATACTTTACACGACGTTAGATGGGTACGTTGGCCGAAGAGTCCAAGGAATTTTAATGGCTTTGGCAAGCCTAACCAAACTTAAAAGCTTGACGAAAATATATTCACAATCATTTTGTTGCGCTCAGATTTATCCTCAGAGAAATATTGAACCCCTCCGTAAAGCCAAGCCAATTTGACAACTTCTAGCTCCTACCGCACTCCCCCCCACCCACCTTGTCAAAACTGTGTTGTCGTTAGTCTCTTGTCGAGTATTTTCAAAATGATTGTTCGATTTGGTTGGTAGAGATGGGACCGGATATGAAACCAAGTGGACTACTTCACTCAACGCTCCCTAGCGGCCGGTCCCCGCAGGTTTGTCCCCGCTGGTGGTGCTACACGTTTAACGCCCTCTCGTGGCGTGGATTGCGTGGATCGTCAACACGACAGTTTGAACTTGTGGGTACCGGCTACGGGTGTTTGTGTTGTTGTTAAAGTTGGGTTATGTTTCGGATGAACCGGTAGAACTGTAAAAACAAGATTTTAACTTCCTTCGTAGTTGTCCAAACACACAATGCCGACGTGGAATCAGATTCAGTCCCAGCTACGAAACCCAAACAACCCAGTCGTATTTTTCGATATAAATGTTGGAACCATTGTAAGTAATATAATTAAGTATTTTATTAATCTTATTCTTTGCTCACAGAAAATAGTTTTTCACACTTTTATGTTGAGCATTTATTGATTTTTTACCTCTATCATTTTGTATTTTATTTGTACTTCGATGTTAGACCCTTTACTAAAGGTGGCCTTACACTCAACATTTTCGATGTATCCACCAATTTCTGTTTGTCGATTTTCGTTGATATTTTGTCTGAAAGAGTAGAAAACATGTACTGTTGTACATTTCAACACAACCTTCGGAAACTTATAGTGACTACAAAATTGTCCACAAATACTAAACGGACATAGGCGGAAATGACGAAAACACTGAGTGTAAGGCCACCTTAAGGATGACAAGAACATTGAGCTACATTGTGATCATGAAGAGCGGTGTGGTTTAGTAATTGATGAAACCTGTTTACTTTTTTCAGGAAATTGGAAGAATGATATTGGAGCTGTTTGCTGATATAGTACCCAAAACAAGTGAAAACTTTAGACAATTTTGCACTGGTGAATATAGAAAAGATGGAGTACCTCTTGGTTTCAAAGGAGCCCCGTTCCACAGAGTTATCAAGGATTTCATGATCCAGGGTGGGGATTTTGTTAATGTAAGTAAATTTCTGGTTTATATTTTAGTGGTAGTTGTATGTTCAATTCTAACTTTTGTATTTTTTTTGTTTGTATTCTAAAGGGTGATGGAACTGGTGTAATGAGTATATATGGTGGTACTGCTTTTCCTGATGAAAATTTTACACTTAAACATGATGCTCCAGGATTATTATCCATGGCCAACAGTGGAAAGGATACCAATGGATGCCAGTTTTTCATTACATGTGCCAAATGTAATTTTCTGGATGGCAAGCATGTTGTGTTTGGTCGAGTAATTGACGGATTATTGGTTATGAGGAAAATAGAAAATGTACCCACTGGTCCAAATAACAAACCAAAAATCCCAGTTGTCATTTCACAATGTGGCCAAATGTGATAAAAGTTTTTGAGGTGTTTAAGATAAGGAAACAGGCATGTTGTAGAACAAAACATGATCCTTGATGATTTTTTTTTATATGTCTCTTTGGCACTGCACAGGTCTTTATTATTCATCAACAGAGGTGTTACATCTTCCCCTTAATCAAAGTTCAATAAAATTTTAACAGGTGTTTCAATTTTTTTTTTTTTCTTCTTAATTTTTTTTTCTTTTGGTGATAAAATTTTATAAGTCATTCTAAGTTTGGTATTCCTGCTTTATCATTAGGGTAAGTTTTGGAAATCGTTATTGTATGTAAATGTCCTCAGTAACATGACCCTACATTAGAATACCTGATCACAAAATTATCATCAAAAATATATATACAATTGTCAATTGTTTGCTTCGTAAACATGAACAACTTTATTAGAAGTAAATAAATAAATAATTGTAAAGAAACTTTCTTTGAAATGTTTCTCTTAATATACATGCATCACTTGTTAAGGAAGAGTATTTAGTTAGGGTTATCAGTTCACAAACCTAAGATGGATTTTAAAATCAAGTTTTCCTATGTCATAGGTTTACTATTGTTTGTTACTTCCAGCTTAACAGTGTGTATCGAAGGTTTCCCAAAACGTCTTTCAGCCTCCGTAAAAAAAGCCCGTTCCATTTGCCTTACTAACTCATTGAAGAAAACATGAGCTAGTTGCGAATGAAACGCTGAACGGAAACTGAAGGACACGTAGAAATCAATCACACATGACTGCGTTTCTGTACTAAGGCCTGGACTAAATTTCCAAATTGTCGTAAGGTGATCAAACAAGTGACCTTCAGTACATTCTGCCCTAGAAAATAATTGCAGTAAACTTAAAAAAGGTCTCAAAACTGCAATTCACAACTGCAAATTAAACACTTACTTTACAAGTCTGGGTCGAATTAGGGACACTTCAGACACATAGCTTTCAGTAATAGGAGGAAATCCAATACTTAGCTTTCCCTTCAGATATCCTGTTTTACGTTCTGTAATATCTGATTGTTTACAGAATGGCACGAACTCCTTATACTTTTCAACATCAGATACGACTTGAAACATTTGTTCCATAGTAAACCTACACAGAAATTCAGATGAATGGCGCAATAAGTTACAAGAAGGTAACTCTGAAAATTAGAGGAACAGGTTGAATTATTACCCAACTAGCTTGCGGCCTCTGTACTCCTTAGTTTTGTCAGAAAAACCTGAACGATTAAAAAATGGCACACAACAAGTGGTACACGAACTAAAGGCACTGATTTTAGAGTGTCTGGTTTGAAAGGTTTGTAAGATTGGCCCATCGTCAATTAATCTGCAACAAATATATGGCAGGCATGAATGCCATGAACAAATTACAAGATAAAGAGGGAGGTTTAGAGTGACAGGAGAAATGAAAACTATTTTGTTCAGTAGTTTCAAATTACTAGACAGGTAAGTTTTGAATCTATGTTTTTGGTTTGAGGTTGAGGTATCATAACCACTTAATGAGCCAGCAAATTTGAAATAAAATTACGTGCCTTAAAGGAAGGACAGCTTGTCTCGCTAACTTTAATCTCGAAATGTGAAAACTATTACAATAACAACGACGTAATAATGTCATAGTTTTCGATGACAAAACAAATCTGACAGCAATTACTATGAATGTTTCACTCGTTTCACTTCAGCTGCAGAAGGATGGTATCTGACAGCAGACGCTTTTCAATTTTCACTGCTGGCTAGAGCCGTGGAATGTACAAGCTCAACAGACACAATTTTTTGTGAAAGTTCATCAAATGAGCTTCTTGAAGCGGCACGCCCCTTGTCCCTTCAAAGTAACATTTGATGTAAAAAAGTCGAAAAATTTAAAGTATCTCCAAAATTATTTCATTTTGTATTTTTGTTTGTGCTCAGCTTCCTGGGTAGCCGTGCTTTTATAAACATCAGCAATCAGCAAAATGGCGGCCAACATACCTCGCACCCACGAAGGTACGATAATTTTTATTTAATTTTTAAAAGTTTGACTGGAATTTTCCCAGTAATTTTGACTTATACGTGATCTACACCTTTATTTTATTGTGCGAGCCCGAATTCTATTGAAATCGAATTGCGCCATTGTAACAAATTGAAGCCGAACTTCATGTGCCTAGCATGTTCCAAAGGTGTATATTTTGAAGTTTGTTAAATGGCTGCTTGAGCGAAATATTCATTTTAAATCGATTGTTCTTCCTTAATTTACGTTGTATGGATCCTCAATATGTCTTAGGCACTCATTAGTCCTCAAGCATTTTCTTTTATAAAGCGGCGATTGTCTTATTTTAGGTCAAGCCTCCCGTAACCTAGCCCTCATGTAAACGGTTGTGTTGCGTTCTTATCATAACTACTAAATACTACTATTTCCCTTTTCTTGCTCCCTTTATCACATTTTCCTTTTCTCAAACTTATTCTTAAAGTAATCGATTTTTCTCAGGTTCCATTAACGATATCCCTTTGAAAAGTATGACATAGTTGCTTTGTTTATGTTTGACCTGTTATGTATGTCTCCCCGAATGCTTGAAATGTATTATGTCTCAATTTATTAATTATTTTTTGTTTTATCTAGATATTGAAGCGCAGATTAAAGACTTGCAATCCAGGAAAAAGGAAATCGCTGAAAGTGAAATTAAAGAAAAGGATAGGGTTGGTCTCGGGGAGACTGGCTACTTTGATAGTGACATCTACGATGGCGGTGGCGGAAAGTTTGAGGGCTATGTCACGTCCATTGCTGCAAATGATGAAGTCGAAGTAAGTTCATGAAATATCATTCCTTATTTTCTTTCATGGGATTAATCTGATGCTTTAATGATGAAATAATTATATTTTACTGATCTTGTTCAGGATGATGAGTTTGACTCAGTCTCTTTCACCCAAAATAAGAGGACAGGATATACTGCTCCAGCTGCTCTGCTCAATGATGTTGCTCAGGTATTAATTGGTTTAGGTCCTGCTTTTTTGCCTTGTCCTCAGTTGGTAATCTTTTCTATTTAATTTTGAATCGGGTCATTCTCTTTCAGGCTGATAAGGACTACGATCCCTTCGCTGACAGACGCAGACCTACTATTGCAGACAAAGAGGATGAATACCGACAGCGGAGAATGAGGATGATCATTTCTCCTGAAAGAGTGGATCCTTTTGCTGAAGGTTCGTTGTCCCTTTATCTTCTACAGTGTATTAGTTAGTAGATAGTATGCCTTGTAAGGTAGTGAGTGCTCTGTAAACATCCTTGGAAGTGGTGTTTTCAGACCTATTTTTTACAATCTCAATGCTGTGGAATGTCATCGACTCTCCTTGAATTTATTTCTCTGTTGATGAAACATCATTACGGATATTATTATTCAGCTGATTATTCCAATATATGGAAAATTATTCTGTTCGCTAACATATTTTTATAAGTTTCTCGGGCTTAAAATGGAAATGAGCTATTGTGAATGGGGAAAGGGCTCCTTTTGCTTTGACACACACCTAAAACTACCAATTATTTGAGCAATTTTCATACCCATTCATTTCCTCTCATTTTTGTCAGACTTTGCATTCTCAGAGTTGTCAGACTTTGCATATCATAATCAGCTGTTTGCCATTTGTCAATGGTTTATTGCAGCCTTGTCCCCTCCTCCCCCTTCCCCCTCCCCCTCTTTGCCCCTCTACGTCTTTTATGGGATTCTGATCAGCATTGCATATTTTTTGACAAAATTGTTTTCAAGTCACAGTCAAAATTTTATAATAACTTTTTTTGAAGTATACAAATTAATCCTAGTTTTCTTTTGAGCCCTGCATGAATAATGTAATCTTGCTGACTCAAAATTATGCCAAGGTACTGCGCTCGAGATTCATACTGTATTCGTCTTATATGTTTCCCAAAGAAAAAATCAAGCTTTGATTAAAACAAATTTAGAAAACACATTTCCATTTACTATGGCATCTATCATGTCAGCAAGAATACATCAAATGTTAGTCTTTTCTTGTTAGGGAGTGAAAGGATTGAGTGAATGTGTGTGTGAATGGTTATTAGCCACATCATTTTTCCAAAGAGATATACAGAAAGTACTGGTTTTAAGTAAGAATTTCCCATTCTGTTTTCCGTATTCAAATACAATGGAAAGAAGAAAATTTCTTCTCTCATTGGTTTGTGTTCATTAGAGTTTATTGGCATGGG
The DNA here is from genome assembly GCA_029379305.1 of Frankliniella fusca. Lineage (NCBI taxonomy): Eukaryota > Metazoa > Arthropoda > Insecta > Thysanoptera > Thripidae > Frankliniella > Frankliniella fusca. The sequence continues at coordinate 72,178 of JAHWGI010000422.1, forward strand.
CCATCTGAAATATTAATTTATACATTTATAAATGCGTATATTTTTTTAAAAGATACATACACAGTATATCTATCCATCTATCTATCAGTATATTAATTTGATATAGCATATGTACAACACTGGTACTTTTTCTGATTCAATGGGAATGTTAGATTTGCCATTTGATATCACATACTAATAAAGGTGAATTTCTTCTCTCCTTACCCGAGGATGTCTAGCCCGAACCCGAGCTGCTCAACGGGAAGCCTTCATCTCAAGTGTCTGGTGCGGGAAAGAAAAGACACCCCTGGGTGTCTTACCGTCAATACAATTATAGTCACTTGGTCCTCAGAATCAGATTAATGTAATATTATATCTGTGCGTAGGGGGACACTTGCTTAAAGTTTAGTCTCTTTTCTTCATCTCTAAACATAATTTTTTTTTAAATGTAGGAAAAATGCTTTCCAGCCAAAAGTCAGGGGGCTAATAATTTATTAATTTGCATAATATTGATTTCCTATCAAAGTCAGCACAGATATCTATTTTATCTACTAACCAATCTTACTAAGGTTATACAGTCAGATCCGCTTTTTGCGTTCTCCCTTTTAATGTTTCTCCGCTTTTACCCTCTGGTCCCGTGTGCTCACAGGCAGCATACTTCATTAAAAAAAGTCAGTATACTACGTTTCCTGCTTATAACGTTCGGGGATCGCGGTGAAAATGAAAATGTTTCAAGTAGATTTGACTGTATTTGCTCCTAACTGCGTACAACTTATCAGTCACCCTTAGTATTAGTCGTATGAAAGTGTGTGAGTGAGCTAACAGAAAAGTACTAATGGAACCAGATTGTTTATAGGTGCTTGCAGTAAAATGGAGAATCAAGCATCTTTCCTGGAAGATATCGCCATCCGGCGTCACGTACGTATCTGAAGTGTTGTTTGCTGTGTTCACCTACTTATTTGACAACATTCGAGCATTTCCATTTATCACTTGTAACATTATTATGTATATTCAAAATACTTCAAGATTTCCATGTTTCAGCAAAATTTTTAGTTCATGCTCATTGCATAAATAGTTGAACACAGCAACAATGTTGTCATCAGGGTAGCTACAGTACAGTAAAGTACTTCTTTCTAATATTTCCACTAAAAAGAAAGAGAAAATCTCACTTTGTTTTTTTTTAAACATAGTATACTGTACTCAATTCTGTCAAAACGTGAGTCAGTTTCATGCTCACTCCTTAAAGACAAACAATACAAAAACACAGAGAAAAAAAAATTTAAAAAGGATACATTATTCTGTCCTCAAATTTTTAATTTCCCCTCTTATGTGGCACCCTGATAACTGTAGGAAAAAGAAAATTTCAAGGGTCTGTTGACAAGAATGGTTTGCAAAGCAAAGTCTAATAGTTACGCCGCGTGCGTGACATTTTTTTTTGTGATTGCAGGTGGGAAGACCCCTGATGTCGGCTCAAGAACTTACACAGAGATTATGCGGGAGCAGTTGCTCAGAGGAGAAGAAACTGAGGTAAGCGGTCCAATTTAATCTAGAAATCATACTTGAAAAGAAGTTAATGGACATGAAGTACTAGCTCATAATTTTTTCTTGTTCCAATTAGTTGAGGAAAAAAATCTTGGAGAAGGCTAAAGAAGGTACTCTGAAAGTGGTTAGCAATGGAGATTCAGCTAAAGCTGCACCCAAGCGCCGAGGTCGGTGGGATCAAACTGAAGATTCTGGAACACCATCTGAGAAAAAGAAAAAGGAAACTTCAGCTTGGGACAAAGAAGATGTGAGTATTATCATTCCTCTTCCTCTGTTTTACTGTTTTTATAGATTTTTTATCAAATGATTCAATGTACTTATGTATTTGTGAATCTTTCTTAAATTCTTTGTTTTCTGAATCCTTTTAGGCTACTCCTGCCATTTCCCGATGGGATGAAACTCCTGGCCATCCTAAAGGCTCAGAAACTCCTGGTGCTATGGCTACCCCTGGTGTCAGCACTCGCATGTGGGATCCAACACCAGGACATGCAACTCCAGGTGCTGTTACACCAGGCAGAGAGACACCAGGGCACGATAAAGGGATGTCCAGCAGGAGAAACCGATGGGATGAAACACCTAAAACTGAGAGAGGTACATTAATTCCTTTCTTATCTATTGGATTTGTGTCAGTAGTTATTTTTTGCAACTGACAATTGGTTTTATTATACTAACCCAATAAAATTTGTTTGCAGAAACCCCAGGTCATAGCAGTGGATGGGCTGAAACTCCACGCACTGATCGTATTGCTGGTGGTGACCTTATTCAAGACACTCCTGGCACTGTAAGCAAGAGAAGAAGTAGATGGGATGAGACACCATCTAACCAGATGACCCCTTCAGCAATGACACCTTCAGCTATGACCCCACACACTCCTGGCACTCCTTCAACTCCAATGGGAACACCAGGAGGTACCCCTTCAATGATGACACCCAGTGGAGTGACTCCAACTGGACAAAAAGCGATGGCAATGGCAACTCCTACACCTGGTAAGTTTTATTCTTTACGGATGTTCTATATATCTGGTCCAAATCTGCAATAAATTTTTTTTCTTGCGCTTATCTTAGGTCATCTTGTCACCATGACCCCTGAACAAATGCAGAACTACAGGTGGGAGCGTGAAATTGATGAGAGGAACCGTCCTCTTTCTGATGAAGAGCTGGAAACCATGTTCCCAGTGGGGTACAAAATACTACAACCGCCAGCTGGTATATTTTGTTCTCATGCCTATTTGTGATTTCTTTTGCTACGTCACTTTGTCTTGCTCAATGTGTAAACGATTTCCCCTCTCAATATTCAGGTTATATTCCAATCAGAACCCCAGCTCGACGTCTGACAGCCACTCCAACACCTATTGCTGGGACTCCTCAGGGATTTTTTATTCAGACAGAAGACAAATCAGCAAAATATATGGACAACCAACCCAAAGGCAATTTACCATTCATGAAACCTGAGGATGCACAGTATTTCGACAAGCTTCTAGTTGATGTTGATGAAGAAACACTCAGCCCTGATGAGCAGAAGGAAAGAAAAATCATGAAACTTCTGCTTAAGATTAAAAATGGCACACCTCCAATGAGGAAAGCTGCTCTTCGTCAGATAACTGACAAAGCAAGAGAGTTTGGTGCTGGCCCATTATTTAACCAAATTCTTCCTTTGTTGATGTCTCCAACCCTAGAAGATCAAGAACGGCATCTTCTTGTTAAAGTTATTGATCGAATATTGTATAAGTTGGATGATTTGGTTCGTCCATATGTTCATAAGGTATATTTGTCAGAGGCTAGAAGTGAAATCCGCTTAAACCGTTCGGGCCGATTGCGCCATTTCTTAACGTTATAAGCGGAGAAAGGTTATAAACGACGTTTTTTTCACGATAGATGACTAATAATTGCACAAAAATCGCATGCTGTAATCGGATGCGGTTTAAACGGATTTCCCTTTTTATCTTATGTCCTGTCATTTTAAAAATTTGATACCATAATCTAAAATTCTTCTTTTTGACAGATTCTTGTGGTTATTGAACCTTTGTTGATTGATGAAGATTATTATGCTCGTGTAGAAGGCAGAGAAATCATTTCTAATTTGGCCAAGGCTGCAGGCCTAGCCACTATGATTTCAACAATGAGACCTGATATTGATAATATTGATGAGTATGTACGTAATACTACAGCTCGTGCATTTGCTGTGGTTGCATCAGCTCTTGGAATTCCATCATTGTTGCCATTCTTAAAAGCTGTTTGTCGGAGCAAAAAATCATGGCAAGCCCGTCATACTGGTAAAGTTTTGTTATCTTCTTTTTGAATTTAAGGCAGGAAAAAACAAAAATATTAACCCCTCTGAAAACTGGTTTTGTGTTCCAGGTATCAAAATCGTTCAACAGATTGCTATCCTAATGGGTTGTGCCATATTGCCACACCTTAAAAGTTTAGTAGAAATTATTGAGCACGGTCTTGTAGATGAGCAGCAGAAAGTCCGAACTATTACAGCTCTTGCTATTGCTGCTTTAGCTGAAGCCGCCACACCGTATGGTATTGAAAGTTTTGACTCTGTCCTTAAACCTTTGTGGAAGGGTATCAGGACTCACAGAGGAAAGGTAAGATTCCCAGTTGCCAGCCATGTTTTTGACTTAATAATGTTGTCCTTTTCTAATTTAATTAATCTTTTCAAATCAGGGTCTTGCTGCATTTTTGAAAGCTATTGGTTACCTGATTCCACTTATGGATGCTGAATATGCCAATTATTATACCAGGGAAGTGATGCTTATTTTGATCCGTGAGTTCCAGTCTCCTGATGAGGAAATGAAGAAAATTGTCCTTAAGGTATTGTCAAATTTTTCCAATTTATGTCTATGTCATTCAAATGTCTGGTTTTCATGAGTAAATTTTGTGCACTAGGTTGTAAAACAATGTTGTGGGACTGATGGTGTTGAGCCTCAATACATCAAAGATGAAATATTACCACATTTCTTCAAGCACTTTTGGAATCACCGCATGGCACTTGACAGAAGAAACTACAGACAGGTATTGTTTCTCTCTCTTTCTATTTACTAAATTTTCCACAATTTGTACCCTAATTACTGTGCTCTCGCAATCTGTAATACGTAATAAAATATTTGCATTGCAGCTTGTTGACACCACTGTTGAAATAGCCAACAAAGTTGGAGCATCTGAAATAATAAACAGGGTTGTGGATGACCTCAAGGACGAAAATGAGCAGTATCGTAAGATGGTCATGGAAACTATTGAAAAAGTCATGGGTAATCTTGGAGCAGCAGACATTGACTCCCGACTAGAAGAACAGCTTATTGATGGCATTCTGTATGCTTTCCAAGAGCAAACCACAGAGGTAAGTGGAAATTTATGAAACCAGTTACTGCATGATGTTTGTCAGTCAAATGAGTCTTTCATTGCGTTGACATGACATTTCATTTTTATTTAAGTGATTAAAATTGGTGTTGTTTTATAGGACGTTGTAATGCTAAATGGCTTTGGAACCATTGTTAATCAATTGGGGAAAAGAGTCAAAGCTTATCTCCCACAGATATGTGGTACTATTTTGTGGCGGTTAAACAACAAATCAGCTAAAGTACGACAACAGGCTGCTGATCTCATCTCTAGGATAGCTGTTGTAATGAAGACTTGCCAAGAGGTTTGTAGCTTTTATACTTAGCATATTTTTTCTCTTCCTTTTTTTTCTTACATTGTTGATCATTCTGTATTTTGTCATTTACATGCAATTTAATATCAATCCCCACTACACTTGTAGGAAAAATTGATGGGTCATTTGGGTGTGGTGCTGTATGAATATTTGGGTGAAGAGTATCCAGAAGTATTAGGTAGTATTCTTGGGGCTCTTAAAGCTATTGTCAATGTGATTGGCATGACCAAAATGACTCCACCTATTAAAGATCTGCTGCCCAGACTCACTCCAATTTTAAAAAATCGTCATGAAAAGGTATGTGAAAGAACTGTAGTTTCTGTCATGTTTAATTAATTGTCATGCTCATTTTCCAATCTTTATTCTCTTAATCCATATTTTAGGTACAAGAAAACTGTATTGATCTTGTTGGCCGAATTGCTGACAGAGGACCAGAATATGTGTCAGCACGAGAATGGATGCGAATTTGTTTTGAACTCTTGGAGCTGTTGAAGGCACACAAAAAGGCTATCAGAAGAGCTACAGTAAACACATTTGGATACATTGCAAAAGCAATTGGGTAATTGGCATGGAATAAGTTTTTAGAACATCTTTAATTATCTATTTTACTAACCCTCTTATCCCCTTCTTTTCAGTCCCCATGATGTCCTGGCTACATTGCTTAATAATTTGAAAGTACAAGAAAGACAAAACAGAGTGTGCACAACTGTTGCAATTGCTATTGTAGCTGAAACATGTTCACCATTTACTGTTCTACCTGCACTCATGAATGAATACAGAGTGCCTGAACTAAATGTTCAGAATGGCGTCTTAAAATCATTGTCATTTCTGTTTGAATATATTGGGGAAATGGGAAAGGATTATATATACGCTGTTACACCACTTCTTGAAGATGCTCTCATGGACAGGTAAAAATAAACTATACTCTTAATCACTTGCTCAAGTACTTTCTTTGGACTTCATTAGTTTTTGAAATGACCATCCTCAAACCAAACTTCATTTAAATATCTTTTCTTTCCCTCTCCTTTTCGTCGAATGTCTAGGGACCTTGTTCATCGCCAAACAGCCTGTGCTGCTATTAAACACATGGCCTTGGGAGTATATGGATTTGGTTGTGAAGATGCCCTCATTCATCTCCTAAATCATGTCTGGCCCAACATATTTGAAACATCCCCTCACCTTGTGCAAGCCTTCATGGATTCCATTGAGGGAATGCGTGTTGCCTTAGGCCCTATAAAAATTTTACAGTACACCTTACAGGTCAGTAATAAATAATACAGTCAAACTTGGACATAGCATTGCGCCTTGGGATAGCAAAATTCGATTCTTAGAAGCTAGAAATTGTTAATAACCTTTTATAGTTGTGTCAATTTATGTAATAATCAGATGATTGTGATAACTGGGTAATGACATTTTTGACTTTGATTGCTATGGCACTATAAACTGCCTAAATTTTCATTACCCTGTAATTTTTAGGAAGAAAATTTGCTTTGTTTGGAATTTAATGAAAGTTTTTCATTTTTCATTTCAGGGGCTATTCCATCCTGCTCGGAAGGTTCGGGATGTTTACTGGAAAATATACAACTCATTATATATTGGAGGGCAAGATGCGTTGGTTGCAGGGTACCCTCGAGTTGAGAATGACCCCAAGAACATATATGCACGGTATGAGCTGGACTATGTACTGTAATTAGTTCTACTAGTAAATCTAATGAACTTAAAAAATTCATTAAGCATATTTGATTGCTAATATGCTCTATTCTTTAATATTGCATACTTTGTGTCAGTCAACAAAATTTTTATCTCTTAGTTAAGAGCATTAGTCCTGTTTAGTGCTAATCATCCATCCATTATTGCCTGTGACTGCTTTTCTCCCTTGTTAAAATTGGTGCACTTTCATTTAACTTTTAAGAAGCAGGCAATCAAAGGTCTTGCTGTCAATGGAATTACAAACATGTAGAAGTATTACAATAAAGGAAAAAAAAAAAAAAAAAAAAAAAAAAATCAAGTTTTCTCTTTTTCTTAAATTTTTATTCTGAAAATGTACATGCTTCAGTATGAACCAAAGAAATTGTCAAACACAAGTTGCAGCTAATGTTTATAGTTTGTTCTGTGATGTTTAGAATCTCTAGGAGACCGTGATCTTCTTCTTGCATTTTCCCTTGACAGTGATCTCTCTCTCCTTGAACTTTTAGCATTCTTTTCTTTATGTGGAGAAGAGTTGTCTCTTGAACGTGAGCGTCGACGACTTTTCTTGGCATTATAATCTCTAGCATATTCATCCTTCATACTGTGCTTTCTTCTTCGAGGGCTACGAGATCTGCTTCTCTCCCTGCTGTTGGACCGTGACTTTGACTCTCTGGTTCTCCCTCTGGAATTTACCCCATTGGCAGGAGGCCGAATTTTAGAGTGGCTGGGAGGGGGTCCTTCAAAATCCATTTTGCGGCCTAACACATTGTACAATTCATTCTCAACTTCAGTTTTTATCTTAGGATGACGCCCAATCATATCTTGTTCATCTTCTTGTGTTTTGGGGACTTTTTTCGTCTTCTTTTTCTCTTTGAGTGAGTCACTGTCACTGTCAGTATCACTATATTTTTCCTTTTTAACACTATCTTTAGTTTTGCCCTTTTTTTGCTTTTTCTTCTTTTTCTTTTCCATTTTCTCCAGTTTTCTGTAAGGCAGAACAATAATTGAAATTAAACTAGCTTCAAAGAGAGAGAGGGGTGGGGGTGGGGGGGAGGCCGGCTTTACCCTGAAAATATGGTGATTCTTAAGATAAACACTACTATGATTTATATCTCACCGCAAAAGTTTAAATTTTTTCTTTGTTGAGAGCCCTTCTAGGAATTTTAGCTCTGTTTCATTCATGTGGTCCTCGTCTTCACTGCTGGATGGTATAAGCTGCTGGTTGCTCATATAGGAGGGTGCATTTGGAAGTTCAAGAAGGCCCACAGCACCCTTCTTCATTGCTAGACCATCCTCTCGCATCTGCCTAATGAGGTCTGATGGATTCAAATTTGACCCAGTTTCATTGCCTGTGGCAGACTGGTTATACATAGGACACTCTTTGTCTAGAAAATACCAGGAAAGAAAACAATTGACATTACATTAACAGTCATACAGAGTGGGAACATTCAAAAAAGATCAGCATTTTAAAAAGAAGTCAACTTACCAGTATTAATGTGGCCCCATTTGTGGCATTTAATACATCTTACATTACGCACTTGAATACCAAACGGCTGATCTCTGATTTCTTGGTCACCTTTGCAATAGCTGTACACAAAAGAGCAAAACAAAAGAACATTTGAGTCTCATGGAAAAATTGGCAATCACTTGCAGTTGAGTGCGATGTGTGCCAGACTGACCTTTCTCGAGGTGCATTGTACTTTCGTTGCCACTCAAACTTAAATTCAGGTTCATCATCCTCTCTTTCTCTGTCCTTTTTAAGTCCAGGTGGTGGCTCATATAAAAAATTCACACTTAGCTTTCCTTTACTCTCCTTGCTCATTAGGGCCCTGTGAAAAAAAGTATATAGCAACATAAAGAACAGACAAAGAAACAGTGGTGTCAAAACTTATTACACGAATATATACTTACTTATTGGTATACAAATCCTGCTCTTTCTCATACTGGACTCGGAGTTCCTCCTGCTTTTGCTTGTATGCAGCAGTTTGCTGTTCTGCCATCCATACCTTACATAAAAAATTTAGTTTAAAAGATACATTCTGACCAAAAGCTGTAAAAGCCCAACACACAACAACAAAAAATTTTGGATGACAATATTAATGTTAGATAGAAGTCAGCGCGAATTGATAATTATTATTAGGATCAACATTTCACAATATTGTAAAATAAAAGAACGTAATTGACATAACATACCCTTTTCAGGTTATCTCTTGATGCAGGATGAAAGAATTTCTTACACATGTAATTATTGAAACCTTTCCCCATTTTGGAAAATTGGTGATGTCACTCGGAAAAAGAAAAACTATGTACTCGTACACCCGAGATCAACAGCGAGCTGCTGTCAAAGAGATTTCACAACTTTCAACTTTTTTGTCAACTTTTAATTCGTTCCACCCCAACGACTGTTTTACTGTTTACTTTTTTGTTTCACGTTCTTATGGGTGTGTTCATGTTCCAGATCTTTCCGTTCCGCCTTCTTTCTTGTTTCTGAGACCAGAAAAGACCATCCAATGCCAATGAAAAGAGGCTCAAGGAGAAAGGAAAGCACCTCCCTCAACAGCCGAGCCGAATCCAAACGACGTGTAGAAGTTGCAGCACGTGTGACTTTATACGTTAACCAATTTTTAATATTTGGACTAATATATTGTTATTAAATACCAACAAGAATGGGTCGGAAAGCTAAGTTTGCTGAGGATACCGTCCAGAAAAAGGGACCTGGACGTAAAGCTAGAAAACAAAAAGATCCAGAAATTCCGAAAGTTGTAGGCAAGTACATGGTTATGTTTTTCTTACGACTTATTTGGTTGCAGTCCCCTTCAGACAATTTCACTCCTTTTAATTTGTTTGGTATTGTTGAAAATCTTTTTTGACCTATTCTCCTAGATGGTGGTGTTACCAAAAGGAAACTTAGTAGCAATCAAAAGAAACGTCTGAAAAAGAGGGCTCTGAAGGTGCAGGAAGTAGCTGAGAAGAAAAAGGCTCTGTCTGAAAAACGAAAGCTTCTTAATCAGAAAATCAAAGAAAATCAAGAAACGAAGAAAGTTGCATCGAAAGAAATATCACAAGTTCCAAAAACCCTGCCCACCAATGCAATCAAAGCACCACAGGCCAGCAATGGTATTTACTTAAAATGCTCTATTACCACTATCTTTTTTAGATGTGATTTTTATCATCTGACCTGTTTCAGGCAAAGTTAAGAAACCTGTCCTGTATGATTCTTCATCAGAGGATGAAAGTGACGAGGAGACAGCTGAAAGTGATCAAGAAAGTTCAGTTGAGGAAAATGTGAAAGGTTTCACAGATGACAATAGTTCTTGGCTTAAGCCAGTTTCTAAGAAGTTAGCTGTTCAAAAACGCTTAGCTCACAATGAGAGTGAAGATGAGCCGACGGAAGATGAGGATAGTGAAGAGGAGGATGATGAAGAGGAGGAGGATGAAGTAAGTGATGATATAGATAGTGAAAATGAAGATGAAGAGGAGAGTGAGGATATGGAGGAAGAAGAGGAAGAAAGTGATGAAGCTGATGATGGCAGTGAGGATGAAGACAGTTCTCCTGAGCCAGCTCTGAGAAAAGGAAAGAAAGAATCAGTGTCTGTGCAAAGTCTAGGTACAGGCTCAGATGACTCAGAGGATGAAAAGGATGATTTTGGGTCAGATTCTGATGGAGCTGAAAGTGATGGTGGAGAAAGTGATGATGATGATGATGACGAAGAAGACATGCTTCCCATTGAAAAGAAGGCAAAACAGCTGAAAAAGAAACAGCAGAAGGATGCGTAAGTTTTAGTTTAGTGTCTCGAACTGAAATTGTAATTTCCAGTTGACAATAACTAACCAAATATCTTTCCAGTAAACTTGCGGAAGAGGAGTTGCAGCTTAATATTGCTAGCCAAGATGTTTTTGCCTTCCCCTCGGAGGAGGAAGTAAAAAAGCCAAAAGATTTGCAAGATGTTCAGCAGCGCATTAAGGATGTCATCACTGTGTTAAATGACTTCAAACGATTACATCAGGAAGGGAGGTGAGTGCTGTGTGCCTTACACAACATAAGACCTGTAAAGTAATACCAATATTTCTCTAAAATTCTGTATTTTTCTGCTACTTTAGGTCTCGTTCAGATTACGTAGATCTTTTGAGACAAGATCTTTGCACATACTATAGTTACAATGATTTCTTGATGGAAAAGCTCATGCAAGTATTTCAGCTGTCAGACCTCCTAGAGTTCTTGGAAGCTAGTGAAGTCCAGAGACCTCTCACAATAAGAGTAAATAGCCTGAAAGCTAGAAGGAAAGATGTTGCACAAGTAATAACAAAATAGTTAATAATTTATGTTTGACATTTTGCATGGTCTACTTATAACTTTGTTCTATATACTAGGCTTTAATAAACAGAGGAGTAAATCTTGACCCACTTGGAAAGTGGACTAAAGTTGGATTAGTGGTTTATTCTTCTCAAGTCCCCATTGGTGCTACTCCTGAGTATCTAGCTGGTCACTACATTATTCAGGTAAATAACATGATTGAGCTGAATTGGTGTGCCATGTATGTTCATGTATCCTTCTTTATGACTTATTTAAAATTAAAATAAAAATGTTTGTTTTCTAGGGTGCTTCTAGTATGCTTCCTGTAATGGCTTTGGCACCTCAAGAAAATGAACGCATACTTGACATGGCGGCGGCCCCGGGTGGTAAAGCATCCCACATTGGTATGTATCCCAGCTGTATATTTGAATTTTGTAGTAATCGGTTTTGAGGTGAGAATTCATTGTAAATACTTAGTAAATGTGAATACAAACTTTTATCTGCCCTTTTTTTTTTTAATTGCAGCTGCTGCTATGAAAAACACAGGAGTTTTATTTGCCAACGATGCCAACAAAGACCGCACGAAAGCTGTAGTTGGAAATTTCCACCGCCTGGGGGTAGTGAACAGTGTTATAACCTGTTACGATGGTAGAAAGATTCCCAGTGTAGGTTCTCATGATTCTTTATTCTTTTTCCATAGATCAATTTGCTTTATCAACTTTAATTTCTTTCACGCCCCCCAGGTTATTCAAGGCTTTGACCGTGTTTTACTTGATGCACCATGTACAGGAACAGGAGTTGTGTCAAAAGATCCCAGTGTGAAAACCAATAAAGATGAAACTGACATCCAAAGGTGTTGTACACTGCAAAGAGAACTACTCCTTGCGGCTATTGATTGTCTAAATGCTCGTTCTTCATCTGGAGGCTACATAGTTTATTCAACCTGTTCTGTTTTGGTGAGTAATTGTTAAGCTGACAAGTTAGTAAATTATGTGTCTTAAGCCATCAGTGAATTATTCATAAATTTTCTATTCTTTCATTTATTAGGTTGAAGAAAATGAATGGGTCATTGACTACGCCTTGAAAAAGCGAGCAGTTCGCCTTGTCCCTACTGGACTTGACTTTGGAACGGAAGGATTTACCAAGTTTAGGCATTTAAGGTGCGTTTTGAATTATTTGTATTCTATGATTCAATGTTCTTTGTCTATATCGTTTTTGTTCTCCATTATGTGAAAGGTTTCACCCATCTCTAAGTTTGACTCGACGCTTTTATCCGCATACACACAACATGGATGGCTTCTTTGTTGCAAAGCTCCAGAAACTTAGTAATAAAATCCCTAAACCTTTGAGTATAGATGGAGATGAGGAAGAGTCAAGTAAAGACAACTCTGTTGAAGAGAATGATAAATCTAATGGCAGTGGTAAATCTAAAAATAACAAAAAGAAGAAACAAAATCAACAACAGCAGCAAAATGGAAGTGGATCCACTGGCACACCAACACAGAATGATAAGAAAAGTAAGAAAGAGAAAAAGAAACAAGGCACAGCAGAAACAAGTGAAACGAATGTTACTGTAAGTCAATCTCTGAGCTCACCCATAGGAAAACAAAATGTTAAAGTGAAAAAACAAAAAAGTAAATTAAAAAATAAGGCCCAAAATGTAAAACCTGACACAAATATTGTAACAGATCCAAGTCCAGGAAAAAGTAAGAAGAGAAACTCCTCTGTGAGCTCAGATGTTAGTAAAGGGAAATCCCCCAATAAAAAATTGAAAAAGTAGATAAGTCTGCTTATTTTTCTTTTCCCGATTAAAAGAATAAGTGTCTTTGTTTCATTTAATAAATTTTATTGACTTATATTAATTTTGTGTGTTTTCACCCTACACATTATGTAGACACAATGTCTGCCAGAAAGGTTCCCTAAGAGTGATTGTTGAGACAGGTGAGATCATCCGCTCCTTCTTTGGAACCAGGCCACTCTGAAATTCAAAACCATGGTTGTTATTATATTTTAAGCTCGGAATAATTCCCTTCACTTCATCAATTCCCTACCATAGGCCCTCGGCTGTCGGCAGCACTTCTAAAACTGGCATACCGTAGCCGGTCCCACGCTGAACGTGTCCGGCCGAAAGTCACTTTTACTGAGCGATGAAAAAATACTCCGCTCATTACGGGCGAGAAATGTGACTTTCCAGTGGGGATTTGAATGGTTTGAAGTTGATATAAATATATTTTTCTTATGCTGGCGAGATAAAATAAGTCCTTGGAAACGGCTGATAGACAGGAAGGACGCGACGAACTTGTTCAGAGTTGGGCCACCTTCAAAGCACTGAATGATGGTTGTAGATTTTGAAATTCGCGGTGCTCCCTGTTGGCAGTGGAGGGGGTTACTGTTTCATTACTCACTTGTTGTGTGATGCGGTGCTGCCATGGCTATGCTGCGGCGAAAACCTGAACTTGGTGTGTCTCAGGCTCAGGCTGTGTCATTGAAAATTAAATTGTTCCTCAACATGAAATATCGCAGCAATCCTTGCAAATGGTGTGATTCCACTCCCTCTTCATGAGGTGGCGGCAAGAGTAAAGTTTGAAGTTTCCTTCAGCGATTGTAGTTTTTCATCAGGGCCCCAGGTAATGGAGAAATTTGTGTTTGAATTTGAGCCTTTCTGCTGTGCCTGGATGGTTTTGCGAGACTGCTTCTAACATGGCTGCTTTATCGCAAGGTGTTTATGTTTCCATTGTCCTCTAATGTTTCGTGGCCAATTTCAGCAATGGAGCTCCGTGTGGGCAATAAGTACAGGCTAGGTCGCAAAATTGGAAGTGGGTCCTTCGGTGACATTTACTTGGGTAACTATATTGCTTGTTGTGGTGTGTTTAAACCCTATATTGTCAACAAAATAAAAGCCTCTGACGAGTCCAATATCCCTCTCTTTACAGGCACCAATATTTGTACAGGCCAAGAAGTAGCTATAAAACTAGAATGTATCAAGACAAGGCATCCCCAACTTCACATAGAATCAAAATTCTACAAAATGATGCAAGGAGCAGGTAAGTTCTTTGGTGGGGGAGGAGGGGGAGGGGGTGACTGACACAAGTCCCAATCCACTTGGGGTCTTTGTCTATAAATTCCTTATAAGAATCAGTGTTTGCAGTTCCCTAGTTAGTGAACTGATGAGCAGTTACATTCCAACCAACATGTTTTGAATGACCTTTAGTCTTGGTCCTTTGCTTATGATTTTGTGAGATTCATCCAAAGAAGTTGTACAGCTGATGTGCAGCTCTGTCCTGTTTGTTCAGTACTTGATCACTTGTTTATTTTGTAAGTAGCGTTTTGTGTATTGACTAATTCTTGAATGTTCACATTAATCTCCAACAGACTTAAATTGTGTCTCAAACTTAAGGCTCTTACTTTGATGTAAGGTGGTTAGATATCTAAATATCAAAGTGTATGTGTTTTTCTTGACAAGATTTCCTACAGCTTGATCCATATTCTTAGTATCTCATAATTCTTTAGTTTAGTATTACTGTGCACAGAAATACATTTTTGAGCTGTCATTAGCCTTGCACTGATTTACTTACAAGAATAATATTTGCTCTTTGTTTCAACTGATGCTCAGTCAATTATTTACTACAGTGGCTCTGAAATGTGTAACAAAGTTTTAACCAAGAATTTTTTTTTAGTTGGGATTCCTATTATAAAATGGTGTGGCTCAGAAGGTGACTACAATGTAATGGTGATGGAGCTCTTAGGACCTTCACTGGAAGATCTGTTTAACTTCTGTTCTCGACGCTTCACTTTAAAGACTGTTCTTCTCCTAGCGGACCAGCTTGTAAGTGTTCTCAATTTGTCTTTACTTCTTCTAGTGCTGCAAAAAAATTTCATCTTGTGCATTTATATTTCTACAGATCAGTCGGATAGACTACATTCATAGTCGTAACTTCATTCATCGAGACATCAAACCAGATAATTTCTTAATGGGTTTGGGAAAGAAAGGGAATATGGTATACATTATAGACTTTGGTCTTGCAAAAAAATTCAGAGATGGACGCACTCATCAACACATTCTTTACCGAGAAAACAAGAATCTTACAGGAACTGCTAGATATGCCAGCATCAACACTCACCTTGGCATTGGTCTGTATTAGCCTTGTTACTTCTTGGCTGATAGTAGAAAACTGCCATGAACAATCCATTAATTTTGTTGCAGAACAAAGTAGAAGGGATGACTTGGAATCCTTGGGGTACGTACTCATGTACTTCAATAGAGGTTCCCTCCCATGGCAAGGTTTGAAAGCAGCAACCAAGAGGCAAAAATATGAGAGAATTAGTGAGAAAAAAATGTCAACATCTATTGAAGAACTTTGCAAAGGGTTCCCAGGTGGGGTTTGGAATTATTTATTTATTATCTTCCTATTACAACATGCTATCTGTCAAGTCTTAAATTTTACTTTTTTCTATAACAGTTGAATTTCCATCATATTTAAATTACTGCCGGGCACTTCGGTTTGAAGAGAGACCAGACTACTCATATCTTCGTCAGCTCTTCCGAACGTTGTTCCATCGTCAAGGTTTCACTTACGACTATGTGTTCGACTGGAACTTGCTCAAATTTGTGAGTTGTGTCATCTCATTTAGCTGCCATAAATGGTGTGACAGCTGTTCATACTGGCTAATTTTCCCTCATCTTGTTAACTTTAGGGTGCTTCAAGACATGGTAATTCTGAGGAGCAGCGAGAGCGGAGAACACAGCAAAGAGCTGCTCCTGCTGGAGCTGCAGCCTCAGGAGCAACTGCAGGGCGGGGTAGGTCAAACTTTGAAATGGTGAATACCAATGCAGGACCAACTCCACCTGTTACCACTGCCAGCCCCACCACTGGTGAGTTGGGTCATGTATGTGAATGCTTTTTTTCCGATATGGGTCAAGACTGAGAAACTGATTTTACTTTGCTTGTGGCTCAGCTTCTCCTAGATTTCGAGGTGCGACAGGTGAAATTCAAGAGCGGAGAGTAAGCATGCGTTTGCATAGAGGAGCAGTCGCTGCATCCAACCCTAGCAATGACCTTTCAACACCAAGAGGACAGGAACCAAAACCGTCAAAGTAAGTACTGCCATATCTTTACACAAGTTGATTTTGTCTGGCATGTTGAGTTATTTCCTTTTTCTTACAATGAATTGTTAAGCTTTAGAAGCAATAGAGTAGAGCTGTGATCTATAATGGTTGTCTCAGCTGCTTGGCTTCTTTCTTCTTCCTTTAAAAGGGAAAGAGTATCCCATTAGCTAACCTGCGCATTCAAGAACAATTTCATACGTCAGATACTTTGCTTTCTATGTTACAGTTAAAGTCTGCTATCGGTTGATGTCAAAATTAGCCGGTTTCAGTCAACTCTACCCGTTTAGATTGTATCTGTTACAGATAATACCCGGAGCCCGGTTAATTCCTGAAGTAGCCGGTTGATACGCGAATTAACCGGGGAGGCCGGGTAATAGTGATATTTACATATATTTTAAAAGTAATATTTATTCAATTTGGGTAGTAATAACCGACTAACTAATCGGGTAGAACTAGAATTGACCAACAAATTATTTTAAGTTCGGCTTTTACCTCACCGAACCGGACTGCGATCTGATAGTACCCCATTGTCGTAATTAGAGGGGAAGTGGACGGGGCAACGGGGTATTTGCCTCTGTTGAGAAGTGAGGCGAAATTTCAAGGATTCATTCATGGCAATCACTAACGGGCGGCCAGGGCTTCGTGCGCTGCGCTTGCCGGCCGCGCAACTAAATTTTTTTGCAATAGTAAATGCCATAGCAGCTTAGCCTGTTGTAATAAATCATATTAATATTGTCACTAAAAACCCAAAAAGCACTTTCACTTCATGTCATTTCGTTTAATTCGCGTAATACCCGATGTCTAAAACTACAGGTCGGTTTATTCTCTTTCTACCCGATATCAGCCGGTTAAAACCCGAAATATCACTATTACCCGGCCTCCCCAGTTATAATTCGCGGATTAACCGGATAAATCGCGAAGCAACCGGGCTCCGGGTATTAGCTGTAACATATCTATCAGGTTCGGAGGCAACCTTACCATTTTGTCATGAATTTCTTTATGTTTGCTTTACCTTTATGCTGTAATGTTTTGTTTGTTTGTCAGAAACCTTGCTCTTTTGCTTACCTCCATCCGGAGTGCTGCTTTTACTGCCTTTTCCCACCTCCTTGGTTTTGCCTGGTGCTGTTGGTATTGTTGTCATTGAGCTTATTTGGGTTTTCTTTTGCAGATAGCTCAGGATGGTGAATGCAGCCCTTACCCCTTAATGTATTTTTCCCCCTTTTTAAAAATTTGCGCTACTCAAAGACTTCAAAACCATTATTTTAGTGCTTTTAATTTTTAAATAGTGAAGAGATCATTCTCTTTTTAGATTTGAAGAAAGCTTTTATTATAAGTTAAACTTATGCAATTTGTTCTGTGAACTTCTAATGGAGCCGTCCATTGTTTGTTTTAAAAGTTCGAATGGAGTGCAAATGGCGCCGCCCGTTTCAAGCCCGGGCGCAGGACCAGCCCGTAGAGGCAGCATTTCAAAGGATAGTCTTCGACAAAATGGGAAGAAGTGAAATGTGAAAAATGAGGTTTGGCCGTGAACTGTCTTCAGTTGCTCCAACATAGTGAAAGTGATATGGATTCACCTCTACTCCTCTTAGTGATTGAATAAGGCATTTTTAATTAAGCCTTTGTCTCTTTGCAAACTTTTGCAGAGGAAAGATATGATTATTTAAGTTACCGACTTAGTGTTCTCTTTTACAAGTTAAAAACTTAACTTGCAGAGGACCAACATCAATTTAGAGGGCTGCCAAGCTCGCGGTGCCTGCAGTACTGAGTTTTACCGTAACCATTGCACTTGTATGATAGCTGTGTTTAAGAAGCTAATTGTGTGCAATGTTCAGCAAACAAGCTCAGTGGACAAAATTTCAGCCCGCCTTATTCTGTCCTCTGTTTATTTCCCTGGCCCACTTAAGAAAAGATGGAACGGAAATTCAGAAGAATGGAATTTTTCTACACGTTTCTTGTTTTTCTTCTGTTGTGACAAGCAATCTCTTGAATTTGTTAAGATCAATAACATAGCCTTGGGTGGCTGAAGCCTGAAGCAAGTAGTTTGTGTGTGGCTTTATTTGCTGAATGGCTCACTAGTTTCTTAAACCTTTGAAATAAAATATTTAAATCTTGTCTGGTTATTCAGTGGTGCTTAATATGTGTGTTTCAAGTCCTTGTCATTTGCATATCTGTCATTCTAAGGTCCATTTAAAAGGTACAGTACCATGCCGTCTGATCAGTGATGGGGAGCCTCATGATTTGTGAAATTTTTTGCTTCGGCTGAAGAGGTTCAAAGTTTGGGCACATTAGTGTAAAAAGATAAGGTGATGATTCATATTATGCCTGTTAGCGGCTGCTGTACTTCCTCACTTTCTTTTATTTTTATGATCTTTGAATTATCTCATAGCTTGTTTTCTTTTAGGCTTATTGTAATGTGTGAGATTTCACTGTGAGGAAACTTAAAGCTAATTAGAATTAGTATGTGCCGATTTCATATTAAGATACTTTCCCTTTGTTTTCACCACACAAGTGACTAAAATACTGGGGCAATAGAAGTGCATGGTTCCCTACCTTTGAGTGGTTTTGCCAACCAACACAGACTTTCTACGGTCCATTTAAATTCCTATTGAATTGTTTCATGTAAAAAAAATAATAGAAAGGCGTGAAGGAACCTTCTTGGGCTTTACTATGCGTGTGTCTTATGTATGACTGAAGCCCTTCCAAGAGGTCAGCCTTTTATCATATCTGTGTTGAAATTTCCCTTACAGGATGTTCAGATTTTCATATTTTTTGTCTATGTCACTCTCCCACATTTTTTCTCCTGTGCACTTGCCTTTAGATAATTCTAAATTAATTATTCTTCTGTTATTTACTTTGTTTACTGTTATGTGTTTTAGGGACTTTGAAAAGTAAGAAATATTTAGTTTGTCATTACCATTTTCTTTTCTTCTTTTTTTCCCCTTATTTAAATTTTATTAATTGGTTTAGGCCACCTTAATGATGTCATTAATATGTAAATCGTTGATACATTTTAATGAAGTTATTTTCCACTATAATAACTAGGCACATTGAAGAAGTGTGTTCTGTGCTGTGCATTTGATGTATTTGTTGTATCTTACTAAGCTTGCATTCAATGTGTATAATGGACTGATAAGTGAGCATTGTATGAAATGCTTTATCTTAGTTTTTGTACAGAGTTGTGAATTGCAAAATATTCAGAAAAATACTTGTTTCTGATATTTGCACCACAAGCATTGTGAAATGCGTAGGTCTCTTTAGTTAATCAAATTTAAATGCATACAACTCAGAGATGGTCATCTGTGCCAAACAAGTATGATTAAGTTGATGAACTGCCTCCTCACTCCTCTCCTTTATATGTATTTTGGACCTCTATGCAAGTGCAAGTGATACTGCACCAAAATCATTTTCATTACATTGCTAATAACTTGTATCTCATTTTATCCAACAAGTTCTGAGATTTAAAAATTAACATTTTAAAACAAACCTTTGGTATTTGTGCTTCCTTACTTGAGGAGTTTTAGTGCATTTGACTCCCTTTCACTTTCTTACCTTAACATTTTCTAATCAGAAAGGGGAGGGGAAAGTGTTGGTGCTGACAATTCATGATATCCTTCTAGAAGTAGGTGACAGATTGTTCACCAAAATTTGTATCCTATCTTTTTCTTATAGAAAACATGATTGTTATTGTCATTGCCACCATGAAATCAAGTTTGGTAGATTTTTCAGGTTGACATTCTTGTTGCATTATTCCACCTTTTTGAAATAGGTGCATTTCAGTTTACTTACCAGCTAATATTAACATAATCCGAATGGTGTGCTTAAGTGGCACTACATCCTGTTTGCCAGTGTGATATCAGGCATGATGTAAGGCTAGATTCTGTAGAGCTTTCTGTATTTTCACCTTTTTTTCATCAGTTATTTTGTATGTATGAGTGTGGGCCCAAAGGTGTAGTGTTGGACATAACTGTCATTTTTCTTATTGTTTTGTTATCATCTCTTTGTGTATAAAGAGTATTTAAAAACAACCACGAACAGAACTTTGAATCAATCTTGCCTTATCCAAAACAGTATTTCGTAAATCCTTTGTATTTTGACTGAAGTTGTGACATTTCCTGCGCTTTCTTCCATTCTGGTTATTGTGATCATTTTCTTAAGAACTGCTAATAATATTTGACTTAATTATATTTTAAAAGTGTCTCCTGAATTGACACATCTGTTTAAAATGCAGTTGAAGATGTGCCTGAATATGTTGGATTTGTTAGAATTATTAGCTTTGGTAACCATTCATTCTTAACATATCCGATTTTGTACATTACATGTAGCTTCAAAGAAAATTTGATTTGTTTGCTTAGCAGACTTTCTGTTGCTTTTCTGTTGCTTTATTCTCTTCTTTTCTGACTTTGAAGCATTTGCTGATTTTTTTAAAATATTTTTTTTTTTACTTAGGGGTTGGTCTGCCAAATTTTTATTGTGGAGATCTGTCATTGTCAGCTTAGTGTTATTTAAGAGAAAAAAAAGTGTATATTATTTTATTTTTAGTAAAGTGCATCAGTTAATAGATTCCAACTCCCTGTAGGAAATATCAGAAAAATTCTGTTTTCTTTTCTCCAACTACTCATGGATCGATTTAGAATATGGCTGAAGTCCATGAGTTTTGCCTCCCATCATGACCTGAAGACTGACCCAAAGTTAAAGACATTGATTGTGATGGTGCAATTTTAAATGTAAAATCTCTATCGTAAACAACACATTGCTTGTGTCCGAGTACAGTTCTATTAGACCCTTTCTCATTTTCATAAGAATATTTTTTGTTATTTCTGTTCAAAATTTATCTTCTGATAAACAGGTTGGTTCTAGTGAAATTCATCTCAACAATTTTATACATAACAAAATTTATGTATTTAGCTTCTCCTTTTTATTCGAGTATGGAAATAAAGCCAATTTGGTGAAGTTAAAAACATGAGTTGTTATTGAACAGATTTATAACAGGCCAGCACAGCACAAATTAATGGAATTTACACATATTACACATTAAGATGATCCCGGATAAGGATCAGTTCTATTTGTACGCATAAGGAATGCCAGACGCCGCGACATCTCCTCATTGTAGATTGCCCGACATTTTGTGTAATTTACTCTCCTCCTCATCTAAAGCATGAATGAAAGGACTTAGCTTAACTCATGATAACCGAGAAAGTTTAAAATTTAGCCAATCACTTGGCTCTTGGTTCTTACCTCAAAAGGCTTTTCATAAAACCTAGTTCGGCGAAACTGTTCAAAAAAACCATCGCGACTCATGACACTGCAATCAATGTTCAAACATTACACTTAACAAACTTGAAATGCTGAATATACTTTGGCGATAATTAATTAATTAAAATATTGAACATGTTTTACTCAATAAAAACATCTCACTATTGTTAAGGTTAGTACCTTACAATAGCTGAAAGAAACGATCGACATTGAACTTACTTGTTCAGTAAGGCCATCGCTTCATCAACACCACCATTCTTCACTAACACGGTCCTGGCAATGAAAGATGCGTGTCTCATTATGAGCTGTATTGAATATTTAATTCGTTAGCATTTGATAGACGTAAATAATAGAAACGAGAAATAACTTCTCTTTCAACGTTGTGTTGTGAGGGAATTGCGGGGGGGAGGTGGGGGCATTCGTTGTCTGCTCGATGTTTCCGGTCACTTAAGGGTCGAACTCTCGAACCTCTTTGCCAGCCCTCTCTCTCTACTCTCTCGTTCAGCAGGGTGATCAGAGAGCTCACTTCACTCACTCGCGCGAGTGAGTTAGTCACTTCGAGTTCACCTCGAGTTCGTTCGGGTTCCTTGAGTATAGCGGCTCAAAGGAGGCTACTTTACATGAAATGAGTTCTCCTCCGATGAAATAAGTAAATAAATGACCCAAATATCCCATAAAAATGACTTTAATTCGGAAGGAAGCCGTTTCCCCGAGCGAACTCGAAGTGAACTCGAAGTGACTAACTCACTCGCGCGAGTGAGTGAAGTGAGCTCTCTGATCACCCTGCTGGAAGACACCCATCATAAACTAGCAAGATGGCGGAGGCAATGCGGCAGCAAGTAGCTAATATGCTGAGGGGTATTGAAAGGTAATTACGTTACTATTCACGGTACCTTTTTGATGCGCGTTCGTGCCCTCTGTTGGTGCTCTGTTAGGAGAGATTTGCTCTCCTGATATTGTTCTTGCTTTTTTTTGGTATACGTCGTGACAGTTGTACATTAACCTAACTTTCGTCTTCACATGTCAGCATATGCCTCCTTTATTTGGAAGCTGGATGGCTGTTCATCATATCATTGAAACAACTTTTTGTCACATGACTTTACTTCTATATGTTTTGCCCTGTGCCACTCTGTGCCATTTTTCGAGAGTACTCTGTTGCTGAGCTGTACTGAATGTCATTGTTTGTCTTACAGATACAACCCAGAGAACCTACCTACTTTAGAACGATATGTGGGTATGCAATCCCAAGAAAACGCCTATGACCTAGAAGCCAATCTCGCTGTTCTGAAATTATATCAGTTCAACCCCCACAAGTATAATAAGGATATCACCTGTAAAATACTCCTGAAAGCCCTTACCAACTTCCCACACACTGATTTCATCTTGTGCAGATGTCTTTTGAGTGAGAAACAGGTTTGTATTCTTTTCTTAGAGGTGTCACTTATCAATTTAAGTGAAGCAGTTCTTATGTAAGAGACTGGGAAGTCCGTGATGAAATTTAGCCAAATCGTAGCATTCGGTCGACTGGTTCTAAAACCTGTTTGCCTTGAGTGTTCTGATGAATTAATATACGAGAGCGATAAATTGTGTCTGAGGCTACCAATCCAAGGCAGTCAAGGTGCTTTCAGCTACGGTTTTCCACCAGCTTCATTATGCTTCTTTATTTCAGTGTGCTGAGAAACCTGTGGACCAAATTATCTATTTAGCTGATATTTTGGAAAGATGTGACTTCCAAGCCTTTTGGAACCGTATTTTGGGAATGCCTGAATTGTCCCTGCAGATAGTTGGGTTTGCAGACTCAATCCGGAAGTTTGTTTGCCATGTAGTTGGCATTACTTTCCAAACAGTTGAAAAGGCACTTCTCTCCGAGTTATTGGGAGGTGTTGATGGTAACTATCATACAAATTCTTTGAAACATGTTGTAAGTAGCATCCAACAGAGTATTTCAATTTTTCTATTTTATTTCAGCTCAAACTCTGAGTCATTGGATCAAGAAATATGGCTGGAAGGAAGACGGTCAAATGGTGTTCATTGCTAACCAGGATGAGAATATCAAAACAAAAAATATCACTGAAAAAATTGATTTTGAAAGTGTGGCTGCTCTTATGGCAGCATGCCAACGTTAAATATTCTCATTCCAGCCTCTGTACTTCCTCAGTTTTTCAACATGTGTGTTCAATCCAGTTCTGTTTTTTAACGCTTCCATCAAAATTATTAAACTAATTTTTTGGAGTTGCCCGTCACCTGTGTTCTTTTATTCACCAGTGGAAGTGTTTGACATGTGTGTGGACAAAGCTGCTGGCTGTAGACTCAACCCGCGGCTAGAGAGGACTCCAGTTGCAACTGCCACGGTGCTCGGGCCGGGCTCCACTCTCCACTCCTCCCATGCCTCACGACAACTTGAATACCGTCCGCGGGCAAGTGGTCGATGTGACGTGAGGCGGCTACTGGTCTCTGACCCGGCGCGCCAACGCCTTGCGGCTCATGGCATATTGAGCTCTTTGGGCCGATGGCACTGGAAGAGGCGGACATGGACATTGCAGGCGCAGGGGAAGGGCCGGGCGCGCGCGCACTGCGCTGGTGCTCTCCTCGCTCCGTCTCTCTCGCACCTATACGGCGCACGCTACGAGTGCGAGAGAGACAGGGCGAGGAGAGAGCTCTTCAGTCTGCATGCTGGTGTGTCGGGAGAAGTCCAGTCCTTTCCACTCGGCTGTGGGACCAGACCAGACTTGTCCCGAGACCGGAGCGCAACGACTTTCGCTTGCGTCCAGCGCATCGATGGTGTCTGCCGTTGGCAAGCGCGGCAGTGTGGACTTCCCCCTGACTCAATAGTGTCGTCTGGCCTGAGCCCGCCCCGCGCCGCCCCGCCCCGCGCCGCGCAAGGCCACCACCGCTTTACCAGCGCATTGATTATCGAGCGAAGCGGACGGGCCGGGGTGGGACAGGAATATTGTGTGATAAAGAGAGGCGCCGCCGGTCTGTAAAATGTCGCGTGGAAGGCTAGCTTATTACAATTCGCCTCCAGCATCAAAGAGGTTTAGAAGCTAGAGCAGCTAAAAACATTCGCCGGTTGGTGGAGCAATGCGACACATCCTCTAATTACTCTAGGGGCAGGAGGAGCCCCGCTCGGCCCCGGGGAGGTACTCATACTCATCCTCCTGGTGGAGTTACGCTGGCTGAATGTCCACCTCCTCCCCCCTCATCCCCGCGTGGCTCGCTCTTCGCGGGGCTCTGGCGCACCTCCTGCCCGACTCTGCTGGAGGACCTCCAGGCAATGCCTCCAGGACTGGTTGCTCCTCTCCCCTTCGTTGCATCGAGTGCCAAATGCCAAATACTACCGCCGGACCCCCGCCGGTGGCTCGCTCCACTGCTCGATACAGGGCGAGGGTTTGACTTTTAACTCTGATACTTTTGTACACGGCGTAACTCAGAAAAATTCAGATAAAAAATATTAAAAATAGGTCAGGAATTAAGAAAATTCAAAGCTTTACCTGCAAAAAAATATATTTATTGAAAAAGAAAATCTTAAAATATTCCCATATCCAAAGGAAAACTAGCAAAAAGTCACATTTGTTCACCGAAATTGTGAGATAAAGCTTTACCCTTTCGGGTACGGGTGGGTGGGGATGGGTGCCTGGTACAGGCTGGTGCCCGCCGGTGCCCGGACCGGCGCCGTGTTTGTATTGAACGAGCGAACGTACCGCGAGAGTTTAGCGAGGCCGAAGGACATTTCAGCGAGCCGGGGCGGAGGACGGTAACCACTAGGCTGTCGGTTCGCAAACCTTCAGCTGATGCGAATAGGAATCCCTATCTACCGGGCCGGGCGCGGTGGAGACGATTTTCGCTACGACTTCGTTCTTTTGCCGCTATGGCCCGAAAAAAATGACCGGGAGATAGGGATAGCAAGTCGCGCAGCAAGAAGATGTGCGTCCCGCCAGCCGAGATGGTTAACGCACCTTCCCCCTGTCCCCAATCATCTCGGCTGGCGAGACGTTTTGCAGGTTCAAATCCCGACGGAACTTTTTCCATTTTTTCCTTTATTTTCTTTTCTTTTCTGTGTCACTCTTTAACTGCCTAATAGATGCATCGAGAGGGTAAGCCATTGAAACTGTAAGAATACAAGTTAGCAAAATTAAAGAGAGAAACGAAAAGAAATCATATCCGGCGCATGGGTTACAACCCAAGGCCCTTGGAGCAGGTGTCCGTCGCTCTATCCACTACATCACACTCTTGTGCCGTCAGCTCAACGGCAAGCACCACATACATTCCGAAAAGCTTCTGGTACTAGGCGTCGATTTCGAGGAGGTTACCTCCTCGCCTCTGCTGAGCTCCGAGTAGAATTAGGCTCGGCGAGCCGCTTTTTCTCTCAAACGCTTCCGCGGGCTGGCGTCGAATGGGTTGCCTATCCATCAGGCGCCGATTGGAATATTCACTTTTCATCGCGTAAAAAGCGAATTTCTTCGAAACCAAGACCGGTATCGTGCTCCAATTTATCGAGGATTGTGCAGGGGGGCCCTTGTGCACGCCCAGACCAACCCCAGAGGGTTAAATCATCCGAAAATCGACGAAAAAGAAATATATTATCGACCGAGATTCGAACATGACAAAAGCGTCCCGACAGCCTAGATGGTTTGGGGCGGGAGCGTGTAAAGTTAAGTAAGCGTGAGCGTTCACGTGAGGTGAGCACTAACGTGAGAATGAGAACTGTGCGGGGCTTTATACTTAATGACAACATTTTTGAAGAATTACAATCTCCGTACTCTCCCCTTTCCAAAAATGTATGGGTTTCTGAATTTTCAGGTCATTCCGCTTCGTATAAGTGACGCACGCATGAGTGCTCACGTGAGATGAGCGTGGGAGTGCCATGGAGATAGGCGCACTATTCTAAGAGAGATGACCTGAAAATAGACATACCCGTACATTTTTGGAAAGGTAAGAGTACAGAGATTGAAATTTTTCGAAAACATTTGCAATTTCGCTTTGTATTCGGCCCCGCACAGTTCTCACGTGAGCGGATTGCGGATTCTTCTTAAGTTATCATTATGTCATTGTCGATGGGTTCTAATGAATTAAACAGATATTTCAATCCGAATCACCTAAATTCTGAAGTAAATGTTGTTATTTTCAAAACGCCGAACCCTCAGAACACGCACGCACGGATGCACACACGCGCGCTCCTGAAGTGGAGAGCTTCCAAATCGACTCCGGAGGTGGGTGGGTTGCCTGCCGTCACGGCGCTGTCGCTCCACAGCAACGCAATGGCGGCTTTAGCAGCGCTCGGCCCGCTTGGACGGCTCGGCTCGGCTCGGCTCGGCTCGGCTCAGCGCTCAGCTTGGCGGCTCGGCTCGGGCGTGGTGGTGTTGCTGACGTTTCGTCGTTTGCTGTGCGTGCGGAAGGTGAAAATATGACATTTATTCATTCAGTTGCATTTTTCAATTTCAAGATCATCTGAGACTGTAGGCCAGTGTCGACGTGGTAGCGCATAGCTCTGGACATTTTCTCGATTGCGAAAGTGGAGTGATGGAGGTTTAAGATGTGAGAGATGGGAGGTTATGTTTGTTATATTAAGTTAATCAAAATCAGTTCTTTGTATTTGGGTGATATTTGAACATTTTTGGGTGTTCAACATTCTATGCAGGTTGTGGGTAGATGGTGAATATGCTTGTTAAGAACAACGCCCAAACCGAGCAAGGGCCCAAGTGCCAAGGGGAAAACTAACATTACTCAATCTGAGATGAAAATGGACTCACTCTACTCACATCACACTTTACACTTCTGCCTCTGTAGCACATAATTTAAAAAAGAACGAGTTCCATACTTATCTCAAAATTCATTTTGTGTTCAATTTGGCACTTGTTTTGTATACCCATTGTTAGACGGTTGTCAAATAGATTTGAATCTTACTTTGATTTTCTTGTTCTCAGGTCAGTTGGCTGACTTCTCTTCTTCACGCTGATATATTATCTTCAAGATTTGACCAACAGGCCAACAGTCCTGGAAGTTGGACCAAGCTGGCGTTGAAGCCACTGCTCCTCAAGAGGATCCAGAATGCTTCTTTGGAAACCTGTGTAAGAATAAATTAATTAGTTATTTCCAACATTATTTGTCAATTAACACTTTTTTCAGTCTTTGATTTCATGGGAAATTAGTGAAGTTCAGTGTTTTTTGAAAGCTTCAAGTCGGGTTTATTTCGCACTTACATTTGTTGTTACATTGATATTTATTGTGCAATATCCTCCATTATATAGGTTAGGCACAGCTGGCCCCTCCGCTCCTCCCCTCCCTCCCAGGTTGTACTGTTGGTGCAGCGCCTGACTGGATGTTCCACCAAGAGCATCTTGTCACCAAGATGGACCAAGTCTTGATGAGCTGCGACAACGTCCTGGAGGAGAAACACAAGACAAAACGTGCAGGTGAGAATTGGGACTTGGTTTTTACTCGTTCTTTACCACTTATATCATTTTCGTGGTAAAAAGAACGAGTATCGTTCCGGGTGAGGTGTCACACTTTCAATGAAACCATCTTCATCTCAGAACACACTACACCCACAAACATAAGAATTGTACCATTCTACAGCGGAAACGCTGAGCATGTTACCAAGTGTGCACTATTTTTCGAGTTAAATTGTAAAATTTCGAGATCTCTTAACAAATTTTGCGTGTTTTCATTCTAAGTCTCTGGCCACAGCTTATTTGGACATGTTGGAAAATGTGGATCGAAACAACGAATATGTATTATTTGTACATATCTGAAATCAGCAGCCATAAATGAAACAGTTTTAATTCAATTCTCATGATACCTCCCTGGGATTTTTTCAAGTTCACTAAACAATCTACCAAAATTTTTTCAAGTCTAGCGAACCCTGCAGGGTTACGATGGTGCTATCGTGCTGCCATCTGTGGGCGGACATGGTAGCTCCGTCATTACAGAGGGCGATATTCAAACACATCTTATTACGATCACTCACGGTATAGCTCATTGTTTCATTATTCTGAGATGAAAGTTTATAAAGATTTTCTAAAACCTGTGGTAATTTGGTAAAGAACGAGTTTCCTGCTTGACACAAAATTAATTTTGTGTTCATAATGTCTCTTGTTTTGTATTCCTAGTAGCCGCCTAGTAGATTTGAATCTTACTTTGATTTTCTTCTTCTCAGGTCAGTTGGCTGACTTCTCTTCTTCATGCTGATATATTGACCAACAGTCCCGGAAGTTGGGCCAAGCTGGCCTTGAACCATCCACTGCTCGACAAGAGGATCCAGAATGCTTCCTGGGAAACCTGTGTAAGAATGAATTAATTGGTTAGTTCCAAAATTATTGGTCAATTTACACTTTTTTCAGTCTTTGATTTTATGGGAAATCAGTGAAATTCAGTGTTTTATGAAAGCTTCAAGTAGCAGACTACCAAAAACCACCGCCACCACCATCACCTTATTTTGTTGTTGCTGCTAGTTGTTTCTTGTGTTGTCTAATACCTAGTATTGGCCTGAGTCTAAGACAAGACCCCCCCGAAAATAAGACCCCCCCCCACTTTCAAGGGTCCAAATTAAAGGTATTTTTGGGGAAAAGCCTAGCTCATAAAGTGTGTATTTAATGTGTCTCCAACCCATTTTGAAGTGTTTGGGGACCCCCCTCGGCTTAAACTGCGAATATAAGACCCCCCCCTACTTCGGGGACGAATTTTCGGGGGAAAAAAAGGGGGTCTTAGACTCAGGCCAATACATAGTAAATTTCTCAATTTGCCACTTTGCCTTAAATATGTGTATATTTCATCCCTCTCTAGTAATTTCTCTTTCAAAATATTATTGGTTTATTTTTAGTCCACTTCTTTAACACAAATCAAAGACGGGAAAAGTCAAAAAGAAACCCTGCCTCTAATTAACACCTCTCTAAAAAATGGAAATAAGTTGGTCGTTTCCCTGAGGAAGGGCTATAACAAAAGCAGCTGCTGAAACTGTCCTTTGTTTTCTGTCCCATTGTCTGAGTTAATTTACATTATATTACTGTGGTTTTTGTTTGCCAGAAGTGTTGATTTGAACTTAGTCGTTATTAATATTATAAAATTAAAATACTTGGATTTCTATTGCTGTGGTAGGATTATAACAAATCAGGATATGTCTGTTATTCAGTGGAGAAAGAACAGGATTGATTGCCACTTTTTCAACCTAGTGACTCATGCCCATAAGGATGTGTAAAGGTTTTAAAAATAAATGATTCAGTATTGAGGTAGCAATGATTAAAACCTCTTATATTGTTTGGATCTCAGTATTGTGAAGGTACGCATTACTTGTTTTAGCCACAGTGTAATGAGCCAGTGCTCTAAGCCTCTTAATTTTTGTGCAAAAATGTTGCCATCTTCTCATAATTGTAAGAGTAAAAGTGTGTGAGGAATTATAGGAGAATTCAATTCCTTTCCCACACACATAAAAAGAACAGGAACTCATAAAGTGGTGAAATGTGTGCCTAAATGTTGTACTTTTTATAGCTAAGTAGTCCTTTCTAGCTCTATTCCTTGGGAGCAAACATAATCTATTCAGAAGTCAGACTTTATTCAGTCCTTAATTTATGCCAAATCAGTGAAATTTAATGATTCCTGAAAGCTCTGAGGCGGGTATTTTGCTCATTTCTCGAAGAGTAAGACCGTTGTGTCGGTTCTGTTCGATGGCATTCTCTTCCTAGAGTGTAACGAAGGTTCCCTGTGAATTTGAAGGCAATCGAGGAGATTGGATGATTTTCCCCTCAAAAATGGCAAGGCTAGAGATTTTGGGTAAAAAAAATTTTTCCCCGGATAATTATAGGGCTGTGCAGGGTAACTGTTATCTACCCCTAGATCAAGCTCCGAGGGAACGACCACCCGCAAACACTGTTTCTGAAGCAAAAATGCAGTTATTTCTGAAAATTTTGTAGGTGTTATTTTTCCTTATTTCTCTCAAAGTAAGGCCGTAAGGGCGCTTCTGACCTGCGGTATTCTTTTCTAAGAGTGTAACGAAGGTTCCCTGTGAATTTGAAGTCGATCGGAGAGATTCGATGATTTTCGCCTCAAAAATGGCAAGGCTATAGCCTTTGCATTTTAAGGATTTTGGGTGAAAATTTTTTTTTCCCCAGAAAATTATAGGGTCGTGCTGAGTGACTGTTACGCACCCCTAGATCAAGCTCCGAGGGTAGGACCACCCGCAAACACTGTTTCTGAAGCAGAAATGCAGTTATTTCTGAAAATTTTGTAGGTGTTATTTTCCTTATTTCTCTCAAAGTAAGGCCGTAAGGGCGCTTCTGACCTGCGGTATTCTTTTCTAAGAGTGTAACGAAGGTTCCCTGTGAATTTGAAGTCGATCGGAGAGATTCGATGATTTTCGCCTCAAAAATGGCAAGGCTATAGCCTTTGCATTTTAAGGATTTTGGGTGAAAAATTTTTTTCCCCAGAAAATTATAGGGTCGTGCTGAGTGACTGTTACGCACCCCTAGATCAAGCTCCGAGGGTAGGACCACCCGCAAACACTGTTTCTGAAGCAGAAATGCAGTTATTTCTGAAAATTTTGTAGGTGTTATTTTCCTTATTTCTCTCAAAGTAAGGCCGTAAGGGCGCTTCTGACCTGCGGTATTCTTTTCTAAGAGTGTAACGAAGGTTCCCTGTGAATTTGAAGTCGATCGGAGAGATTCGATGATTTTCGCCTCAAAACTGGCAAGGGTATAGCCTTTGCATTTTTAGGATTTTGGGTGAAAAATTTTTTTCCCCAGAAAATTATAGGGTCGTGCTGAGTGACTGTTACGCACCCCTAGATCAAGCTCCGAGGGTAGGACCACCCGCAAACACTGTTTCTGAAGCAGAAATGCAGTTATTTCTGAAAATTTTGTAGGTGTTATTTTCCTTATTTCTCTCAAAGTAAGGCCGTAAGGGCGCTTCTGACCTGCGGTATTCTTTTCTAAGAGTGTAACGAAGGTTCCCTGTGAATTTGAAGTCGATCGGAGAGATTCGATGATTTTCGCCTCAAAAATGGCAAGGCTATAGCCTTTGCATTTTAAGGATTTTGGGTGAAAAATTTTTTTCCCCAGAAAATTATAGGGTCGCGCTGAGTGACTGTTACGCACCCCTAGATCAAGCTCCGAGGGTAGGACCACCCGCAAACACTGTTTCTGAAGCAGAAATGCAGTTATTTCTGAAAATTTTGTAGGTGTTATTTTCCTTATTTCTCTCAAAGTAAGGCCGTAAGGGCGCTCCTGACCTGCGGTATTCTTTTCTAAGAGTGTAACGAAGGTTTCCTGTGAATTTGAAGTCGATTGGAGAGATTCGATGATTTTCGCCTCAAAACTGGCAAGGGTATAACCTTTGCATTTTTAGGATTTTGGGTCAAATTTTTTTTTCTCTGAAACTGCATGGGATCCTGCAAGCTTAATTTTTAGTACCCCTAGACCAACTTTAGACTAGAAACACAATTTAAGAACTGGTGTTAAAATCTTTTGTCATGTTGTGTTATTTTAAGCAAAGTAGTCTTTTGCAGCCTTATTTCTGAGGAAGAAACAAAAAATGTCTTGCCATGTTATACTTTTTTCAGTATTTTATTTAATCTGAAATTAGTGACAATCATTTGAAAACTGTTTGTTGTTTTGTATCTTGTAATTATTCGAGTTTTCCTTCTTCCTCTGCAGGGCTGCGGTGCGGGGGTCCTCTCACTGGGCATCTTGGGATCCACTGGCTGTCGCTCTTCAACACAAGGACCTGCAGCAAAATCACAAGTTTTTAAATTAAGGTGAGCAATCACTGAGTTGGTGGTGCGGTTATTACTGCTGATCCAACTTTGCCTTGTGTAAAGTAACTTTGAGCAGCATTTTCTCTGCTATTTATCGGCCACCTTTGTTGGCTCTTAAAACTTGTGAATTAATCAAATCTCTTGTAGCGTTCCCCTGGGCTGGGTGTGGGTAAAATAATCCTGCAGTGTGGGTGTTTTTTCCGCACTGTAGGTGGCTTGGCGGCGCCGTGTCGCTCCCCCCGTTGCTGTGGGTTAAAGCACGAACTCTTGCCTGTAGAGGATAACTAAAGGCACAGAAGGCTCTCGCGCAGAGGATAAACAGGCACCCCCGGCAGAGGTCTGCAAACTCGCTTTCCTGGGCCGATGGGCACGGGCCGAGGGTCAGGTGAGGGGTGAGAAGGGGGAGGTGGTTCTTCGGGAGCGAAGAACCCCCCCCCGCTCTCCTCAACCCTCACCTGCGCCTCGGCCTGTGTCTGTCGGCCTAGGGAGGTGATTTTGTAGAGCTTTGTGTCCCTTCCCCCATCTAGTTGGACTTCAGTGGTCATCACTGTAGCACCAACTCACTCTTTTTTTCAACTCTATGTTCCAGGTGGCTTCAACGTCTAGGATGTGAGCAGTGTAACCTTGGACAGCAAAGAAGGAGCGAAGGAGATGTTGGTGAGCAGAAACTTACTCACAGTCACAATTGTTGTTACTTAGATTTTTATTGTGTTTTATTCTCCGTTTTACAGATTTTAAGTTTCACAGTCCTGGAAGTTGGGCCACGCTGGCGTTAAACCATTCACTGCTCGACAAGAGGATCCAGAATGCATCTTGGGAAACCTGCGTAAGAATTAATTAACTAGTAATTTTCAAAATTATTTGTCTTGACACTTCACATTACTTAAATGAAATACATCAATAAAGAAATGCACAAACCATTTGTTTTATTGCGTATATTCTTCTTTGCTCCTCCATTGTTGTCCAAGGTGACACCGCTCACATCCTGGACGTTGAAGCCACCTAGAACATTGAGTTGAAAAAAAGATTGAGTTGGTGCTACAGTGATGACCACTGAAGTCCAACTAGATGGGGGAAGGGAGACAAAGCTCTACAAAATCACCTCCCTAGGCCGACAGACACAGGCCGAGGCGCAGGTGAGGGTTGAGGAGAGGAGGAGGTTCTTCGCTACCGAAGAACTCACCTGACCCTCGGCCCGTGCCCATCGGCCCAGGAAAGCGAGTTTGCAGACCTCTGCCGGGGGTGCCTGTTTATCCTCTGCGCGAGAGCCTTCTGTGCCTTTAGTTATCCTCTACAGGCAAGAGTTCGTGCTTTAACCCACAGCAACGGGGGGAGCGACACGGCGCCGCCAAGCCACCTACAGTGCGGAAAAAACACCCACACTGCAGGATTATTTTACCCACACCCAGCCCAGGGGAACGCTACAAGAGATTTGATTAATTCACAAGTTTTAAGAGCCAACAAAGGTGGCCGATAAATAGCAGAGAAAATGCTGCTCAAAGTTACTTTACACAAGGCAGTTGGATCAGCAGTAATAACCGCACCACCAACTCAGTGATTGCTCACCTTAATTTAAAAACTTGTGATTTTGCTGCAGGTCCTTGTGTTGAAGAGCGACAGCCAGTGGATCCCAAGATGCCCAGTGAGAGGACCCCCGCACCGCAGCCCTGCAGAGGAAGAAGGAAAACTCGAATAATTACAAGATACAAAACAACAAACAGTTTTCAAATGATTGTCACTAATTTCAGATTAAATAAAATACTGAAAAAAGTATAACATGGCAAGACATTTTTTGTTTCTTCCTCAGAAATAAGGCTGCAAAAGACTACTTTGCTTAAAATAACACAACATGACAAAAGATTTTAACACCAGTTCTTAAATTGTGTTTCTAGTCTAAAGTTGGTCTAGGGGTACTAAAAATTAAGCTTGCAGGATCCCATGCAGTTTCAGAGAAAAAAAAAAGTTTGACCCAAAATCCTAAAAATGCAAAGGTTATACCCTTGCCAGTTTTGAGGCGAAAATCATCGAATCTCTCCAATCGACTTCAAATTCACAGGAAACCTTCGTTACACTCTTAGAAAAGAATACCGCAGGTCAGGAGCGCCCTTACGGCCTTACTTTGAGAGAAATAAGGAAAATAACACCTACAAAAATTTTCAGAAATAACTGCATTTCTGCTTCAGAAACAGTGTTTGCGGGTGGTCCTACCCTCGGAGCTTGATCTAGGGGTGCGTAACAGTCACTCAGCGCGACCCTATAATTTTCTGGGGAAAAAAATTTTTCACCCAAAATCCTTAAAATGCAAAGGCTATAGCCTTGCCATTTTTGAGGCGAAAATCATCGAATCTCTCCGATCGACTTCAAATTCACAGGGAACCTTCGTTACACTCTTAGAAAAGAATACCGCAGGTCAGAAGCGCCCTTACGGCCTTACTTTGAGAGAAATAAGGAAAATAACACCTACAAAATTTTCAGAAATAACTGCATTTCTGCTTCAGAAACAGTGTTTGCGGGTGGTCCTACCCTCGGAGCTTGATCTAGGGGTGCGTAACAGTCACTCAGCACGACCCTATAATTTTCTGGGGAAAAAAATTTTTCACCCAAAATCCTTAAAATGCAAAGGCTATAGCCTTGCCATTTTTGAGGCGAAAATCATCGAATCTCTCCGATCGACTTCAAATTCACAGGGAACCTTCGTTACACTCTTAGAAAAGAATACCGCAGGTCAGAAGCGCCCTTACGGCCTTACTTTGAGAGAAATAAGGAAAATAACACCTACAAAATTTTCAGAAATAACTGCATTTCTGCTTCAGAAACAGTGTTTGCGGGTGGTCCTACCCTCGGAGCTTGATCTAGGGGTGCGTAACAGTCACTCAGCACGACCCTATAATTTTCTGGGGAAAAAAAAATTTTCACCCAAAATCCTTAAAATGCAAAGGCTATTTTGCTTGCCATTTTTGCCATTTTTGAGGCGAAAATCATCGAATCTCTCCGATCGACTTCAAATTCACAGGGAACCTTCGTTACACTCTTAGAAAAGAATACCGCAGGTCAGAAGCGCCCTTACGGCCTTACTTTGAGAGAAATAAGGAAAAATAACACCTACAAAATTTTCAGAAATAACTGCATTTTTGCTTCAGAAACAGTGTTTGCGGGTGGTCGTTCCCTCGGAGCTTGATCTAGGGGTAGATAACAGTTACCCTGCACAGCCCTATAATTATCCGGGGAAAAAATTTTTTTACCCAAAATCTCTAGCCTTGCCATTTTTGAGGGGAAAATCATCCAATCTCCTCGATTGCCTTCAAATTCACAGGGAACCTTCGTTACACTCTAGGAAGAGAATGCCATCGAACAGAACCGACACAACGGTCTTACTCTTCGAGAAATGAGCAAAATACCCGCCTCAGAGCTTTCAGGAATCATTAAATTTCACTGATTTGGCATAAATTAAGGACTGAATAAAGTCTGACTTCTGAATAGATTATGTTTGCTCCCAAGGAATAGAGCTAGAAAGGACTACTTAGCTATAAAAAGTACAACATTTAGGCACACATTTCACCACTTTATGAGTTCCTGTTCTTTTTATGTGTGTGGGAAAGGAATTGAATTCTCCTATAATTCCTCACACACTTTTACTCTTACAATTATGAGAAGATGGCAACATTTTTGCACAAAAATTAAGAGGCTTAGAGCACTGGCTCATTACACTGTGGCTAAAACAAGTAATGCGTACCTTCACAATACTGAGATCCAAACAATATAAGAGGTTTTAATCATTGCTACCTCAATACTGAATCATTTATTTTTAAAACCTTTACACATCCTTATGGGCATGAGTCACTAGGTTGAAAAAGTGGCAATCAATCCTGTTCTTTCTCCACTGAATAACAGACATATCCTGATTTGTTATAATCCTACCACAGCAATAGAAATCCAAGTATTTTAATTTTATAATATTAATAACGACTAAGTTCAAATCAACACTTCTGGCAAACAAAAACCACAGTAATATAATGTAAATTAACTCAGACAATGGGACAGAAAACAAAGGACAGTTTCAGCAGCTGCTTTTGTTATAGCCCTTCCTCAGGGAAACGACCAACTTATTTCCATTTTTTAGAGAGGTGTTAATTAGAGGCAGGGTTTCTTTTTGACTTTTCCCGTCTTTGATTTGTGTTAAAGAAGTGGACTAAAAATAAACCAATAATATTTTGAAAGAGAAATTACTAGAGAGGGATGAAATATACACATATTTAAGGCAAAGTGGCAAATTGAGAAATTTACTATGTATTGGCCTGAGTCTAAGACCCCCTTTTTTCCCCCGAAAATTCGTCCCCGAAGTAGGGGGGGGTCTTATATTCGCAGTTTAAGCCGAGGGGGGTCCCCAAACACTTCAAAATGGGTTGGAGACACATTAAATACACACTTTATGAGCTAGGCTTTTCCCCAAAAATACCTTTTTTTTTTTTTTTTTTTAATTTGGACCCTTGAAAGTGGGGGGGGGTCTTATTTTCGGGGGGGTCTTGTCTTAGACTCAGGCCAATACTAGGTATTAGACAACACAAGAAACAACTAGCAGCAACAACAAAATAAGGTGATGGTGGTGGCGGTGGTTTTTGGTAGTCTGCTACTTGAAGCTTTCATAAAACACTGAATTTCACTGATTTCCCATAAAATCAAAGACTGAAAAAAGTGTAAATTGACCAATAATTTTGGAACTAACCAATTAATTCATTCTTACACAGGTTTCCCAGGAAGCATTCTGGATCCTCTTGTCGAGCAGTGGATGGTTCAAGGCCAGCTTGGCCCAACTTCCGGGACTGTTGGTCAATATATCAGCATGAAGAAGAGAAGTCAGCCAACTGACCTGAGAAGAAGAAAATCAAAGTAAGATTCAAATCTACTAGGCGGCTACTAGGAATACAAAACAAGAGACATTATGAACACAAAATTAATTTTGTGTCAAGCAGGAAACTCGTTCTTTACCAAATTACCACAGGTTTTAGAAAATCTTTATAAACTTTCATCTCAGAATAATGAAACAATGAGCTATACCGTGAGTGATCGTAATAAGATGTGTTTGAATATCGCCCTCTGTAATGACGGAGCTACCATGTCCGCCCACAGATGGCAGCACGATAGCACCATCGTAACCCTGCAGGGTTCGCTAGACTTGAAAAAATTTTGGTAGATTGTTTAGTGAACTTGAAAAAATCCCAGGGAGGTATCATGAGAATTGAATTAAAACTGTTTCATTTATGGCTGCTGATTTCAGATATGTACAAATAATACATATTCGTTGTTTCGATCCACATTTTCCAACATGTCCAAATAAGCTGTGGCCAGAGACTTAGAATGAAAACACGCAAAATTTGTTAAGAGATCTCGAAATTTTACAATTTAACTCGAAAAATAGTGCACACTTGGTAACATGCTCAGCGTTTCCGCTGTAGAATGGTACAATTCTTATGTTTGTGGGTGTAGTGTGTTCTGAGATGAAGATGGTTTCATTGAAAGTGTGACACCTCACCCGGAACGATACTCGTTCTTTTTACCACGAAAATGATATAAGTGGTAAAGAACGAGTAAAAACCAAGTCCCAATTCTCACCTGCACGTTTTGTCTTGTGTTTCTCCTCCAGGACGTTGTCGCAGCTCATCAAGACTTGGTCCATCTTGGTGACAAGATGCTCTTGGTGGAACATCCAGTCAGGCGCTGCACCAACAGTACAACCTGGGAGGGAGGGGAGGAGCGGAGGGGCCAGCTGTGCCTAACCTATATAATGGAGGATATTGCACAATAAATATCAATGTAACAACAAATGTAAGTGCGAAATAAACCCGACTTGAAGCTTTCAAAAAACACTGAACTTCACTAATTTCCCATGAAATCAAAGACTGAAAAAAGTGTTAATTGACAAATAATGTTGGAAATAACTAATTAATTTATTCTTACACAGGTTTCCAAAGAAGCATTCTGGATCCTCTTGAGGAGCAGTGGCTTCAACGCCAGCTTGGTCCAACTTCCAGGACTGTTGGCCTGTTGGTCAAATCTTGAAGATAATATATCAGCGTGAAGAAGAGAAGTCAGCCAACTGACCTGAGAACAAGAAAATCAAAGTAAGATTCAAATCTATTTGACAACCGTCTAACAATGGGTATACAAAACAAGTGCCAAATTGAACACAAAATGAATTTTGAGATAAGTATGGAACTCGTTCTTTTTTAAATTATGTGCTACAGAGGCAGAAGTGTAAAGTGTGATGTGAGTAGAGTGAGTCCATTTTCATCTCAGATTGAGTAATGTTAGTTTTCCCCTTGGCACTTGGGCCCTTGCTCGGTTTGGGCGTTGTTCTTAACAAGCATATTCACCATCTACCCACAACCTGCATAGAATGTTGAACACCCAAAAATGTTCAAATATCACCCAAATACAAAGAACTGATTTTGATTAACTTAATATAACAAACATAACCTCCCATCTCTCACATCTTAAACCTCCATCACTCCACTTTCGCAATCGAGAAAATGTCCAGAGCTATGCGCTACCACGTCGACACTGGCCTACAGTCTCAGATGATCTTGAAATTGAAAAATGCACTGAATGAATAAATGTCATATTTTCACCTTCCGCACGCACAGCAAACGACGAAACGTCAGCAACACCACCACGCCCGAGCCGAGCCGCCAAGCTGAGCGCTGAGCCGAGCCGAGCCGAGCCGAGCCGAGCCGTCCAAGCGGGCCGAGCGCTGCTAAGCCGCCATTGCGTTGCTGTGGAGCGACAGCGCCGTGACGGCAGGCAACCCACCCACCTCCGGAGTCGATTTGGAAGCTCTCCACTTCAGGAGCGCGCGTGTGTGCATCCGTGCGTGCGTGTTCTGAGGGTTCGGCGTTTTGAAAATAACAACATTTACTTCAGAATTTAGGTGATTCGGATTGAAATATCTGTTTAATTCATTAGAACCCATCGACAATGACATAATGATAACTTAAGAAGAATCCGCAATCCGCTCACGTGAGAACTGTGCGGGGCCGAATACAAAGCGAAATTGCAAATGTTTTCGAAAAATTTCAATCTCTGTACTCTTACCTTTCCAAAAATGTACGGGTATGTCTATTTTCAGGTCATCTCTCTTAGAATAGTGCGCCTATCTCCATGGCACTCCCACGCTCATCTCACGTGAGCACTCATGCGTGCGTCACTTATACGAAGCGGAATGACCTGAAAATTCAGAAACCCATACATTTTTGAAAAGGGGAGAGTACGGAGATTGTAATTCTTCAAAAATGTTGTCATTAAGTATAAGGCCCCGCACAGTTCTCATTCTCACGTTAGTGCTCACCTCACGTGAACGCTCACGCTTACTTAACTTTACACGCTCCGGGGGTCTGGGACGGTAACCACAACCACTAGGCTGTCGGTTCGCACACCCTCGGCCGATGCGAATAGGAATCCCTATCTACCGGCCCGGACGGGCCGGGCGCCGCGGAGACGATTTTCGCTCCGACTTCGTTTCGATGTTGCCGCTGGCCCGAAAAAATGACCGGTAGATAGGGATAGCAAGTCGCGCAGCAGAAAGACGTGCGTCCCGCCAGCCGAGATGGTTAACGCACCTTTTCTCTGTTCCCAATCATCTCGGCTGGCGAGACGTTTTGCAAGTTCACATCCCGGCGGAACTTTTTTTTTCCTTTATTTTCTTTTCTTCTCTGTGTCACTCTTTTACCGCCTATTAGATGCATCGAGAGGATAAGCCATTTAAACTGTAAGAAAACAAGATATTCTTCTCCTGCGACCACACAGTCGCAAAATTAATGAGAGAAATGAAAAGAAATCACTTACGGCGTTTGGATTTGAACCCGAGGCCGTTGAAGCAGGTGTCCGTCGCTCTATCCACTACACCACGGACTTGTGCCGTCAGCTCAATGGCAAGCACTACATACATTCCAAAAAGCTCCTGGTACCAGGCGTCGATTTCGAGGAGGTTGAGGTTACCTCCTCGCCTCTGCTGAACTCCTAGTAGAATTAGGCTCGGTGAGACGCTTTTTCTCTCAAACGCGCTTCCCCTTGCTGGCGTCGATTGGTTTGCCTATCCATCAGGCGCCGATTCATCGCGTAAAAAGCGAATTTCTTCTAAACCAAGACCGGTATCGGTCTTGCCAAGTTGCCAAGTTATTAAAATGACTTATGGTATGTGTAAAATTATATGAAGTTGTGTAGTTTCTGAGATGAAAGTTTATCACTAAATTACACTGCACTGAGAACAATACTCGTTCTTTTACCACTTTGTATATGAGTGGAAGTGGTTGGTAAAGAACGAGTAAAAAACCGTACCTCATACAACTAAACAACGGTTTTGAATTAACGGTTTACGGTTTTCGTTGCCGTACATCACTAATTTACCCTATACCGGGTATAATTTTAGTACAATATTTTATTGTACTTCGAAATAACGGTACAAAATTGTAGTTAAATTGTAGTTTTTTCTCACAGTGCACCACATATATTCCGAAAAGCTTCTGGTACCAGGAGTCGATTTCAAGGAGGTTACCTCCTCGCCTCTGCTGAGCTCCGAGTATACTCTAATTCTATAGAATTAGGCTCGGCGAGCCGCTTTTTCTCTCAAACGCGCTTCCCCGGGCTGGCGTCGAATGGGTTGCCTATCCATCAGGCGCCGATTCATTGCGTAAAAAGCGAATTTCTTCTAAATCAAGACCGGTATCGTGTGAATTTGGGCGTGATCTGAGATCTGCGTAAGTATGCAACCTATTCTACTTCAGCTGAGCGAGGGTAAGTGAGCCGACCTTGTTTTTCGGCATCAGTTTTTATCCTTAAGTTGCTAATTATTCTGTCTTCAAACTGTAATTGTCTTGTGCGTGTCTACTGAATTTTTATTATTATTATTATTATTATTATTATTATTATTATTATTATTATTATTATTATTATTATTATTATTATTATTATTATTATTATTATTATTATTAAGCCCCAAGAAAGCTAATTACTATAATATTTTTTGGGGAAAATAAAGCCATGCGATTCGACGCAAGATTGCAGAAGGAATCTGCCTATGAATTACGAGTTATTGTGCTCGCCGGCTGTGGGATCGCTGTCAGCTGTTACGAGACAAGACATTTTTATGTTCCCGCCCACTGCGCTGCGCACCCCGCATTCACTTATCTCCGTGTCAAATAAGTAAAGTTCCGCACTCGACCGCATCTTCCGCGCTGAACTTTACAACCGCCCGTTCTCCCCCTGCACAACCCCCATCAATTTGGCTCTCTCTCTCTTTTTTTAAATACGAAAATCCCTATAACTGCTAAGGCTAGAGCCTTTGCAAATTTGACAAAAAATTCGAAAGTCTCAGATCACGCTC
The DNA here is from genome assembly GCA_029379305.1 of Frankliniella fusca. Taxonomy (NCBI): domain Eukaryota; kingdom Metazoa; phylum Arthropoda; class Insecta; order Thysanoptera; family Thripidae; genus Frankliniella; species Frankliniella fusca. The sequence continues at coordinate 113,816 of JAHWGI010000422.1, forward strand.
AAATTTACAGGAAATCCTTTTTACGTACTGTGAAACATATATCAGAAGCCAGAAGCACGATACCGATCTTTGTTCGGGAGCAATTCGCTTTTTACGTGATGAAAAGTGAATTGTTCAATCGGCGCCTGATGAATAGGCAACCCTTCGACGCCAGGCCGCGCCGCGCGTAAGTGAGAAAACCGCGAAAAAGCGGCGTTCTAAGCGGTTAGAAGAAAAGGAACAACTACCAAGATGGAAGTTCTTTTTCTTCTAACCGCTGGAATATGGTCGACCCAGAACTACTTTGGTCCTCGGGTACCGGCCCGAAGCACGCTCTCTTACGGCATCGAAGGACCATAGTGGTTCGGGGTCAACTCTATCTCATTTGACCCGGAGTTCAGCAGAGGCGAGGAGGTAACTACTTCGAAATCGACTGCTCTTGGTCCCCGAAGCTTTTTGGAGGCTACGTGGTGCTTGCTGTGCGTGCATGAGTTAGTGCGGTCAGTGGTCCATTGGCCAGACTGACGGACGGAGACAAAACTGTACACCTGCGCGTACGACCCGAGGAGGAAACGACTAAAGTAATCCGGCTGACAGCCGCTAGGAAATCCGGCGCAGGGTGTAATCCGGGGAAATTCGAAGTAATCCGGTGTAATCCGGGAAAATTTTAGGGTGATCCGGGGTAATCCGAGGAAAAAAACCACCGTTATCCGGAGGACACTCCAGAGGTAATCCGGGGTAATCCGTAATCCGGCTGACACCTGACACGAAAATGGACAGCCGTTTGCCCCTCGGTACGACCACTGTCCGCCCTGGCCTACTGGCGTATGATCATTGAACGCCTTGGCGAACAATTACTGAGCACCCAAAATTAACAGTGTAGGCACTACACTCCGGTCACACCACACCAGCGAACTCCCCGCACCGCACACCGCACCACTCCCCTCTACCTGTCGCCACTACACCCCTTTTCAAAGCGTAATCTCCTTGAATATGCTAACAGACGCGGGTTGCGGGTGCCGGTCGGGGCGGGGGCCAGCGGGGGCCAGCGGGGGCCAGCGGGGGCCAGCGGGGGCCAGCGGGGGCCAGCGGGGGCCAGCGGGGGCCAGCGGGGGCCAGCGGGGGCCAGCGGGGGCCAGCGGGGGCCAGCGGGGGCCAGCGGGGGCCAGCGGGGGCCAGCGGGGGCCAGCGGGGGCCAGCGGGGGCCAGCGGGGGCCAGCGGGGGCCAGCGGGGGCCAGCGGGGGCCAGCGGGGGCCAGCGGGGGCCAGCGGGGGCCAGCGGGGGCCAGCGGGGGCCAGCGGGGGCCAGCGGGGGCCAGCGGGGGCCAGCGGGGGCCAGCGGGGGCCAGCGGGGGCCAGCGGGGGCCAGCGGGGGCCAGCGGGGGCCAGCGGGGGCCAGCGGGGGCCAGCGGGGGCCAGCGGGGGCCAGCGGGGGCCAGCGGGGGCCAGCGGGGGCCAGCGGGGGCCAGCGGGGGCCAGCGGGGGCCAGCGGGGGCCAGCGGGGGCCAGCGGGGGCCAGCGGGGGCCAGCGGGGGCCAGCGGGGGGCCAGCGGGGGCCAGCGGGGGCCAGCGGGGGCCAGCGGGGGCCAGCGGGGGCCAGCGGGGGCCAGCGGGGGCCAGCGGGGGCCAGCGGGGGCCAGCGGGGGCCAGCGGGGGCCAGCGGGGGCCAGCGGGGGCCAGCGGGGGCCAGCGGGGGCCAGCGGGGGCCAGCGGGGGCCAGCGGGGGCCAGCGGGGGCCAGCGGGGGCCAGCGGGGGCCAGCGGGGGCCAGCGGGGGCCAGCGGGGGCCAGCGGGGGCCAGCGGGGGCCAGCGGGGGCCAGCGGGGGCCAGCGGGGGCCAGCGGGGGCCAGCGGGGGCCAGCGGGGGCCAGCGGGGGCCAGCGGGGGCCAGCGGGGGCCAGCGGGGGCCAGCGGGGGCCAGCGGGGGCCAGCGGGGGCCAGCGGGGGCCAGCGGGGGCCAGCGGGGGCCAGCGGGGGCCAGCGGGGGCCAGCGGGGGCCAGCGGGGGCCAGCGGGGGCCAGCGGGGGCCAGCGGGGGCCAGCGGGGGCCAGCGGGGGCCAGCGGGGGCCAGCGGGGGCCAGCGGGGCCAGCGGGGCCAGCGGGAGCAGCCCGCAGGGCACGGGGCGGGAGGGGCGCTGCTGGAGGGGCGGCGCTGGGAGCCGGCGGCTGGCCGCGTGCGAGGCGCGGGGCGGCCCGGGCCGGGGGTGCTTTCAGTGTCAGTTACCGGCGGCCCTCGCCCGGGCTCGCCTCGCGGTGTGCGGCGCAGGCTGGCGCGCAGGCGTGCATGCGCCCCCAACCCCCGCGTCGCCATGCCGGCCATGCCCCAGCCCGTGCGCGCGGCCGCCCCCGAGGACGCGCCGCGCCTGCCGTCGTTTACCCGAGAGTCGGTTTCGCCCGCGCAACGTCGCTCCGTCCTCGTCGCACTGATGGGGCGAAGGCATCAGAGGCAAGAGAGAGGACACTACTAGCGGGAGCAGGCGGCTGGCCGCGCCCGTGTCCCCGAGGCATGCCTTGATGACCTCGCTGCGCGGCGGCGGCAGCGGCATCTCCAGCCCTCTGAGTACGACACGGGGCGCCCCCGGCCCCGGCCCGGGGCCCGCGACCGCAGCGTGGCCGCCCGCCGCGCGCCAGGACACGCCGCAGCTGCCGCACGTAGGACGCCGTCGGAGCTCTGTCGTCCTCGCCGGCCTCGGAGGAGTCGGCCTCGGCCTCGGCCTTGGCCTCGGCCACCGCGGCGCCCACCAGCAGCAGGCGCTCGGCCCGGGCCTCCCGGGCCTGACCGCTGCCGGGGTCAGCGCGGAGGAGGCGGCGCGCGCCCCGGTGCCCGCCGGCGCGCGCGGGAGGAGCCAGGGCGGCGCGCCTGCGCCCGCGAGGAGCTCGGCGGTGTTCTCCCCGTACTCGCCCCTGCCCGCCATCGGCGCGCCCGTGTCCCTGCTGTCCTCGGCCACCAGCAGCAGCATGCGCAGCGAGGGCGCTGCTCCCGATGGCGCCGCCCTGGCCTCGGCCCTCGCCGTGCACGCGGCGGCGCCTGCCGCGGCCGCCTACACCGAGGCCCTGCCCCTGACCTCGCCCGGCAGGCTGCTCCGCGAGCGCACCTATGATGTTCTCGAGCCGCGCTTCGTTCGCGGGCCGGTCTACCCGGAACTCGTGCCCGCCCCTGCCCCTGCCCCCGCCCCTGACCCTGCCCCTGCCCCCGCCCTCGCCCCCGCCCCCGCCCTCGCCCCCGCCCTCGCCCTCACCCTTACGGCGCCGAGGATGATCGAAGACGAGGAACTGCCAACGTCGCCGCCGGCCATCGATGACGAGGACTTGAGCAGTGTGGAGCTTGTCGGCGACAGCCTCCAGGAGTCGTCGGCGTCCTCCTTGGAGGTCGGCGAGGGGAGCGTGGACCTGGTGTTCGCCACGGCGGAGGAGCCGCCTGCTGCGGTCCGCGGTCTGCAAGCAATGGCGGAAGGCTACAAGGGCAAACTGAAGAAGTTTTGGTCCAAGTTTTAGCTTTTATCATTATTGTAAATAATATTATGAAGTCGAAGGGTTGAAATTCCCTCAAATTTAATAACATTTCTGAAATTAATGAACTGTAACATTCAACAAATTTTCTTAATTTCACTAACCATTTCATTAAATTCCTGGGATAATTTGCTCTTTTCGGTAAAAAGTCATGAAATTGCATGACAATGTTATTGACCAATATGGTTTTAGATTACCAATATCGAATTTAGTAGAAGGGGAAGGTATTCACGTAATCTCTCGTGTACACTCTGGCGTCTAATCTATGCGTAATACCCTGCAATCATTCCAGCTAGAAATGGATGGTCGCATCGACATCGATTCGACTTCTTTTGATGTGTCGAGAGTTCGTAGATATCCTTCGTCGATTAGACCACCATGTGGTCCCGAAATTGACGTCGATTTTCTGTAACCAAGGCTTATTATCGGTCAAGTAAAATAATTTATGTGAATGTCGTAACCTTGGGATGTACATTTAAATGTAAAATAAGGATTGGATTTGTATTGTTCATCGATAGTACATTAGGCACCGCCAGGGCCATTCCATTCATTTGTGCCAATAAACAATGCCAAAATCCCAATACACGTTCTTCTTTTTCATAAACCATTGCTAAAACTGATTAAAAAAAAAAACAGGCATAAACCAGATATAACGTGGTTCTTTTGGGTCCCTCAGAAGTTTGTGTTGGTTTGTGCCGTATCACTTATTGATAAGGGTAAAATATCACTTAGTAGTATCCTCTAAGAAAACATCAAGCCAAAGGAATGCTCTGGAGCGCCGTACTGCCATACTGCAGAAATTTCTATCATCAAAGAGTTATCGTTTCTTGCACAAGTGACGTTATTGGTTATTTCCAAAGACGTCACAATGAACTCTTCGGGCGGTACTACGAAACTTTGGGTAACGGGATTTTAACCCCCACGAACTCTCACTGTAGAAAGAAAAAAAAAACTACAGCAAATTCAGTTAGTTTTTATGCCAGCCTTTACTGTATTTTATTTTACTGGATTTGCTATACTTCCTGACAAGATTTGCTGTACTTTCCGAGGCAGTGTACAGCGTTTATCGTACACTGTATCTAGAAGTAAAGCGAATCCTGTTAGAAAATACAGTAAATCCAGTAAGTACGGTAAAAAAAAAGGTACGGTAAAGGCTGTCATCAAAATTGACTGGATTTGCTGTAGTTTTTTTCTTTACAGTGCACAAACTAGAGCAGGGAAAGGAGCGTGCGCAGAGGCTCGAATCGGCTCGAATGCGTCCGAAAACAAGAGTTTAGATTGAGAGGGAGCGATGTTCTAGTTCGAACGTCTCACTCTCACCCGTCGATTTCGGACGCGCGTTTCTTTTCCCTGTTCTGTCACGAACACCGTAGGCCACCACCCTCACACAAGTGCTTGGCGGGCTGGCCGACCCAGTGTATCGCAGGCGCTGCCCAAGTGGCCCTTTCGTAGAAGCGTGGTAGAATGACCTGCAGCACTGGTGCGGGTTTTCGATGAGGTACATGTACATCCTTCGCACTCCTATTTTACACCCTATGCTAGTCCTTTGAGAGTTACATACCATCCTTTACGGAAATCGCGGAAATCGCTAGACTGGGGGGTCCGGTGGTACCCCTGCTGGCAGTGGGGCCACTCTCCGCCTGCTCAACGCTGAACTGACGCGCGCGCGCGTCCCCTCTTGCGCCTCTGTAACAAACAAGCACGAAAATTGCAACTTTAATTGAAATGTTTGAAAATGTTTGAGAATGATTTTTATTACTATGTGGTGACAGTATTGTGATAATAAAAATAAAATCTGCTGCCTATTCGCCCTCACATCCTCTCAAGCATCCATCATCCATACAGTATTTGCAGTCTGTGTTTTGTTTATGTACACTCCCTTGCTGTAGCACTCCCGAGAGGGCCCCCTGAAGTCTGTGCTTTTCAGGCGCTGCAAAGTTAAAGGTGAGAGTCTGGTCTTGCAATCCAAATTTACAACGACACTAAATTTACACGTATTTAAAAGTTATTTTAGCTCGAGCAGTATTGGTGCTCGCTTTTGAACGTTGACGCTCAGCACCTACCTACGCTGTAGTGATAAGCAATAACCTTTCAGACCTTGCATTTGCTTTCTCCTTTGTTAAGCTTCTCGATGTCCCTTTCTATCTGTGTATGTGCCTAGAGTAGCTAAAACATTAGGGAAGACACTGTTCATACGTAAATTGTCAATTGTACCAATGGGTTCTCTAGAAGTCTAATCTTATCATTTTCTGTTGTCAGAGGCTAAAATGCCAATTCCAAGAAGTAAACCGTCTGAAGATGAAATCAGTGTCGATGATGTTAAAAAAGAAGCAAAAGGGATCATTGACAAAATTGTGAAAGATGTTGGGAAAGCACCAGCAACTCATCAAATTGCCATCGGCACTGCATCAGGATGGTCTGTTTAATTCACTCTTATAAGCGTTCTGTGATGCTTGCACTGCATTAAAGGCAAGATCTACTAAAAATTTTAAATTTACTTCTCTCCAGGTGCACGGGTTATATTGCAATGAAAGTTGGCAAGGTTGCTGCTGTAGCTGCTGGAGGTGGAATCCTCCTTCTTCAACTAGCTGCCCACAAAGGATACATCAACATCAACTGGGACAAAGTTTGTCGCCAAGTGGATAAGGCTTCAGACAAGATTGAAAAGGAGGCAACAGGCAAAGGCCCAGGATTCATGGACAAGGTATTCTTTTATCTAATGTCCAATACCCTTGACATACCGTTTTACTTACAACTATTATCAAGTCATGATTGTGATTGTATCTAGTTTAAATCTTTACCTAAATGTATGTTCTCAGGTAAAGGAGTATGCATCCAAGAATTCTTACCTGGCTGCTGGCTTTGCTGGAGGCTTTCTGATTGGTGTGGCAACTTCGTAATAAGTCTGTTGTTTGTGATGCTCTACCCCACCAATTGATGGCCTTCAGTTGTATTTAGTTAAAGCTTAGGTAAGATTTTTAGATCTGCTCTCCTGAGTTCTGTAATAATAATAATATTTTTTATCTCACTTATATTGTACAAATTTGTGGACTTAAAGATATTTTAATTTTCAAATTAACTTCCAGTGAGTGGGTTTTGAATGTTTGATGTTCCTAAGAATGTGTCTTATTGGTGTGGGTCTATTTCTGATAGTGGTCAGGAAGGCCTTTGATTTGAGGAAATGTTCAGTCTCTCACAGTTTGGCGTATTCTTAGGGCCAGTTTGTGTGTTTCATTTTCTTCTTGAGAAATTTGTCAGGAAAAGTTATGCCTTGCTTTGCCTCAATTTATTACTGGAACCTGGTTACAGAGTTTTACTTGATTACTTTATAATAACCTGACTTATTTGCATATTTTATCATCTGTGTTTTGCTTACAGATGGAAAGATTTGTGGACCGAAAGATTGACAAGGCAGAAGAATCTCTACGTAACAACAAGCGCAAAGCTCGTCGTTGGTGGAATGCCATGACCAAGGAAGATGGGTCATTTCAAATAACAACCACTCATATTTTTCATGCTGGTTTCTTTGTTGGACTTGCTCTTTCTCTTGTTGTCCATCGATAATTGTCTTTCTGTCATTCATTTTGAGCACAAGGACATTCAATTTCTTGTTTCTCTCTTAGAGATAAGGTTTTAAACATCAGTGTTACCCAATTTGAAGAAGAAAAAAGGGAAAAGAAAGAAAGAAAAAAGGCCATTGCCATTACATATTGTCTTATTGTATTTACATGAGAGTTATTTGCATGTCCACATGCTTGTACCAAATTAGGCCACCCTTTAACATCTTTCAATTTATCTAGTGTACATCTAGTTTTACCATATGTGATAAGCTTATCCTATTAGGGAAAATATTTTTTCTCATTTACAAGTGATGCGCAGGAGTGAAATAGAACTGTGAAGCTGTGCTTGCATTCACATTTGCTTTGTGATTAATTTTTATTCTCCAGTTAGTGGTCGCACTTAATTTGTTACGTCACACTAATCATTTGCTCTGTTACTATTTTTATTTTTATGAGGCTGCTATTTGGATATTCTTCTGCTCCATAGTATGTTGTTTTCTCTGTATTAAACAATATTCAATTAGCTTTAGAAAGGAAGGACCAACTTATTTTACCTTTTTATTATTATGGTTTGCTAATTACTTAAACAGATGAGCTTTTGCTTTCACTGGTTAAAGGTAGGACACTCCCTTCAGTGGTGTTTAGAAAGTTTCAAGTGTTTTGCTTCTATGAAATCTTAAATCATCTTGAAAGGTATAAAATGGGCCTGTGAAAGTTGTAATGCCCTAACTTTGTCTCCCTAATATTCCTGTTGTAAGTATCCTAGTCTAGTAATATAAACAATTATTAAATAAAAAATAAATTGAAAAAAAAAAAATACTGTAGATTTAATTCTATCAAAAATGTACCTTCCACTTGTCCTTTTCTTTGCAGTGCAGGTTGAAATAAAAGAAGGCTCTAAGTATAAAAAGAAATATAATGCAAACAAAATACTTCAATGGCAACATGTTTCTGCTGTTTCACATACAAACAGTTACATCCTAAAGGTTAGCTTGTTTAATAAGCTCCCTCTTCACAAAGGGCAGTGAGTGAACAAGTGACAATCCAACACTTCTCAATGCTACAATGGGAGTGAATGATGTATGGTACAGAGAATGCAAATAATGAATTGCTTTCATTTTGAGGAAGGTATCCTTAAGTCTTTCTGACTGATAAATCTTCAGATGGGGACCTCTTCCAAGCTGAAAGCCTTGGTACACAGCATTCTCCAGTTGATGAGACAGGCAGCGGACATCACCAAATCCAATGTTGACACCCTGTCCTGCAAGAGGATGCACTCTGTGTGCAGCATCTCCAATTAAGGCCACACAACTGTTCACATATCTAGATACACTTGTTGATCCCAAGGGAAATGCAGCTCTGCTATTGGACTGAACATTTTTTATAGATGGAGGAATCTGACAATCTTGACCTGCTGCCAGATTAAGATTTTTAAGAAGAGAATCAACAAAGGGGCTAGATGGATAGTCTTTCAAAAATGCATCATTAACAGCATCAACGAAAGATTCCTCCGGTAGACTAAGAAGAGATTTTGCTTTTTCTATTGATGTTGACCACACAAGAGAGCTAGTCGATTCAGATAGAGGTAGTAGAGCAATAACTCCGTCAGGGAGAAATCTTTGCCATGCAACAATATTATTAGTGGAGTCTGATAGAGTTAATGTTGCAACCACTCCCATTTGGTTGTAGTCTTTCCTCTGGACAATTGTATCCATTTTAGAACGAACCTTGGAATTAACTCCATCTGCTCCAATGAGTAAACTGCAGCTGAACTTTTCATCACTGTCTAGAATAATTTCAGGTTCACTTGAGCTAGAAGACTTCGGCAGAACATAGTCCTTGATTTTAGCACTATACCTCACAGAACAATTTGGAATGTCTGTCAGCCTTTTAGTTAAGGCCCACTGCATAAGGTCATTCTCGATAATGTAGGCAATTGGCCTGGACATTTCTTCATCACTAAAAGAGATGAGTGACGGTGAAGAAGCATCCCATATTTGCATTTTTCTTACATCTTGAACTCTATGGCTCTTAATGTCATCCCACACTTTTATGTCTTGAAAAAGCTGCACAGATGAATTATTGATGGCTGAAACTCTGTTGCTATAGGCATCTTTAAGGATGATAGGTTTGGATGGTGCTCCTTCGAGCAACAACAATTTTTTCTCTGAAAGAACTTTAGAGCTTCCTAAGGCACAGGCCATAGCTGTTCCTACTAACCCTCCTCCTGCAATGATAACGTCGTAATGTTGATTCCCAGCTGTAGACAGGCGACATGTTTGAAAACAGCTAGAATTTAATGCAAGGGCTGAATGCGTTAGCATAAGTTTCTTAGGAAAGCTATGGACCACCGGTGAGAACAAACCCACAGGAGCCATATCGCAGTATTCTGTATTTCTGCTTCTGCTTCTGCTCCTGCTGTTTCATAAGACCTAGCAGAGCGGGGAATTTTTCATATCTGTTTGATTTCTGTCATTTCTTTGCTACCTTTATCTTAGCCAGCCACACTTTAGCGCTCAATGGAATAATTTTTCTAAAATGCAAACAATTAAAAAGAGATACAAGAAAATTGCAAAGCTACTCAGCTAAAATACACCGCATACGAGTAGTAAACTGAGATTCCGCCAATGAACAAGGGAATGCTCATCAGAGATAACCGGAGATTGCTGAAACAGGAGCTGAAACGCGAAGATTTTTCAGAGTTCAACCTAATACCCTCTCTAAATATCATGCCAACAATAATCTATTCCACAGCAATGTTCCGTGGTAATAATAAAATAATTGAAAAGAAAAACAGAACTCCAGAGTCTCGCAACCTCTATTGGTGAAACTGATTTTCGAGCAAAGCTGCCAACATTACTCCGCGAATAACAACCCCGTCTCGTGACAACAAAAAGTTCAACAACATCAAGCAGTGAGCCCACAAACAACCAAAACTAACCAACCAAAGGCTATGCTGGAGTAGGGCCTGGAGCCGGGCGGGCTGTCTGTATTTGAATGGAAATTTGAAGATATCGCCTGACGGAAGATGAGCTACTAACGGCATCGAGTATCTGGTTGGATGCTGCGCAGTATAACCAGTATAACTTGTTTGGTGGTAGTTTAGGAAAGTCAGCATTTACTCCCAAATCAACGGTAAATGAAGACGTTGTCAACCTCTAACCTAGATAGGCGTCTGCTTTTTGTTCATAGCTCATAAACAACATAGGCGTCTGCTTTTTGTTCATAGCTCATAAACAACATTTCTTGGATATCAAATACTCATCCTATTGTCTTTAGCTTGTCTGAGTCTGCAAACTGTTCATTATTAATTTTAGTTAATTAACAATAATTCTATAATCTTATGACCCTGCATCTTGAATCTTTTTCTGGATTCTGTTCAAACAGATTATATTTCACCTAATTTAAATATTCCAATGTATTCATTTCTTTTAGGTTTTTCCGTCAGAAATGGCTGAAGTACCCAAGCCCACGATCATTAATCCAGATGACAGCAACGCCAGCGTCAATAACACAGTGAACTGCGAAGTAAATGTTCCAAAACCAAATAAGTCTAAGAAAAAGAAAAACAAGCACGGTGCAGCTGCCCCCCGTCCTCCGTTGACTGGCAAGTTTTAATTTAGTAATATATAAGGAAAGGTCAATCAGGAATGTCTCACTTTTCCATTGTTTCCCGAACCCAGGATATGTTAGATACCTCAACAGCCGGCGAGACACATTGAGGAATGATAATCCCAATTTAACATTCCCTGATATTACTAAAATTTTAGCACAAGAGTGGGCTAATTTACCCCAAGAAGAAAAAAGGGTCAGTATTGTTATTTCTGGGTAAAGTATGATTTATGATTGTGTTTTTAAAATTATTGTTTTCTTCTTAAAACAGCCGTATCAGGAAGCAGGTGAGCAGGATAGAGAGAGGTATAATCAGGAATTTGAGGAATACAAGAAGACAGATGCGTACAGAGAATACCTTCGTCAACAAGAAGAAATTAAACAGAAGGGAAAGGAAAAATTGAAAGAAAAAGAGCCAGATATTAAAAGGGCTAAAATCATCCCAGAACACAATGACGAGGTAAGAAACCATGAAGGAACATTTAGATGTTTCCCTTTTAGCGTTTAGAAATCAATAAAACATGTCATTTTGAAGTTCTGTGTTTTATTCCTTTTCATACACTAGAAGTAATGGTTATGTTTTAAAGCATTTTAATTTTGTCATAATTTTATTACTTTTCAGAGCAATAGTAGTGGCTTTGACATTCCAATATTCACTGAGGAATTTTTGGATCTAAACAAATGTAGGTAGCGTGAATCTTTTCTGTTTTTCCCCTACCCACTGTTATTTTATTGACACTCAAATCACATTTTTGCTTTCCAGCTCGAGAGGCTGAACTTCGACAATTAAGAAAATCTAGCACTGATTATGAACTCCAGAATGCCTCCTTAAGTCGTATTGTGGAGAGTATGAGAACTGCTGTTACAAGTCTAGAAAGTGATATTAACACGCAACGTGCCAATAATTTGGCCCTCAGTCGTCACTTAGATCAATTGCGGGCTTCCCTAGCTGCTGCTTTCCATGCTGTAGCTCTGCCAGGTGAGTTCTCTTAGACCATTATATGCATCTTTAAAGTAAATTAAACAGTCCCCACCTCCCCCCCCCCCCCCAAATAATTTGTTTTGTTTTATATATCAGATGCAAATGAAAGGCCAACAGTAGACAACATTGATTCGTATATGCAAAAACTTCATGGTCTTTATATGAGTCCATCAGCCAACCAGCATGCTCAACTTCTTGCTCGAGTGTCAGGCATTGTAGAACGTTTGGATTTGCATGGCTGATATGAGAGTCATGGAACATTCTAATATTTCACACATGTGGTATTAAATGTTCCTCTCTATTGAATGAAACTTTTTTTGAAACTTAGGCATAAGCAAGAAAGATGAAGCAGCATTACTGCAAAGTTCTTGTTTCTGCAATTTGGTACTGTTTTTCCTCTTTTGACTGAAATAAAATGAATTGTCAATAGTATCTGGAAACTTCTTACTGTCAACAAATTTTCATTACTAAAAATAATAATTGAATGGTATCTACATCAGTAGTCAAATAAATAAAAATTATTTAATTTTCAAAGGTGGTACAATAAAGTGCTTATTTATTTTTGAGACTGTTTCACTCATACAAAAACCCAGATTCCTCCTCTCTGCAAACAAACTTACAAAGTTTCCATTTCAGCAAGCTCCTTACCACCCCACCCGAAAGTAACATAACGCTTTTCGTATTACATGAAGTGAAAAAAAAAATATCAATCAAGATTGGTATTGAAAGCAGATGATACCGCAAGAGAAATTGCTATGGGGTGCGCTTGGTGCGACAATTTGTTTTGAGAACGCAAACTATGTAAACGACGCCAGCAGCGCCGCGCCGCGCGCCTTGCGGGGTTGGGAGGAAAGAGCACCGGCGGCGTAGCGGACCAAAGCGGTCGCTGGCAGGGAGGAGCTGTAAGTGTTGTTACACTCTGCGCGCGGGGTGGAGGTGTCATTGTTCCGCGCAGACTGCGCGTCAGACATTCAGCCATAGCCCCCCCCTGGCAGCGCCGCGCTATATTATTGTAAGGTTACGCGATTGGTTTCTGGACTCGAGAGTACAAGCTAGCTGACACCTTGGTGTCTTGTACTGTTCTGAAAGTAAAGAAGTAAAGGTATCATCTGCTAAAAAATGTACCATCAAAGTTGCTACCATGCCCACAGTATGTAATTAGCTGCGCGTTAACAAGCTGGGTACTGCGAATGTTTTTGAATAACGAGTAGTTCTACAGGAGAGGTGGATATGATTCACAAGAGGACCGTTCCGTTCGCTCGCCCCGCCCCGCTGTGGCCCCGCTGCAGCAGCGCCGGCGCCCTCCTCTTCTCTGCAATCAGATTCAGGAGAGCGCTCTCCTCGCTCTGTCTCTCTCGCACCTCTGCGGCACACCCCATGAGTGCGAGCGAGACAGGGCGAGAAGCAGGCGCGCATTAAAGTCCGACTGGAAGAGGGGGGGGGGGGCGTATTCCAGATTGCCGCGCTATTTGCCTACTTGCCAGGCGTATATGTGACGGAAAAGGGGGGAGGGGATATCGCCCCCTTTAATCCGCACCTGGCGAGAAGGGCGCGTCCCGCTGGAGCCGGAGATGTCCTCGGAGACGAGGCGGAGGGCCCGGCCCTTTCCACTCCCCCCCCTCCCGGTGTTTCGGACTCACCTCGGCGCCGTAGTAAAAGCAAGCCAAGCGTCGCGGAGGAGCCGAGCGAAGCGAGGCAAAAGCGTCTGTACGGTTCGGTTCGGTTCGACTTGCACAGGATGCGCCGCGCTGCCGTGCTATCCGGTCCTAGCCCTTCGGACCATGCCACAATAGAGAGGGGAGAGCAGCAGCAGCAGCAGGAGGAGGGACAGGAGGAGCCTGCAGGACCCTGCAGCTCAGCGAGTGCAGGGCGAGACGAGGAGCCCTCAGTAGCGCCCGGCTCCTCCCAAGCTCAACGGCGACGGCGGCGACCTCCTCTTACGGCCCGGCCCGGCCCGCTCCGCAGAGCAGCCGCACCGGGGCAGGGCAGTCCGCTTCTGTCTGACCCGAGCAGCCCGTCTGGTCGTGGACGAGAGGAAATCGTGTCTTGTTGTCTGAACTTTGACTAATTTTCACTATTTCCGTTTTTGTTTTTTTTAATTGGTCAATTTCAGTCGAGCATTCACGAACTTTCGTTTTTAAGTTCAGACAGTTCGGGGAGAAATAACGGAAAACATCAAGAACGAAGTTAGTTTTTTTTTTTTTTTTTTAACGACCAACGGTTTATGGATTCTGCCAATACTTTGAAGACCATTTCGCCCGGATCGTTTAGCGCATCGCCGTCGTGTCAAGGCAGTTGAGGATCTCAACAAACAGCGGCCTCCCGCGCCCGCTGCCTCTGCGCCGTAGGAGACCTCCGCCAAGCAGGCCAACCACTGTGGGGGCACTGCCACAGACAGGCTCCCTCACGCTGTTTCAGAAGTTGCATTATTGCCACAAAGAACACCTTCCGAATGCCCTGCGAAAATTCACGAGTCTGCAGGATGTGAAGAAGTGTATCGTGCTGCTGCTCTCCTCTCGGCGGGCCGGACAGGACCGGGGACCGGCCGGGCCGACCCCTCGTCCTGGAGGTGCTCAGCGGCGAGCCTGCCGCAGAGCCGGCCGCGCTGCGCACGAACAAGGAGAACAATAAGCCACGCGTCGCCACGCCGCCACCCAACGCCACGCCGCGCCATTTCCTAGCGAGTGCATACGCGCGCGGCGGTGCGTGCGGCGGTGCGTGCGGCGGTGCGTGCGGCGGTGCGTGCACGTGCGCGAGGCAGTGACCCTTCGATGGACGTTGACTTTGCACGGCGCGCGGCCCCGCCGGGCTGTGCCTGCGTCCTCCTCACGGGACCCGCTCCGTCGCGGCACGCTCACCGCCCCGGCCTGCTCGGCCACCAGCAGCAGCCGTATGTGTCCGTACTCCGAAAGTCAGTTTCGTCCGCGTTTCGTCTCTCTGTCCTTGTCGCACTCATGAGGCGAAGCCAATAAATAGCAAAGGAGAGGACGCTTCTAACCGCTCTGCGGAATCAGACGGCGGCAGCGCACGCAGCCGGAACGCGCACCAGGCCGCCGCCGTGCCGCCGCCGGGCGCCGCGCGCCGGGCCGCGCCGGGCCGGGCCGGGCCGGGCCCTCTGACCGCACCGGGCCGGACTGTACCGCGCCGCCCCTACCCGCCTCACTCCAGACGCTGGCCCGCCGCCCGCCGCCCGCCGGCCGTCAAGGTGAAGGTAAGGGTTCCTGCTTCGCGCGCGAGGAGAGGCGAGGAGAAGAGGATTAGCGTGGCGCCGCAGCCGCACCGGCAGAAGCACCGGCCGCAGCTCAAGCAGAAGCCGCCTCACCTCCGCTCAGGGCGCTGAAGAGCATAGGCGCCAGCAGGCACCGACACGGCCCCCACCCCCCGCGCACCGGCGAGGGCGTAGGCGTGACACACCCCGCGCGCCGGCGCGTCGCGACAGCTCGACCCTGCTGGCCCTGCTGACCCCTGCTGGCTCTGCTCTCCTGCTGGACCTGCTGACCCCTGCTGGCTCTGCTCTCCTGCTGGCCCTGCTGACTCCTGCTGGCTCAGCTCTCCTGCTGGCTCAGCTCTCCTGCTGGCTCAGCTCTCCTGCTGGCCCTGCTGACCCCTGCTGGCCCTGCTGACACCTGCTGGCCCTGCTGACCTCTGCTGGCCCTGCTGACCCCTGCTGGCTCTGCTCTCCTGCTGGCCCTGCTGACCCCTGCTGGCTCTGCTCTCCAGCTGGCCCTGCTGACCCCTGCTGGCTCTGCTCTCCTGCTGGCCCTGCTGACCCCTGCTGGCTCTGACTCCTGCTAGCCCTGCTGACCCCTGCTGGCTCTGACTCCTGCTAGCCCTGCTGACCCCTGCTGGCTCTGCTCTCCTGCTGGCTCTGCTCTCCAGCTGGCCCTGCTGACCTCTGCTGGCCCTGCTGACCCCTGCTGGCTCTGCTCTCCTGCTGGCCCTGCTGACCTCTGCTGGCCCTGCTGACTCCTGCTGGCTCTGCTCTCCTGCTGGCCCTGCTGACCCCTGCTGGCTCTGCTCTCCAGCTGGCCCTGCTGACCCCTGCTGGCTCTGCTCTCCAGCTGGCCCTGCTGACTTCTGCTGGCTCTGCTCTCCTGCTGGCTCTGCTCTCCTGCTGCCCCTGCCACCCTTGCTGACTCTACTGCTTCTGCCGCTGGCACCCGCGAGTGATGCGGCTGCAGACGACATGCGGTTAGTGGTCGCGACCGCAGCCGGCGGCGGCAGCGCGTGAGGATCCGCAGTGCAGTGCAGCGGGATACACATGCTCCTGGGCGCCATGCTGGTGGGCGTGCTGGCCGCTTACCTCCGCATGCTGGCGGCGGCGGGCCCGTCGTCGACCTCCGGCTCTGGCTCCGGCCCCGTGGCCCGGGCCGCCTCCCTCGAGGACTCGCTCGCGCAGAACACCATCCACGGCCTCACCAATGGTGAGTAGTACCCATTATCACAAATCGTGTAATAATAAAGGTTGTTAATCGGGCGTCGCAGCTTCCATTATGTCATGCGGTGAAACATATTACTATTGCGCCCGCGGTGTAGCGTCCTAGACGAGGAGAAAAGTTTGGAGAAAATTGATGGGGTATCGGGGAGGAGTGAGTAAGTAATATTATGCGCACAACTCATAACTCTCCTGGGGGCGATCCGGTGCGGCGGCTCCTAACGGTCTTGCGGCCCGCCCCGCCCTGCCTCACGCCACCCCGCCCCACCCCGCCCCACCCCGCCCCACCCCGCCCCACCCCGCCCCACCCCGCCCCGCCCCGCCCCACCCCGCCGCGCGCCGTGCGAGCAGGCAACCCCGTCGCACGCATGCGTGCCGGGACGGTGTAACCACCACTGCTCCGCTGAGAGCGGGTCGAGCGGGCGCCTGCCTGCTGCCCCCTGCGTGCTCATCATACTCCATAAGGTGTTCTCCGAACGCTTCTGACCTGACATATCGTTAGCGGCTTTGGGGGAAGTCCAGCGGGTGCGGCCGTGTACACACTAAACCCTTATGCACTTTTTTGTGCATAAGCCTTGCAGGATTTTACACAACCATAGTTATGCACATTTTTTCCTGCATAACTATGCTTAACTCTGCTCCTTATGCACAAAATTGTGCAGAATTATGCACAATGTGTAACATAGTTATGCATAAAATTTTGTGCATACTATGGTTGTATAAAATTGTGCATAAGGGTTTAGTGGTGTATACAGCGTCCTTGCCGCACGCATGGGGCCCTCCCATCCCCAACATAGAGCTCCGCCATAGGTGCGACAAGGACGGAGGTACGAGAGCGATCTTCTGAAGCAGACGGCTGGCGTTAAGACGCGTTAAGCCCGCCCCGCCTCCGAGAGGAACACAACTCTGAAATTTGGTGTACCAGTTTTTCTGAATTTCTCTGAATTTTACTGAAATTTGCTAATATGTCCATATTTTTTTCTGAATTTTTCTAAATTACGTAGTGCACAAAATTTTCGGACTTGTTTCCCCCTCCCTCGCCCCGCACTGTGCCACCCTTAAAAACCTATCAATGGGGCATTCCTTTTTTGCTTGGTAAAAAGGTGGAGCACAGCAGATCACTGATTGAGTAGGTGTATACAAACGAGAAACACCTTCTGTGTCTATGCCACTATATTTCGACAGTGTTCCACTCATGGATTCTCAGAACACAGAACCGCGCTCGCGCGTATGCGATGTATGGAAATCCCGCGCTTTTACCGCGATAACACAGCGCCCCGTCCCGTTCCACCACGCCACGAGCAAATAAAATCCCGCTGCGCTCGCCCCCCACCCCCACCCCCCTCCCTGTGCAGCGTGCAACATTAAGAGACAACGGGCACACCGCCGGGGAGCGGCAGTGGGGGGTAGGAGGGGTTTCCACGTTGGCGATGGAGAGGGTATGGAAAGGGAAGAATGGCGGGTTATTGATCTTTCCTAACTGGGCGAGTATGACCGTTGGCGGACCGCACACGTGTCGACGGGCGAAGTATTGGGGAGAGGGGGAAGGGGGGGGGGTATAAAGGGAGAGAAGGGAGTTGCCACCTGCGCTAGGGGCCCGGCCGGCCACAGCCGCAGCCCGGCTCAAACCCCTTCTTTTTCTGCTCCTCTCGGGCAGCAATTAACGAGGAGTGGAGCGTGGTCCGCCGGGCCGGTGAGCGCTGCCGTGTTTTGCTTGCATTTCAAGCGCGGCGAGCGCGCACATTTTCCTCGCAATGAGTGGTTTGCGCTGCGCCCTCCGAACGAATGTAGAAACGCATCCTGTCTATGATCGGGAGGAGGAGGAGGGTATTTACCACCCGTTCGCGCTCCGCCGGCCCTCTGACCTGGCCAGGCGCCATGCGCCCGTTCAGCGTACAGACTAAAGAAAGAAAGATCTACGCTCAAAGCAGCGTTTCTTCCTTCACTTATTTCCCTTAAAAAAATAAAAAAAATTGAAGGTAGTGTGCACTGCAGGATGATTGATCCACGCGCAGTGCAGTATTTCTTACAGACTCTACAAGATCATTGGGTGCGCTACACCAGCCTATTTGTCCTCTCCGAGGGGGAAATAACCTCGGACTTGGTGTTCACCACTAATTCAACAAATTCAGTCCAATTCAAGCCAATTCAAGCCAATCCAAACCAAAATTCAAGCCAATTCAAGCCAATTCACGCATTAATTCAGTCCAATTCATAGGCAATTCAAGGCAATTCACAGCGAATTCAAGGCAATTCACATCCAATTCACGAAATTAGTACACCAAATTCAGCGGTTATTTCCCCCTCGCTCCTCTCCGTCCTTAACAAACGTCGCGCCGCCTCGCAGTGTCGGTAACCCTTCTGCAGGTGGTTTAGTGGTAACACAAAGCCGCTCGCACATCTCTATCGCCAGGTCTCGCACACGCAGCCGCCCCGCCCCGCTCCGCCCCGCCCCGCTCCGCCCCGCCCCGCTCCGCTCCGCTCCGCCCCGCCCCGCCCCACCCCACCCCGCCCCGCCGCACTCCGCTGTTGCTCGCGAGCCGGCCGGCCCGCATGATAATCGTCACCACGTAATTGTTTACGGTGGTTTGGCCCGGGGACACGTCAAATTGGCCGCCGCGGCGCGCACCGCGTCCGCCTTGGTCCGGCTGTGGTGGCTTCATCGCCACTCCTCTCCACGCCACGCCACGCCACGCCAGGCCCTCATTCCACCTGTCGCCTTGTGCGAACCAAGGATGTATCATAATGAGCGGGGCTGTGTCCTGCCCGCGTCCTGCCGTCGCGAAGCGCCACCGCGCAGGGAGTTCAGCTGCCCAGTCCATCCGGGAGAGAGAAAGAGAGAGATACGTCACCGAGAGAGAAAAAAAGGAACGACGAAACAAAAAAACAATCTCCGGCCGTAGGACAGCGGCAGCAGCAGCAGCCGCAGCCGAAAACAAACCCGCCCGAAAAAGAATCTTCCAAAATAATCATGTTGCTTTCCGTCCCGCCTGGCCCCTCCGCGCCCCGCGCTGCCCGGCTGCATGCATCTCGCGCCGAGAAGGAGACAGTAAGAGACGTGTCCGTCCAGGAAACAATCTGGCCGTGGCTTTGAGAAGGGCAGGGCGGGGCGGGGCAGAGCGGGGCGGGGCAGAGCGGGGCGGGGCGGGGCGGGGCGGGGCGGGGCGGGGTAGGGGAGTGGACCTTGCGGCTGGCCGCGTGGGAGAGAAGAGGCACAACAATGAGCTGTAAGATAAGACCTCCTAGGCTGCCCCGCGGCGGAGGGCAGCGGAGCGGAGCCTTGCGCACGCCGCCCTCCCCTCCCCTCTCCCCCTCCCCTCCCCTCCCCTCCCCTCTCACCCTCCCCCTCTCCTCGACCTGCTGCGGTGTATTCCCTCCAAATGTAAGCATCGGTGTGGGGCGGGAGGGGGAGAGGGGCCCGGCCGGTCGGCCATAAGGCACACTCATGAGCCTCACCTCGCGAAGGCGGAAGTAGCGGAAGCGAGGCCTCAACCTTTTCACGGCCGCGCCCTTTTGCATGTTTGCAGTGCCGTGCGGTGAGTACGGTAAATCTGTGCGGTGCTGCGGCCTGCGACGCACCCACCGCTGCCCCCGGCTCATAGTCCCCAGCACCGGCCCCGGTACCGGCCCCGGTACCGCCCCCGGTACCGCCCCCAGCACCGTCCCCGGACCGCCCCCGGTACCGCCCCCAGCACCGTCCCCAGCACAGTCCCCAGCACCGTCCCCGGACCGCCCCCAACACCACCCCCATCCCCCCGCCCCCGCCCCCGGGCAAGCTCAGGACTCTAAGGGTCTAAATCCCCCAGCGTTCACGCCGCCACCGCGAACCTAACGCCCTGCTTCCCAAAACGGAGGCGAGTTCTCGCTTTTCAATGTGCTCTGCGTTTCGCCTGCATCATTTCGGCGGACTGCAGAGCAGAGCTCCAGTGCGTGGGCCGGTAGTGCCCGGAGGGTTGTCTGTCGGCTGATTCCGCGCACATCGGTCCATGGGACTTTCGTACCTCCGTCCTTGTCGCACTCATGAGGCACTGCCATTGGCTGGGATAGAGAGCACCGCGTCCACCTCCCATCGACCGATGAGCAGAATCAGCCTACAGCCAACAGCTTACCAAACGTCCACGCGGGGATTCCGAACACCTGCTACACTCTGTTCAGATTGGATGTAACGGACAGGCCATAGTGTTGCGAGCCGTTATAAGTTCAGAAGTAAAAAGGGCAACAAGTCACGCCAAAAAAAAATAAAAAAATATTCGCGTCTGAGAGAGAAAAAATAGCAGGTGTACTAATTTTTTAGCTGTATAAGCGCAGCTAATTTATAAGCTACCGCGCTTATTTTCTAGCTATCCAACAAGTGTATTTTCCCGCTGAATTAAGTTTTTAGCTGTAGTGCTATTTTTTTACATCTAATTCCAGCTTAGCGATTTTTTTTTTTGCGTGTACTGAAGTAAAGACGCAAAGAAGTAAAGAAGTGAGGAAGTTTAAACTCCCGTCTCTGTTGCGGGCTCGCCCGCGGGGCAAGGTCGGGCGAGGTCCGTGCCCCCGCCATGGAGTTCCCTAGAGGTCGGAGCGAATCAAGACAGACCAAGGAGCTGAGTCAAGTTGTCTCCCGACCAGCCGATAGTCAGCGGGGCGGCCACCTGATGTATTTTTTGTGAGCACTCACCGTTCATTTCTTGAATTTCTCATGTATTTTTCCCCCAGTTTTTTCTTGTATTTTTTAAAAAGTATTTTGATGAAGCATCTCGTGTTCTCCAGCTTTTCCTAGCATTTTTGTGTATTTCTTGTATTTTCTTAGAACGATACGTGTATTTCTGTGTACACGATTTCTCGAGCTGGCCAACCCTGCGATAGTTAGTCGACGAGTCATTGTTGCTCTGACAGCATACGGCTCTATAAGGATCCAAAGACAACTTACATGTGACTCGTTGGGTCGGGCCGGGCCGCGGTCAGTAAGTCGGTCAGATTACCGCGGGGGGCGGGGAAAGGCACCCCATTCAAATATCTGCAAGGTGGGTCGGGCTGCCCCGGGACAGAAGGAGTAGGGAGGGGGGGGGGAGCTGCAGAGGGCCTAATTAGTGGGCCCCACGGGGCACGCAGGGAGGGGCTGGGCTAGGGCCCGAGACCCAGGGCCTTCCCCGTGGGGGAGGGGGGAGGTGGGAGGGGGCTCGCCGCCACCGCGCCTCGGGTGCAGCGCGGGCGGGTCGGGTCCGCAGTGAGTTGTGCCCCAACGGGGCGCCAAGGACGGGAGCAGCTCTTCCCCTCTCGCTCCTGCTCTCGCTCCCGCTCTTGCTCCCGCTCTTGCTCTCGCTCTTGCTCTCGCTCTTGCTCTCGCTCTTGCTCTCGCTCTTGCTCTCGCTCTTGCTCTTGCTCCCGCTCTTGCTCCCGCTCTTGCTCCCGCTCTTGCTCCCGCTCTTGCTCCCGCTCTTGCTCCCGCTCTTGCTCCCGCTCTTGCTCTCGCTCTTGCTCTCGCTCTTGCTCTCGCTCTTGCTCTCGCTCTTGCTCTCGCTCTTGCTCTCGCTCTTGCTCTCGCTCTTGCTCTTGCTCCCGCTCTTGCTCCCGCTCTTGCTCTCGCTCTTGCTCTCGCTCTTGCTCTCGCTCTTGCACTTGCTCTTGCTCTCGCTCTTGCTCTCGCTCTTGCTCTCGCTCTTGCTCTTGCTCTTGCTCTTGCTCTTGTTCTCGCGCTCTCGCTCTCCTCACCCGATTTCCCTCCCTCTCCAAGTATCGCACCGTGCGATGTGTGAAATGAAATGAGCGGCGGTAGTATTCTCGCGCGCGAAACGGATTCAGCTCGGAGCTGTGGAGTGGATCAAAGGCTCCCGCCCCCCACTGCGCTGCTGCTGCGCTGCTGCTGCGCCACTCTCCGGACTTTGAATGGGTTTCGGTCCTCGGCTCGGGCGGCAGCAGCCTGCCTAGCCTGCCTCTCCCTCCGGCCCCCGGCGGCCCCGGCCCGCCCTGGCCCCTGCGCAAGAGGCTAACGAGGGTGCTGTGCTGTAGTGTGATTCAAAGGGAGACGACTGTGAGATTTTTGTTCACCTCGTAACTCGGAAAAATTAAGGAAAATTCAGAAATAATCAGGAAAATTCACAAAAGTTTACAACAAAAATTAACAAAACTTCATAAAAAAAAATATCAAAATTTAGGTAAAATTCAAGCAAAAGTTCACAATATATTTTTCAAATGATCACGAAATTTACAAAAATTTACAAAATTTGTTCACCAAAATTCAGAGTTGTTTATGCCCCTCGTTCCGCACACTGGTTGCGTCGCTCTTTCCTTGTTGCACTCATTGGGAACGGCCATACGGAGCAAGAGAGAGGAAAACTGGAAAACAGTATGTTCGGAGTTCGGAATCGCCTTGCTGCTTCCTATGGTGCCCGGCAGCCGGCAGAGGATTGGGGGGGGGGCACACACAGTGCGGTACTTGTTTGTTGTCCGTGGAAAAACCATTTACACTTTTAAGTTAATATGGACGTAGATTGCACAATCTTGCGTCTAGTTCGATCTACATAAATACTCAGGTAGAGTCCAATGCCCTCTAGGACTCTGCCGCGTAACGTCTCTTCACGTGCCACCAGCCACCACTAGGAAGAGTGAGGCACGACAGACCAAACTCTTTTTTTATTTTTATAGCAGCACGCCTCGCCGTGCGACTGCTTGTCCGTGCCAGAAACATAGTGGTAGTTTTATTACAATTATGTTATTGCTCTCCTTCTCTGGGGCCAGCGCCGTGTGAGTGTGTATGTGTTTCAGAGAGAGAGAGAGAGAGAGAGAGAGAGAGAGAGAGAGAGAGAGAGAGAGAGAGAGAGAGAGAGAGAGAGAGAGAGAGAGAGAGTAAGAGTAAGTGTGTGAAAGATGAGAACAGCTATTCGCGCGTGGAGCGCCACAACTCTGCAGCAGTCCGAACGGACTCGCGGCTTCTTCTCTCTCTCTCTCTCTCTCTCTCTCTCTCTCTCTCTCTCTCTCCCTCCCTCCCTCCCTCCACTCTCATCAGGCGGGGTGGATAGGAGGGAGGGCCAATGTCCTGCCAAACAGGATCATTCTCCTCTGATGCACACCAGTCTTCGCTCCCGGCCGCCTCTCGGCTCGGCGGCGCTCCTCCGACTTTTGCTGGAGGGATGAGCTGGTGGCAGACAATAGGCAGACCAGATGTCACGGGCAGGACGAGAGAGAGAGAGGGGGAGAGCGAGAGGGAGAGAGGGAGAGAGAGAGAGGGAGAGAGGGAGACAGAGAGAGAGAGAGAGAGAGAAGGGGGGAGGGGGGCGAACGTGGGCTCGGGCGCGAAGCGGAGTGCAGGGATGGGAAGGGAAGAGGCGCACTTCACTTTCGGACTCGCTGGACTATAGGGACCCCGACAGACAGCAGCAGAGTCTATCGGCGGAAGGCGGTAACTACCAGTGTTCTCCCGGGGAGATGCGCGGGTTCCGAAAGGCCGCGCGGGCTGGCGCAGGTCACCGCGCGCGCCGCGGCGGGCGGGGCGCTGGGGCGTCCGCTGCGACTTCGGAGAATCGGGCAACCGAGTGGAACGATCATCGCTTCCACAGCCTGTCCCGTCCTCTGTCCCGGCAGACACGACGCGTCTAAAAAAGAAAGGCCTCTCTTCTCTAAAGTGATTAGGTCCTCGCCCCGCTCCGCCCTGCCCTAACCCCGACCCCCGCCCCACCCTGCTCTGCCCTGCCCTGCCCCTACCCGCCCCACACGCCCGCCCCACCCTGCCCTCACCCCCTCCCCTCCCCTCCCCCAGCCGGCACGCACGCTGGGCACACTTCATGCGTAGACAATGGGTGACCATCAAAACACCACAAAGGGTTTAGGATAAGAGATGCGCTTCATCCGGGGGTGGCGTTGCGTGGCGTTGCGTGGCGCAGCGTAGCGGTAAGAGTGAAACAAAAAAATGGAGAAGAGGGAGGGGGTGGTGCTCTTCAGTGTTCTGTGTTGTTCAGACGAAAAAGAAGAAGAAGCGCGAGCCGCGCGAAGAATTCGCCAATCATCAAGGTAATACGGTTAACTTTGGCCCCAACAGGAAATTCTCAGAAAATATACTTAATGAAATTTTGTCGGGCGCCCCTCGCGCCCTCCTTCCTGCTTCTCGGAGCTCGCGGGTTGGAGTAAAGTCTTCATCATCGCCTCGTTGCCAACTTGCCATCCATCAGCCCCTAACTCCCTCCTTTCCTTTGCTTTTCTTCGCTGAGAATTCCACGTCTACATTTTCCGCTCCATCAACTTTTGCATCCGTCTTTCATTAGTTTCTGCTGCTCCTCACCTTCTCCCTTCGTTACGCCTGGCCCCGCGGCCCGGCCTGGCCTGGCGCCGCTCGGACGCACTAGCCTGCCGTCTGATTCCGAAGATCGCTCCTGTACCTCCGCGTCCTTGTCGCACCCACGGCGGGGAGGGCAGGGCCCCCATGAGTGCGACAAGGACGGAGGTGCGAGAGCTGCTCCCCCGGAGCAGCAGCGCCGGCAGCGCCACGCGTGCACTCTGCAGGCGACTGCAGTGTCACTGCCCATCGATCACGGCGGCCAAGTTCACGCGGAGTTGGCGAGGCAATGTTCGCAGTTTGGGGGCGTTGGCGTCTCCGCGGAGTCGGGGGTGGGGGCGCCGGGGCGCCGCGCGCCGCGCCCGCCGTACCGAATCTCTTCCAGGAGTTGTCGGTCTACTCGGTTGGTCACCCCGCCCCGCCCCGCCCCGCCCCGCCCCGCCCCACCCCGCCCCGCCCCGCCCCTCCTGGCGACGTCGCCATCCAGCCCCGCCGCCCCGCCTCACCTTCATCCCCACCCCACCCGCGCACCCCATCGGCGCCGCTGCCGCGACAAACCGATACCTTGTCAGAGAAGTAGGGGTGCTGAGAGGGGAGGCGCGCGGCCCCGCCCCGCCCCGCCCCGCCCCGTCTCGCCCAGCAGGGTGACTCCGCACGGTGGTTTCGTCTCTCCATCCCTGTCGCACTCGTGGGGCACGGCGATAAGGAGCGAGAGAGAGGACACTAACAAACGCGGTTTCGGAATCAGCCTGCAGGCGCGGCGGATCCAGCTGAGTTCTGAGCATGGAGGCGAGGGAGCGATCGCTTGCAATTTGCCTGTATTCAGGCGGATTGCAGCACATTTTGCCGACCTATCAGGCGGTTTGTAGAGGACCAGGGAGTTGGGCGATCACTCCGCGACGCTAGACCAGGGGTGTGCAACTCGGCTCCGGCGGGCCATGGGCCACTCGCGGGCGCCCGGGCACCGGCTGCGGGCACTGGGCTGCCGGCTCTGGGCTGGCTGCCTGCGGCCAGCCAGAGCAGCCAGAGCCGGCCGGCGCTCCCCCCTCTCCGCTCGCCGCCACCTCTGCTCTCGCACAGCACTTACCCCACCCTTCCCCTAGCGCTTCCCTTTCCCTACCCATGCGTTCGGCGAGTCTCGTGCTTCGTCGCATGCGAAGCATGCTATCTCTCTCGCTCAGCTGTGCGGTGCCCGCACGGCTCGAGAGGCTGCCCGCGGGCCACAGCGCTGGCCCAGGGCACTGCCCAGGGCCACTGAGTTGCACACCACTGCGCTAGACCCCCGTGCCCAACCCCTCGATCTGTCACCTCGCCTCGCCCGCCCGGGCAGGTCTGCCTAAAGTGAGTGGCACGCGTCACCGGTATTGGAAGCGTAAGAATCTTTGAATTGAATCAGAAACAAGTCAACCCAGACATTACCTCTATTCAAGGAAAGAAGTGGGTAGGCGCACATGGGCAAGGTGGATTAATTCACCTTGCACATGGGGCACGTTTCGGGCGGAGCTAAGAGTGCGCCTTCCTAGGCCAGCGGCACTACCAGATTGCAGTTTACAAAACTTACATTTTGAAAAAAAAAAATATTAAAAAGACTTTTATGTTGGCAAGCCGGGCCGCTTCCTATCCTATCATCGCGTTTGGCTCAGCCCGGGGTATCCTGCAGTGTAGGCTGAGCTTTTTAGATTTTTACACTGAGAAAAAAAATCTCGACGGGCACAAAAAGATTAGTCCTCAGGCCAAAGATGTAAAGGCTTAAATAAATCTTGTTCGCTCCATGACAACTAAACATTCTTAGCTAGGCAAAAGTATTTTAATGTCTTGCCAAGAAAATCTTTACGGTGAGAACCACTCAATTAGTGCCAGTATAATGTTGATAGCATTAACATTAACCAGCTGGTTAGTGGTAGACAAGATTTTTTTCTCAGTGTATTTTGATATATGTCTAGATTTTTTCAGGAAATTTTTAAATCCTCCAGCTTGCCCTCCCCCCCTCCCCCAAAAAAAGGTACTGGTCGACTACTTGCAGCCACGGACTGGCCCGGTCGGGTTAGGGGTGAAAACCCGCCTGGGCCCAGGGGAAAAGGTATCTATTTGGGCCCCATGGGAGCCCAAGGGGCCCTGAGGACGCCTCTAGGCCTCTCTGTAAAATTTCTGTGAAAATTCGCTCCTGAAGATTTTAGTCGCATTTGCTTAGTTTATAAACTACTCCCCCCCACACCACTGAAAAAAGAACCTTTGCCCCTGTGAGGTAGGCAATTTTTGGGCCCCCTCGCGGTTGTTCCCCGCCAGTCCGTGGCTGACTACTTGTTCCTGATTCTATCAAAGCTCGGATAAGGCCTCTTGCTCTTACGCCTCGGAGCCCACAGCCACGTGCGCGCACACGCCACGCTGCGCACGTGCGCGTCTTACGGGCGGCGCACTCTAACTTTGCAGACCTCTAGGCACTCTTCTTCATGCTGCTTGAGCCCGCGAGCACGCCGCCGAGCATCAGCCTTCACGGTGCCGTGAGGATCATACGGCTGCTTCGCCTCCCGGCCCCGCCCCACACCGTCCCGCCCCGCCCCGCCCCACCCCGCCCCACCCCGCCTCGCACGCCACGCCGCGCCACCGCTCGCACTTACCTTGTCACGGAGCTGGCGTGGCGTGCCGCTGCCTACCTCCTGCCTGCCAGTGATGTCACCCTGATGTCACCCTGATGTCACCCTGATGTCATCCGCGTGTCGCAAGCCCCTGCGGCGCTAGCAGAGCTCTGCCCGCGGCTCGGGGACCCGGATCAGCCCGGGACCCACCACCCGGGGAGCGCGTGGCGCCGCTACCGCTCTGCCGGCGGCCCAGGCCGGGCACGCTCTTGTGGTCGTGGAACGTCGCCGGGTCACAGGTTCGCACTGCAAATGCAAGAGTGAGATGTCTCATCAAAAAGGAGTGAGATTTTTAGGCAACGGAGTTGCCTTCTAAAATCGCTGGAAAACGTGCGTGTTTTGTTTCATATGGCCCCTTACGACAGAAAAAAATCTGCTGAAGGGAATTCGATGATATTAAGCATACATTTAGAA
Source organism: Frankliniella fusca (assembly GCA_029379305.1). Taxonomy (NCBI): domain Eukaryota; kingdom Metazoa; phylum Arthropoda; class Insecta; order Thysanoptera; family Thripidae; genus Frankliniella; species Frankliniella fusca. The sequence continues at coordinate 141,197 of JAHWGI010000422.1, forward strand.
TGTAATCTAGTACATTCGATTCTGAAGTCTAGTTGAAATCTGTATTGCAGAAATTTTGTAAATTTGAATTGAAATTCGAGTTTCTATGGTAATGCTCGACTCGTCAGGCAAAATGAACAGGGGAAGGGGATATTTTTTCGTGGAGGGGGTAGGCCGAGACGAGCCAACACGGAGCGAAAGAGAAACTTCTAAAGTCTGCGTTCAAACAAAGCCAGCCTTTAGTTTCGAGCGCAAGAATGAGATAACACCACTGAAATTCGCACGTGACCACCGTACTGCCTTCTTTAAAACTACTTCAGTTTTACTGAAACTTGCCCCGGTTCTGCCAACTAAATGTGTGCCTCAAAGAATGAGTTCCAATCGTAACGTTATGAGAGCAGTGATTTTTTTCATTTTATTTGGTTGGCATGTTGTGTCAACAACGCGAAAGCAGGCCAAGCATGTCCGCCATTGCCGGTGGCTGATGTGCCCACCTCGCGACTTTAAATCATTTTTTAAAGTTATCGAAACGTTGACAAGGCGAACTGAATGCGTAAATAGTAGTTTTATACCTGCGGAAAACGGTTTGGTAAGTTTGACTTCGATCTGGTGAGCAGAATTCTTGAAATGATGTACATTTACGTGTACCATTTTGTGTAAACAACGCCTTAACTCCGCGTTTTCCCAATAGAGCGCACCCCCATCGCGGCCGCGGCGCGCTTGCCCGCTGGTCCTTCGCGTACCAGCGGTATTATGTAGGGCCCCGGTTCGCCCCTTCCGTGCGCCCGGTGGAGGAGGGGTTATTGTTGACGTTCTCCTCCGGCCGTGACCTCGCCGCCCAATTTTTGCCGTCAGAAGGAGAGCTTTCTATTCTCCTGTTCCTGTCGATTAAATGTCGGCCGACCTGTCGGAGAGTATTCATTACTTGAAACCCGCCTTATCAATTCAAACTTAAAATTATTTAGCCACTATCTTGACTATCGTAAACTAAACAAAACCAGTCGGTCTTCTTACAGTCTTATTCAACACTCACAATATTTTATTTTAGTTATAGAAACTCCGTTGTCTACCAGGATTTCGTGAAATCGTATTTTTCCTCTTGCCCCATTTAAGTGAGAGTTTAGGAACCTCGCTCTTATTGAGAAAAAAATTACAACATCACTCAAATTAAGTGAGACAAAGGATAACAATTCTCACTCAAAAAGTGCGAGGTATCCCAATCCTCGCTCAAATAGGGAGATATTTTTTAGACTATTTATCTAATCGAGCGAGAAAACCAAACCTCGTTCTTAAAGAGTGAGAGAAAATTTCTCGCTCTCCTGAGGGCGAGAATCCTCGCTCTGGTATTTACAGTGTCTAGAGAAGTCGAGGCAATACGTCGGACGTCGGTTCTGCGGGAGCGGAGCTTAACGCCTGGTGGTCAGGCCAGATCTCGTCACGCAGCACAGTGAGCCTTAGCGGGTGGCCTACTCCGGGGTTGGCAGGGGCCCCAGCTCCCTGCGCTGCGGTGGTGCTACGGTGACAGAGTCGCGAGAGGGGAGTATAGAGGCAAAACGGTGACAAAACGCAGAGTGTTTGAGCGCGATGTTCATCTGAGCCTACCTACTGGGCAACACCTCATAGCGAGGGTGCGTGTGTGTTGCCTAGTACTCTGCAAATCTATACTACATGTCAGTTCACTGTTTAAAAAAATGTTGGAAATTCACAGCACCTCTATTGTGAAAAAAGTTGCCAGAACTCTTCGTTAAATTCGGTCCTCTGTATTTAAACCAGAACTCTTCGGGAAATTACAACCAAGGTGCGGCTAACTCATGTATTTCTGTGTACACTTGCCTTGTATTTCTTGTATTTCTAATGTATTTTTCGGTATTTTTCTCGTATTTTTGTTGAGTATTTCTATGTATTTCTGTGTATTGTAGAGTTTTTCCTTGTATTTTTAGTGTATTTCTAGAAATACACATGTATTTCTGCGTACACGTTTTTTTCGAGTTAGCCGCCCCTCGATTACAACTGGCCTCAGTATTTAAACCAAAACTCTTCGGGAAATGACAACTGGCCTCTGTATTAAAAATAGACTGGCTTCCAAAATATGGTCGACTTTCCGACAAAATATTTCACTTTGAGGCAGCAAAAGGGTCCCTTTCTGATTACAGAGAAGTGTTGGGATTTCACAATCGTTCCGTATCGAGGGAGTGCTGGGAAATCACAATAAATTTTAACAGTGTTGAAGCTGCGAAACTTTAGTTGCAAAGCCGGATATGTAGTATCACACTTAGATTTGCAGAGTAAGACAGGGGTGTATTCGAGTGAAGTTTCGTCTTATCTGGTGCGGAGCTCGCTAGCAGGCGATACCGCGGCGATAGCGCACCAGAAAGAAAATGCGAAGTTGGCCGCGGCATCGGTGGAGGCGTCGGCACCGGAGTTCCACAATCAGAAGTTTATCATACTCCTGCCTTCCGGTGTGTGCCACTTCACGCCACGCCACGCCGCGCCACACGCCACGCCAGGCCAAGCGCGCAAATGATATGCTTCCTTTTTGTAACTGCGCATACCGCTCCGGCCGCAGAACGCACTCCTTGTTCCCGTTGGACCGCGAAGCACCCGACCTGCACGGGCCGAGTAGGTCCAACAACGCCCCCCCCCCCCCCTCCCCACCCCGCTTCCGCGAGATACACCACACTGCGTAATTGAAGGCTTCGCCAGAACTCAGACCGAAATTAACCTACCAAAAAATTGAAAACAAACACAACAACTAACCAAAAAAAAATCAACCAAGTGGGGAACAACTCTGAAATTTTTGTACACCACATAATTCATAATTTAGAGTAATTCAGAGACTTCCGGAAAATTTCAGAAAAATTTCAGGAAAATTTCGGTAAAATCAAGCAAAAGTTCACAAAAATTCAGTAAAAATGTACAATAATTTACAAAAGTTTGCAAAATCTCACAAAATTTTTACACCAATTTTCAGAGTTGTTTACCCCTTGAATTAAACCAACTTCTCGATGAACTGTGGTCCAAATTGAGTGTATCAACTTTGGGTCTGTACTTTAGATCCACTCATCTACAGTCTACTTGTGGGGAGAAAGAAGCAACACGAAACTTCATATTGTTTCAGTGCAGAAATGTGTCTTTTTGTCTTCCTGACACTGACCAAAGATCGCTCCTCTGCAGGATGCTTCGAGCGCGCCGCGGTGGCCGAGCGCCTTCCGTCAGGGGACATAGTGGACGCGGCCGCAGGGCTGAGCCTCCGCGAGTGTGAGCTCCGCTGCAGCAGCTCGCGCCCGCCGTGCGGAGCCTTCAGCTTCGGGTGAGTAGCGCAACACCTCGCCAATGGAGCACACCAAAGTGTTAGCAACATTTTTTATTAACTGTAATTTTTGTTTTTGCACATGCTTTACTTATTATGAATTTTTTTTTATAGATACGCAATTATGAAAAAAAATGCATATTTTGTACACAAGTTTGAAAAAAAACGTTATTTTGTATTTAAAAACATGCATAAGCTAAGGATGTGCAAAAGAAATAATAATAGTAAATAAAAAATGCTTATAAGAATTCTTATATCGTCCTCCGGAGGATTCGGAGGATCCGGAGCATGCCTCTTAAAGGGGAGCATAGTGCACTGATGACATATCCGGATCGGATCTCCTAGAAAGTGCAATCGCTCAGGTGCAATCATACCAAACAACGGCAAACGAGCCCGCAAGTTCTGCTGTCCTGTAGTCCTGCTGTCCTATAGTCCTGCTGTCCTATAGTCCTGCTGTCCTGTAGTCCTGCTGTCCTGTAGTCCTGCTGTCCTGTAGTCCTGCTGTCCTGTAGTCCTGCTGTCCTGTAGTCCTGCTGTCCTGTAGTCCTGCTGTCCTGTAGTCCTGCTGTCCTGTAGTCCTGCCGTCCTGTAGTCCTGCCGTCCTGTAGTCCTGCTGTCGTAAACCCCCTGCTGTCCTGCAATCCTGCTCACCCGCGCTGCTCGAGCGAGCACGGCCGTGTGTTTCCGCCGGGTCGGGCCGGGCCAGCAGCCAGCAGGATCCCCGTCATCGGCACGGAACGGGCGGCCGGTGGCGGGGTAACGGTGATATGGCGTGCGCCTGTAACCACGCGGCTCCTCTTACTGCTCGCTTGTGCAGGGTGCACAGCGGCGGCAACACGACCTGCGAGCTGGGCCGGACGTCCTCGGCGCGCATCAACCAGCACCCGGACTTCGACCTGTACGTCCGCCGGCCCGAGTGCGACGGCGAGCCGCCCGAGGCGCCCTCGCTGCAGCGGCCGCACGCGCTGCGCCCGGGACCGCCCCAGGACACGTGGGGGGACCTGCGGGCCGAGGTGGGTGACGGGAAGGGGAAGATCATTCTCCCCAAGCATTTAATATTTGAAAATCTTTCAACACTTTGAAAAACTCTCAAATGCTTCCCTCTGCACAAACCTCGTTCAGACAAAGTCTCGCACTTCGCTCCTTTCTCACAGATAACTAACACGGTGAAAAATATATATATCGTTGTAGATTTTCGACTTACTTTATAAATTACGATTTTCGAAAGATGTTGCAAATTAACGACAGCCCTCTTATTCCTCGACATTGAATTTTAAGTCGATACGTAGTACATGTAATTTTACGATTTGTAATTGTAATTTTCCAACTGTTCTTCGTAAAAAAATTTCAAGTAAACCATACAAAACTATTTTTCACGAAAGTGAAACTCTCATGTTCAAGATCCTCAACCTTGCTTCCAGCACGCCGGACACGCTCCCTTCGACAACCTGGACCAGCCGCCGCCGCCTCCGCTGCCCACCGCAGGCCTGCAGCAGCAGCACGATCACCCGCAGGGACCGCAGGGACCGCAGGGACCGCCTCCCCTGCAGCGGCCCGACGGCGCGCAGCAGGCCCTCGGCCAAGGCCAGGGCCAGGACACCGCCTTTCAGCCCGAGCTGTGGGCGCCGCCGCCAGGCTCCAACCCGCTCACCAAGCCCGCCCTCGAGTTCGGTGAGTAGGCTACAGCAGGGCTCGACATTCTATGCCTCTCCTTGCGCCGCGGCAGGGCAGGGCTGCTGGCTGCTGGCTGCCGCGCCGCCGGTCCACAAGGATCGATTCTCAAGAGAGTTGCGCGGTGCTGGTGCCGTATCTCCTCCTGCCTCTCACGTGGTAGTGCGACTGTGGGAGGATGAAGGCTCACTCAGACGCTTGTCGGAATCACCCGAGGGGGCCACAATAGTCTCGTAATCTTCTGTACAAGTAGTTACAGTGTTGCCAGAAAGCTAGGCAAAATTATTCGGCTAAACACACACGTGTGCAACGGGCCTGTATCCCCGCCTGTCCACTAGACAACAACTGCACAGGCGTGCGTGCGGTTTGCCTAGTAGGCAGGCGGAAATGCCGCCCGCAGCACACGGATGTATTTAGCCGAATTTTGCCTAGCTTTTCTGGCAACACTGACAAGTTATGTTCGCCTATGATCCCTGTGTAATCCGAGACAAATTTTCAAAAAATGTCACAAACTTTAAAGTATCTATCAAAACTTTGGGGGCTTGTAGCCCCCTGTTTATAGCCCCAGAAATTCCTCAAAACTCATCATACGTAATTTAAAACTTTTTTTGTAATCCGTGTTGTCATATAAACTTAAGTACGTCCAAAGTTCGAGGGGTGGCCCCCTCGGACCCACGGATTCACCCAGATGGTCATCGAATCCGAGCTTGATCTGAGCCGGCCGCGCGTTGGTTTTTACCTATACCCATTCCGAAGGGGAAACAACTCTGAAATTTTTGTACACCTCGTAATCCAGGAAAATTCAAAAGATAATAACGAAAACTCACAAACATTTTAGAAAAATTCAAGCAAAAATTCAATAAAAATTAACAAAAATTTCACAGAACTTAACACCAAAATTCACGGTTGTTTCCCCCTCGACCGGTTCCTTCCCAGGCTGGCGCCGGACTGCCCCAGTTCAGCTGGTCCATTATATTGGTGGCTAATGCTCCGCTGCTCCGGCCCAGTCCAGTCTGCACGGCGCAGCGTAGCCCGCGGCCGAATCTGCAGCCCATTTCCCAAGTGATTACCGGTGCGTGGGATGGTGCGGCGCGCTCCCTTTGGTTATGCCGGCTGACCACTTGGCTGGACCGGATCTCAACTCTTTACCGTTTGCTAGCCATGCGCTGCCACACCACAGAGACTAACTACTTTTCGCAAATGACGCGGTGATGCGGACAACTTTGTGAACCAATCTGTGGACAAATTACTATCGCAATACTCACCGTAAAAAAAAAAAAAAAAAAAAAAAAAAAAATCGTGAAATTATTGCGACCTTTTATTTTTCGTAATTTATGATTTTGACAGAGTTGTAAATTTACGAACACGGTAGTTAGTTTAACGACAACAAATTCTTACTCGTCAAAGAAAACTAAGTCGACACATGGTGTCAAAAAATTATCGAAACAATACTACTGGCTGGAAGTATAGTAACTTTACGGCACTCATGAAAAATTTTCCCGTAACCCTTACGATTATTTTTCTCAGTGACTACGTAACTAGACAGACCTCTGTGCGCTGGCACTTGGCGCGCGTACTACTGCGGCCGCTGCGGGGGGTCAGTCTCGGGTGGGAAAGTGTCAAGTGAGGGCGGTGAGGGCACCGCCTTCTCGAGTCTTGCGAGCGAGTCCACTGTGCTGGGCTGCGGCGCGGCGCACTCTTAAAAGCTTACGGTGAATTTCACTGTAAGCTACGGTGAACTAGGCATCACCGTAACTTACGGTGGAATTCAACGTAGGGTACGATGAAATTCACCGTAACACTGGTAAAACAAGTGTTTAATATTGCACGTCAATTGACGTTTAAGTTCAAGTGTGCATTTTCTCAACACATTGTGACGTTTAACTAAGTTAAACGTCAATTGGTGTTTAAATTTTAAACACTTCCGAAAAGTTCCCATATGGTTTCTATTGATAAAATAGAACATAAAACTGTGTGCGTCCAAGTGTTTAGAATTTGAACGTTAAGCAAACGTTTAAAATGTGCACACCACGTAATGTGCAACATCATAACTTGCACACGTTGGTGTTTAAATTACGCTCACTTGTTTTACCAGTGAAGCTACGGTGAATGTCACTGTAGCTTACGGTGAATCACGGGGCATGAAGGTAATCTACGGTGACATTCACCGTAGCTTACGGTGAAAATTCACCGTAAGTTACGGTGATGCCAAGTTCACCGTAGCTTACAGTGAAATTCACCGTAAGCTTTAAAGAGTGCGGGGCGCAAAGGTTGTAGCCAAGGGGGGATCACGCATACGAAATGTGTAATGTGCACAAAGATTTTTTTATTATTTGTTTGAAGTTTTTGTTTTGATATTTCTTTAAATTTTTAAATAAAAATCACACTTTCTGGCAAATTTTTCTCTTTTTTCCCCTATTTCTGCCGAGATTTCCGCCTTTAATTAATTTTTATTTCCGTTTTTTCTTCATTTGCTCTCGATTTTTCGGATGTTTCTGTATCTTTCCTTGTTTAAAAAAATTTTAAACGAATTTTTTTGGGGGGTCCGAGCAATGAATTTTTGAAGTGAGCTTCCCCCACTCCCACCCTTTTCGGTTGTCGCTCCTGCCTCCGCCGCCCCACCCCTCCGCCCCGCCCAGCTGCTCGCGCCCACCGCGCACAATGCTCAGTACGCCACTGTGTTGTCCTGTCCAGCCTGTCTCCCGCCCCGCCCCGCCCTGCCCTGCCCTGCCCTGCCCCGCCCCGCCCCGCCCCGCCCCGCCCCGCCCCGCCCAGCCCCGCCCCGCCCCGCCCCGCGACCTGTCCTGTCCAGGGGATACAACAACCCGGCCCGAAGCCCCGTGGGAAGCAGACGCTGTATCCCCCTCTAAGTCTAGGCGCAGAGCTGAGCACGAGGCGCAAGGTGAGGCGAGGTGAATGGGTTGCCTACCTGAAGGGCGCGCGGAGGCTGTACGTCTGCCCACGCGCTGCGGTGCCGTGTGCCGCGTGCGCCAGCGCGCCCTGATGTACAGTCCAGGACTTTACCCTGATGGAGGCGCGTATAGGGTCCCATTCGCCGACTTACCCCTCCCCCCACCCCCCTTCTCCTCGCTTTACCTGCTGCTCAAGCTTTTCGTGGAGTGGATAAACCCGTTTGGGGACCAAATGGGAGGAGGGTGCGCGAGTCTTGCAAGTAGCCCCCGCCCTCCAGAGGACACGTACGCATCGAGGGGGAGAAGGAGGAGGCAGCAATCTAGTAGGGGCCAACAGCCCCCCGCGCCCCGCCACGCCGCGCCGAAGTGCCATGACAACGCCACTCCCCACCGTGCCCCGCTGTGCCCCGCTGTGCCCCGCCGTGCCCCGTGCACTGGAAAAACTAATGTGACATGTGTCACGTCAATTGACAAGACCAGTTTTGGTCACACCATGTGACATGAGTTTTAATCACACCACGTGATGCGACATGAGGTTTGGTCACACTTGTGATGCGACCACCTGACAGGCATAACATATAGGATCTCACACCCCAAACGCGACCAAAATCTCGGTCACATCACCAAACGTTACCAAAAGCTCGCACACCACAAAACGTTACCGAAAGCTCGGTCACACCAGCACATGTGACATGTGTCACACTAGTTTTTCCAGTGTGCATCTTTTAAAGAGAACCCTTTGCCGGTCGCCGAAACACACAGGGACGCGCACTATAGCCGTGAAAAAGCCGAGAGCGACACGCGACCCGAGCCGACCCGACCCGCCCCGCCCCGCCCCGCCCTCCCCCCGCCTCACCTCACCCCCTCCTAGCCACCACCCCACCTGTAGAGAGGGAAGGCGGGGCAGGACTTTGTTGCAGACTCCCTTTGTTCCCGCGCGGCACAGCGCCGCACAGCGCGCGGAATGCGCCGAAGGGCGGGGCGGGTCGGGGAGTGGCGGTGCCGGCGCTGCCCGCCACGCGGCGCCACGCCACGCCGAGCAGAGCTGCGAATTTATACCAATTATTCCACCGGGGCGGGGCGGGGCGGGGCGGGGTGGCGGGGACGAGCTCGCCCGCTCTCACCGCTTTTGTTACACTTTTCAGAGTGGCCGAGGCTGCTAAAAGCGTGGCATAAAATGGAGCAAGTCAGAGGCACGGCTCGCGCGACCTCACCTCCCTGTCAACGTTACGGACGTGTTCCTGGTCACGCTGGGCGGGAAGGGGCGGGGGGCGGTCAGCTCTGCATGATGGTGTGGCCTGTAGTAGGGTGATTCCGCGCACACGTGGTTTCGTCTCTCTGTCCTCCTTGTCACACCGATATGGCACGGGTCATGAGGAGCGAGCGAGAGGACATTACTACAAACGCTTTTCGGAATCATCAGCGTGCTGGCCTGCGGCCCTGCCTATCATGGCCTGTTGTTGACCGTGTGGGTCTCGCACTGGTGGTTCTCACACCCTTCTGTGTGCCACCGCGTGGAGGGAGGGGTGGGGGCAAACGAGGTTACAAGGCATCCGCGCTAATCAAGTGCGCGGTGAACCCGCCCCGCCCCGCCCCGCCCCGCCCCGCCCCGCGCAGGCCGCCCAGGCTAGGCCCTCATGTATTACTTTGCGCCGGGCCGCTACGGAACGGGCTCCGGTAGTGTATCATACTATTGCGTAGTGGAGCAGAGCAAGCAGAGAGTTGTGTCTGCGTCCCGGTCCCGGTCCCGGTCCCACCTGACCTGCCGCCTGTCGCTCCACCATCCATTCTCTAGAGCCCGAGGGAGACTGAGGCGCGCGGGGGAGAGCAGGAGAGGCGAGTAGAGTATCGGGTGCGAGTGGGAGAGACAGGGGGGGAGAGAGAGAGGAAGGAGGGGAGGGTGGTGAGAGAGAGAAAGAGAGAAAGATGAAGATAGAGACAGAGGGGGGAGGGGCGGGGCGGGGAGGCAGGCTGCGGACCTACGGACAGCGTGATGTATGAGAGGAAAGGAGAGAGAGAGAGGCCTCGAGAAGAAGAAGACGAAAAAAAATATGTGCGAGAAATATAAGCACGCTGAAACGCTTCTAATTGAATCCGTTTCCCATGCAGACGATCCTCCGAACAATGTGATGAGGCAACGGAAGAATAGAGGGACTTGGAGGGGGTATGAGAGGAGAGGAGGAGGAGAGAGAGAGAGAGAGAGGGAGGGAGAGAGGGAGGGAGAGAGGGAGGGAGAGAGGAAACGAATGATGAATGAATTGATGAGGAGAGGGAAGGAAAAGAAGGCTATGCGCTCTGTCCCTGTCCCTGTGCGAGAGAAAGATTGAGAAGAATAAGGAGCAGTAAAAATATTACGTCGTGCGGCGGCATAAACGCGTTTCATAACGGGCCCCGTGACCGCACACGCACAGCGCTGCCCCGCCCCGCCCCGCCCTGCGCCCGCCCGTCATGAAAATGCGAATAAATTTGACCATAAAGTCGTCTCTGCTCCACTCTCCAAACAGATTGTCAGCCGGTTTGCGGCCGGGCCGGGCCTAGCCGGCTGCCGGGAGGGAGTGAGCGATCTCGCAGCGCCACGCCGCCGCTCGCCCCATTCGCCACCCACTCTGTTTCACCGTACTTCCACAGCCTGGCGCCCGCTCCGCGAACCCTGTCGAAAATACCGTGTAGGGAGTTACCCCGCACCCTACGCTGTCAAAAATTTCCACGGTAATTAGTACGGTATTCCCCGTTAATTTTTTACCTGGTCCGGACCGTTTTTATTGGGTACGGTTCGTCCGTACTACCTATGACCGTATATTTCACATAAGCCTGTATTCAACTTTTTTCGAAGTATCAAGAAACTAAAACTATACGGAATTGGTCACGGAAAACACCGTAATTTTTCAGATACGGTCGTCCCGAGGGGTCGTCAACTGCCTTTAGCCGTGTGCGGAGGAATATTGGTATTATCAGTAATATCATAGTAATCTTAGGGTAATATTGTAATATTGTAGGTAATATGGGTAATATTGATGTAATATTGGCAAAAATATGGGTAATATTGAAGTAATATAAAGGTAATATCGGTAATATTGAAGTAATATCGGGGTAATATCAGTTTCGTGTACGGAGGAATATCAGAGTTGACGACCCCTTGGGTCGTCCCGTCACCAAACAAAACGGTTTTACCCTCGGTTTTACCGTAGTATCTGGGGCATGGGGGTACGGAATTTTTAACAGTGTAAAAAGGAAAGGACGATTTTGTCCCCAGAAATGTTGAGATTTTGTGCACATTACCGGCTTGAGACAAATTTGTCAAATTTTCTGAAACAACTTGTCCAAGTTTAGATACGTATTGTACCCTTAAATGTGTACAACTTGTCCCTAGCAGGTGATGTGCACAAAATCTCAACAGTTTGTTGGACAAAATTGTCCTTTCCCATTTAGTGTGTTGTCTCAACAGAATTTTTGGCAAATTTACATAATTTGATGTCATTCATTGTAAAAATTTAGTCATTTTGGTGGCCACCTTTAACAAAATTTTGACAATGACAATAACAAATGACAATTTGACAAAATTCTGTTGACTGGGTACGGTAGGCTTACGGTCCACTATGAGAAAACCTTCCTAAGGGTTACGCGAAAATTTCCCACAATAAACGTCGTAAAGTAACTCTAGTTGTATTGTAACGATAATTTCACCATGTGTCGAGTTGGTTTGCTTTGAAGAGTAAGAATTTGCTAACGTAAAACTTCACTGGAAAAAATAAATCGCTCAGATGAAATTATTACACCTGCCAATTCTTAGCTCAGACGTGATTTTTTTTTTTTTGCGTGTACAACTGTGTTAGTAAATTTACAACTCTGTGTCGTAATCACAAATTATGAAAAGAGTCGAAATTTTACCGAGTGCACCCTGTTGAAAACCATACACTCAGAAAAGCTTGATGGAGTGGTAGCGCATTGTCCTCCTACGGTACTCGACAACAGGCTCCTTGGTGACGTCAAATTAACTGTGCCGCCACGTCCGTCACAACTAACTGCTATTCCGGTCTTGAGACAGTACTGAAAAGGTGGTAAATAGAGCCCTGTCCCGGCAATTCCCAGTACACTGAAAATGGAGGAGTCGCCTTTTTCTCGCCTTTTTCGATCTTTGGAGAGCGACTTTTCTGTACCAAATTTGGATTCTCCTGGGAGAGTGACATGGATGAACATCACTCTATTAGAGTCACTTTGATGACTCTTTTAGAGTCAAATCGTCAAAAATGTCACTCTTTTGGAGCGATTTAAAAAATTCCAGAAAAGACTCGATATGAGTCGTTTTAGCGAAAGTCACTTTTACTGAGCGATGAAAAAATACTCCGCTCATTACGGGCGAGAAATGTGACTAGTACATTTCCAGTGCAGCAGCAGCTTCCAGTAAAACGTATGGAAAGTCGCAGTCCTTATTTACTGAACATTTCAACGAGAAACTTCGCGACGGCCCAGTTCGGAATTTTTGTCTGCTGGACTGGATGGTCATTCAAGTATGCGGGAACCTCGATATACAGGCCCTTCAAAATAAGGATCAGCAAAGTACATGAAAGTCCAGAATTCTGTGTATTCTCTCTCCTAGCAGGGCACCTACGTGTCATGAAAACTGTTAGCGGCTACTTTCCGGTATTCTGGAGGTGCGTTATCGACTACTCCGTACACTGTGAGAAAATACCACGGTACATACCTACGGTAAGCGCCGTTAATTTGTTACCTGGTCCCGAACAGGGTTGGGAACGTTACTTTTAAATAGTAACGCGCTATCGTTGTCGTTATCCCGATCCAAAGTAACGCGTTAACGTTATCGTTACTGGCCTTTCCAAAACTAACGCGCTATCGTTACCGTTACTTTGTAACGGCGTTATCGTTACTTTCAGTTTAAGTGGCCTCTAAAACTGTAAAAACAGCTAGAAAGTACATAATTATAAGGAGAACAAGTAAGACGCGTTTTTATAGTGGTATGTAGAATTTTACTGTAATCTATGAATTAAGTAGGGCGGGCCGGCTCTGAGAGCTGATAGGAGACTTGTCTTCTAGGCGCTTGTTAAGAATCTCCCGATAAAAAGTAGCGGTAACGGCGTTTATCGTTACAGAGGTTGAGTAACGCGTTTCGTTACCCGTTACCAGCCGACCAAAATGTAACGCGTTATCGTTATCGTTACCTAACGATAACGTTAACGCACTAACGCCGTTACTTTTGAAAGTAACGTTCCCAACCCTGGTCCCGAACCGTAATTTTCGACTTCGGTCTGAATCTTACGGTACACACCGTAGCCTGCAAATATGTTGGGGAAGTTCAATGGGGCATATATTCTATCCACAATGAAAGACAGTCCGTACCGTTATCTCCCTACGGTATTTTTAACAGTGTAATGAAAGTACAAGGTGGTTCCACCGTAGTCATTACCGTTGTATGCCATGGGACTTTGGACAGTGTGTATAGTGCAGGGCCCGCAGCGCGGCGCAGACCATGGTATACTTTTCCTAGACCTTATATCTTGGCAACCAGAAAGCCCGCAGACTTTATTTGTAAAATCTCCCAGAAAATTTTCCTACAGTTTCGTCGAGCCGCGAGGGATGCCGACAGCTTCGAGAACACTATTGGGCGAGGAAGTAGAGTGGCGGCGACTGGAGCACGTTTATCCTGGCGATGGATCCCGACTCTTTGTAACATTCACGGGCTGCCACTGCGGCTGCCACTTAAACGCAGCACTGCGCACTGCGCACGGCAGCTCTCCGGGGGGCGCGGGGCGGGGCGGGGCGCGGCGGGGCGGGGCGGGGCGGGGCGGGGCGCGGCGGGGCGAGGCGGGGCGGGGCGAGGCGGGGCGAGGCGGGGCGCGGCGAGGCGCGGCGGGGCGCGGCGCGGCGGGGCGGCGCTCGGCGGGGCTGGGCCCGGGCTCTTACATACCGTATAAATTCTCGAAAGCATGCCACCACTCTACGCAGATGAAACAGCATCGCTTATTTTTTTTTCTCTTTTCTTTTACTTTTTGAGAAATATATGCGCGAGGAAAGAGTACGGCATAGAATACATCTGTATGCACATTGTGGCGGCCTTGTTGCTGAGTCTCGCGCGGGGCGGGACTGAAGAGAAGAGATGCAGAGAGGTCTACTCTACAGCGGTCTGGACATGAGTCACCTGTGCGTGAGCCAGTGAGTGAGTGAGTGAGTGAGTGAGTGAGTGAGTGAGTGAGTGAGTGAGTGAGTGAGTGATCGATTGATTGATTGATATTTATTGAGCTAGTACATAAGACTGGAAGTCTTGTTTTTGTACATCATTGGACCACAGATAGTTCAGTACAGGTTTACATTACATTATTAATACCGGTGATTAAATTTATCGAACGTTGGATTGATGTAATTTAATATGAAAGCTGGTGCTGAGTGATGTATTTATGTGCCTGATTTTTAAATGAATCAATGGATTTACAATTTAATACAGAGGCTGGTAGTTGGTTCCACAATACAACTGCTGCGATCCAGAATGCCCCTCTCTCTTTATCTGTTAAATGTTGTTGTAGCCGAAGCTGCGGTTTATCATCTCTACGAGCCCTTTCACATATAGTAGCCACAAATGTAAATTTTTCGAACAGGTATGTCGGGCATTTATAATACAATATTTTTTTTAACAGACAGACAGAATAGAAGTTTCTACGTTGTTTAACAGTGAGCCAATTAAGTTTTATTAAATATTTAGAAATGTGACAGTCCCGTGGCAAACTGAATACAAATCTAGCACATGCGTTCTGAATTGAGTGAGTGAGTGAGTGAGTGAGTGAGTGAGTGAGTGAGTGAGTGAGTGAGTGAGTGAGCGAGCAAGCGAGCGGGTGAAAGAGTGTGCACCCAGAGAAGCGTATATAGTTCCAGCCCCAAAATACAATTACAGTGGTACTCGAGACTACGAGGGGGAAACAACTCTGAAATGTTTGCACCTCATCGTAATTCAGAAAACTTCAGGAAAATTCACAAAAATGCAGAAAAATGATGGACATTTCAGAAAAAAGTTTCACAAATATTTGTACCGGGTGTTTCTTTGAATGCGTAACAGTGTTGGGGGTTTGTCTACCCCGTTCGCCCGTAAGGCGCCATGGCCCCTTCAGCGCTGATGAGTAGTCAATCCCGCAACACTGTTACGTATTCAAAGAAACACCCGGTACAACAAAATTCAAAATTCCTGGCGAGACTATCAAGAATTTTGCACTCAATCCAAGCTTATTTTGCATGGTTCAAGAACACGTCTCTCTCTCTCTCTGTGCGTGACACAGAGATAAAAAAGAGAGACTGCACTGTTAGAAAAAGATGTATGGATACAATACAATTCCCTACAAGACATTGTATGCAAACAACTTGTTCGTTAAAATTAGAAACGATAAGTTTCATTTGAAAACAGATAGCCAATCTGTGATGAATACGATCACTTCATTTACAAACGGGTCATCATTTCATCATGTAAAAACTCATTTGCATCTGAAAGAATCTCATCGTTTTGATACGAACTATAATCCTCAAACAGCTAATTCGTTCTCCCTCATAACGACCCCTTTCATTTTAAAACGACTTTCATTGTTTCTAAACGATATCAATCCCCATGCAACAAAAAAGCAAAATAGTTAAAAAAAAAGGTATAAATACTGACAAAAATTGATTACATGATGAGTGTGTCGTTTGTGTACGGATTGTTTTGTACACAGATGAGATAGCTCGTATTCAAATGAACTGTATCATTTCTAAACGAGCTTAGTGATGGTTGTTATCTCCGATGGGGTAGCAAGTTTCATTCGTATCTGAATGATCTCATCGTTTGCTAACAGATATATGTGTATGGAAACGATACCTCATTTTCAGATGACTCACTTAGAGAGTCTTGAGGTGCAAGTCTGAAGGGCGTTAGGGTTTGTTTACTGATGACTCCTTCATCTCAGAACGAATCTTTTCTAACAGAACATTGTTGGAGTACGATGTGTTTGCTATAAAAATTAACGAGTAATTCCTCGTTAATTTACAAACAGATTTCTAACAGTGTGAGTGCGTGTGTGTGTGTGTGTGTGCGCGCGACGACTCTATCAGAGGCGGCAGAAGGCCGCGCGACACATTCCGCTGCTTCTCCCCCGCGCCGCCCCCGTCCCCTGCACATTACCTCCCCCGCGCCGCGCCGCCCCGCGCCGCCCCGCGCCTCGTCCTGTTCCTCCTTCCTGCCGGGTAGCAGTGGTGCCGGGCACCGCGGCGCCGCGGCCTTGCTCACGGGGACAAATATTAAAGAATGAGGCGTCCGCCTGAGGGTGACGCGTCCTGTGCGGTCCGCGGCGCGTCACTGCCGCCCGCGCCGCTGCTAGGCGCTGATGAGATGACGTCTCACGGCCGTCCAGAGTTTTCATTCGGGCGGGGGGTGGTGCGACTCGGACGCCTCCCAAAATGAAAGGTATATGAGCAGGATAGAGCTAGTGCCCGGATCGGGCATCTCACTCCCACTACTTGCCGTTTTCGGACGTTTTTAACCCGCCCGAATGAAAACGCTATGCCGTGTCGTCCGAGCCGAGCCGCGACATCAGTCCGGAACCGTCGGGTCATGTGCGGGTGCTGCTGGCTGGTGCTGAATAGCGCAGCAGCTCACGCCTCACGCTAAACTCCAGGGGGGAGTAATGAAGAAAAGTGTTCCGGCCGGCGGTCTACAGTGTTGCAGGCCACGCCGCCAGAAAAGTAGGTTATAAGAAGCCCAAACACAATGGAGTAAAGCAATGGGCGCGGCGAACTAGAAACAAGGGCCAAATAGAACACAAAATGAATTTTGTGATAAGTATGGAACTCGTTCTTTACATAATTATGTGCTACAGAGGTAGGAGTGTAAAACGTTATGTGAGTCGATTGAAGACATTTTCATCTCAGATTTCATCACCGTTCGTGTGTGCAGGGGAAGTTTTTCCCGGGACACTCGCCCTTGCTCGTCTCAGGTGCTCGGGCCTTCTTCGGCCCTCCCGCTCGGGTCCGATTGTTGGGGCGCATAAAGGAGCGCGAGCTGGCGCGAGCCGACTCGGTCTACGACTAGACTCGGGGACTTAGAATGAAAACTCGCACAAAATTTGTTAAGAGTTCTCAAAATAATACTATTAAACGTTAAAAAAGGTTCATTGCTGAAATGCAGAGGAAGGCTTCTAGCTGAGATCAGCGCAAGTTTCATGTCTGTGGGTATTGTACTTGCTGAGATTAAAAACTCCACTTATAAGTTGGGTTATGGACTTAGAATGAAAACATCCAAAATTTGTTAAGTGTTCTCAAAATAATACTATTGAACTTGAAAAATAGTTCATTGTTGGAATAAAGACCAGCATTTCCAGTTTCGAATGGTATAACTATTATGCCTGTAGGTATTGTGAGATCTGAGATGAAAGTGTGGACAGTTAAGGGTTACACTCGACTGAGAACAATACTCGTTCTTTTCACCACTCAGGAGAGAGGTGGTGGTAAAGAACGAGTAAAAAAAAATATCATGTACTCAGAAATACACGTGCCGAACCTCCTTCGAAAATCACTCTCAAAAGTGGGGCACGGAACGCCGCAACAGGCTCCGTATCCAGGACTGTGTTTTTTTTTCTTTTACTTTTTTCAGAGTGATCGCTTCACCTATTTTTTTTTTTGATTAGTGTGCGATGAGTGTGTGTGTGTGTGTGTGTGTGTGTGTGTGTGTGTGTGTGTGTGTGTGTGTGTGTGTGTGTGTGTGTGTGTGTGTGTGTGTGTGTGTGTGTGTGTGTGTGTGTGGTGAAAGGAGGAGGTGCAACGATGTAGAGTGCATATTAGTGTGACGACAGGCACGGAATAACTGGAAAGACAAAGGTGCTACCTAATGCCTTTTTAGAGGCGTTAGTGAAACAAGTGCCTTTTCAAAGGCACTATTGCAGTGGTGCCTTAAAGAGGCATTATGTCGCATCTTTGTTTTCCCAGTGATGTATTCTTCCGGTCCTCACCGCTGGCCCGGGCGGTGCAGCAGGGTGTCCAGGGGTGTCCCTGGCCCTGCAGATGCAGAGCCCCCGCCCCGCCCCGCCCCGCCCCGCCCCGCCCCGCCCCGCCCCGCCCCGCCCCGCGCCGCGCCGCGCCGGTGGCCCGCCTCGCAGGCGCGGATCTCATTATTCTGCTCGCCCTTGGTGCGACTTCAAAGCGCGTGAGAATAGCCCGCGAGTCTGGGCGGCGCTGCCGGCGCGCGCGGCGGCCGCACGGGGACGGCGCGGCGGCGAGGCACTTGCTGCTCCTGAGATTACTGTCACTGGCTCCGGGATCTTTCGGCGGCAGCCACTTGGTAAATGACTCCCGGGCAGCAGCAACCTTGGCCGGCCTCGAATGCTGATTGCGAGCGAAAATTAATGTCGAGTTGCCGGCGCGGCGTCGTCGGCCGGCCGGCCGGCCGGCGGGCTCGGCGCAACCGCATTTGACGCCCCTCAAGCTTGGCTTTTTTTCCCCCGTCTCAATTTTTAGCAGATGATACGAAGGTATCAGCCTGCTTGTACTGTCATACAGCGAGCAGTATGCAGAGAGCAGCGCAGCGAGCAGAGAGCAGCCAGTGTGGCATTATATTATATACAGGGGGGAAAATTTCGCGCTTCGCGCGCGCGGCGCGCGCCCATCACTACTCCACGCCACCTCTCGGCTCGGGACGCTGTGCTGCCGGGCCGCCGGGCCGGTGCCCCCTCCCGCCCCGCGCCCCGCGCCTCCCCCCTCCTAGCCCAGCGCGACAGCACTCCGCTTCCCTGCAGCCTGCGACGCGTCGGGACATCTACCATACGTATCATCTGCTTTCAAGTTCCGGCGCTCCGGAACTTTTTGGTCACGGTCGCGTGGTCTGTTTTTTTTCTTCTCCATTTTATTGCTGCTTTCAGCGCCGTGGTTTCCATTCTGCTCTGTCTGGTGCCGGTGCTGCTCAGCACGTTGCACTTGAGTATAAGACGTGGACAAATTTTTGCTGGAAACTTGGACTATCATACTTTCTAAAAATGACATTCTTTGGAGTTAAAATATAATAGAGAAAAAAAATTGTAAGGGTGTACCGTGTCCTTTTCGAACTCGAGCGAGGTGCCCTCGCGCCCCTACAGCGCCGCCCCCCCCCCCTTTTCCTTCCCTTCCACCCCATTCCGAGGGGTGGGCGACTTGAATTTTTCGTGTACACAGGAGTACGGAGTACACGGAGTACAGTCGGAGAACACTGAGTATTGCCGGTCGGAGCGCGCAGAGTACACCTGGAGTACACCTGGAGTACACCCGGAGTACAGTCGGAGTACGCGGAGAACTTGCGACAAAAACAGCCGGAGTACACGGAGTACAGTCGGAGTACAATCGGAGAACACCTGGAGTACATTTTGGCCTGTACACAGGAGACGCCTAGTCGTCCACCCCTCGCCCCATTCTCACCGCAGAGCCAAGCTTTCTTTCGACGCTAAGGGAAACAAATGGCAATGGTACCGCTCTGGGCCGGGCTGAGCGCTGATCGAACACAACGCGAGGGAACGATGTCAGCCGGAGACCCAACTCCATTTCTCCTCTTTTCGCTGTTTTTTCTCTCAAGGTCAACGTCTAACTGCGGCAGGCGCGTATCTCTACAACAGCTCGCGCCCATGTTTCTCTTATACCGCACCCTTCGTAGAAAAATGACTGGATGAAGCATTTGCCTTTAAATATAGCTTTCTCATGAGTAAATTTTCCTAGAGCATTAAGAGTTTTCACCTCAAGTAGTGGTAAAAGTCATAAAAGAATTTTTCTGGCTATACAGAATGCATATGTATGTTCTGCCCCATGAACACAATTCAAGCACAGTTTTGGGCGCGCGCCCCAGTCGTCCCTTTGCGATCTGATACGACGCGTCTCTCCTCTCCCCCCCCCCCCCCCGCCCATAGTCTTCCTCTCCCCCTCTCTCTTCCCCTTCCACTCGATCCCCACTCCCGCAGGACCCCGTGGGAGCGACGGAAATCACAGGTCCAGGTGTCCTAGTGCCCCGTTGCCGCGAGTGCGCCTCGTGTGTATGAGGGAGCGTAGTCGAGACGGCCGGGGTAAATGGGGGGCGGGGGGGGGGAGGGGCGGATGCTGCAAAATGACCAACCTTGTGGGCTGATGACGTTTCGGTCGGCGCGGTGCATGGCGGCGGGGGTGGGGACGGGTGCCCCTTGTGGTTCCCTCCTTCTCGCACTTCCACGGTGGCGTGGCGGGGCCGCTGCCGGGTCCGGGTTCGGCGGGGCGGGGCGGGGCGGGGCGGGGCGGGGCGGGGCGGGGCGGGGCGGGGCGGGGCGGGGCGGCAGGCCACACCACCGCCTCTGCTGCACGCCTTAGTTTGCATTCGGGTGGCTCGCGCGTTGCTTCGCCTCGCTGTGGTGGCAGCGGAACTGACCACCTGCGGCAACGCCTTCCCGTAAACCGCATCTGCGGCTCAGCACGCGTGCGCGCACCAGTGTGTGTATGTGTGTGTGTGTGTGTGTATGACTGTGTGTATGTGTGCTGTGCAAGAGTGTGCGGCCCGCCCCGCCCCGACAGACCATACAGATGGGTTAGTGAACGTGCGGTGCAACGTGTGGGGTGGTGCACCATCGCGTTCGCGTGTGCTGTTCTGGTGTGCATATGAGTTTGGAGTGAGTGAGTGAGTGTGTGAGTGAGTGAGTGAGGGAGTGTGTGTGTTGTGAGACGTCACAGAGTCTTGTGCGATGCGTGTGTTCCCTCATTCAGTTGCCCAGCTGCATGCTGCATTCCACATCCCTTCGCCCCTTCGCTCAAGCTCGAGAAGGGAATACTCGCTTGTTTTGCGTTTCGGCTGGAGTCGCGTGCGACGGTGTGCTTCTTCGTCGCCTGTCCCTGCCGTTGACTTGCCGCAGACAACCATCTTCACACCGAGGGGGAAACAACTCTGAATTTTGATGTACTATAATTTTGTGAACTTTTGTAGATTATTTTTAATTTTTTTAAATTTTTTTAAATGAATATTTGTAAATTTTTGCTTGAGTTTAGTATAAAATCCTAGGGATTTCAGAGAATTTTCCTAATTTTTTCGGAATTTCTATGAATTTTTTCTAAAATTTTCTGAATTTCTATGATTTTTTTTCTGAATCACGAGGTGTACAAAAATGTCAGAGTTGTTTCCCCCTCGCTTCGCGCTCTGCTGGCGGTGGGCGGAGGGTGACACGTGGCGCGCCGGCGCGCCGTGCGACTGTCGCGGGCTGAAGCGCGGGGCTCGGCGGAGGGGTAGTTGTGTTCTGTGTGTGTTGAGTGCAGTTTAGCTCGGCGCCGTCTCCAGCCGCAAGTAGTGAAACTTATCAGGAATTCAGAGCGGGGGCGGCGCTCGCTGGGCCGGAGCAGCTGAGCGCTGACGCGAGGGGTGTAAGGCGGGGCAGGTGGGCCTAACCGCCCCGCGCGTGCACGGCGCGGCGCCACCCCCGTCGGTGTAGGGGGCTCCTGGGGGAGCGCGTGTGTGAATCCCAGCGTGGTCTTTAGGAATGCGAAGGAGAACTTTGCACCGACTCTCTCTCTCTCTCTCTCTCTCTCTCTCTCTCTCTCTCTCTCTCTCTCTCTCTCTCTCTCTCTCTCTCTCTCTCTCTCTCTCTCTCCCCCTTCCATCCCCAAACCCCCAACGCTTACCGCTCACTCACTTATTCACTAACACACTCAAACAAGTCTTGTGCCGACAGCCTCCCCGACGTGTGGGGCCGCGGCGCGCGGGGCGAGCGCGTGCAAGTCGGTGGGGGGCGGGTGGGGGCGGGCCATCCCCGAGATTCAGAAGATCGTTTTGCAGTAACCTACCCTTAACCCACCCCTAGTGGCCGCGAGACCCATGCGTGTGACAAGGACGGAGAAGTATTTTCCTGAATCGGACGACTGGTGTGCGTAGGCAACCCTTTCGCACTCACTGGAAAGGGGTTCGGAAGCCGGCGGCGGAAGGGCGCGCCGTAGAGCGCGGCTATACGCGTTGCGCCTCCACCACCGCAATTATTTCAGGGGCGAATCTAGCCGACGACATCTATGGGTGGGGCACTGCCTTGCTTTTTGCCTATATTCAGTCGGATTGTAACTCATATTGCCTACCCACCAGGCGGTTTGTTAAGAACTTAGGCGGGGGGGAGCAAAAACCCCTATGCCCCTCCCCCTCCCTGTTTCCGCGCCTCCGAGTTAGCTGTACCTCTATTACGTCTTTTCCCCGGCGAGGCTTAGCCGGCTGGGGGTGGGAAGCACCCCAAACCCCAAGCCCGCAGCGTGTGCGAGGCCCAGTCCATCGGGGGCGCCAGCAAGCCGACAGGTCGACAGGCTCTCTGGACTGGACCGGACCGGGCCGGGCATCGCAGCGGCGCCGGCGCTACACGTCACACTGCTGAATGAATCTCATTGGTTTACTCTCTCTCTCTCTCTTCTTTCGCTCACACTTAATCCTCCCGACTAAATCCATCCGCTCACTCTATCCGCTCACTTGCTTGCTCACTCACTCCTCTCACTCACTCACTCCTCTCACTCACTCACTCCTCTCACTCACTCACTCCTCTCACTCACTCACTCACTCACTCACTCACTCACTCACTCACTCACTCACTCACTCACTCACTCACTCACTCACTCACTCACTCACTCACTCCTCTCACTCTGCAGTATAAAACCAAGTGGGCAAACTGCTAAACGCTTAAGTGCTAAGATTGGGCAACTCCGAGTTGAACAATTACAAGTGTTCAACCCAACACTTGAGCAGTTGCAAGTGTTTACCTCCCTAGTTTTGCACATATATAAGTTTTTAGCTCCGTAGTTTTACAATGGTGTGTGTTCAACTTAATAGTTATATACACTTGCAAGTGTTCAGCAAGGTAAGAGTTGTGTTGTGCGGCGCAGGTGAAGGCTCGCAAGTAAACGGCTACCGAATTCCGTGTTGAACTCTTTCAAGCGCACAGCTGAACAGTTGAACAGTTGCAATAATTGCACATCTGTTGAGTGGAACACTTGCTCGAAATAGATAGCTGAACAGTAACTGTTGGACAGTTCTGCACACTTGGTTTAGGTTTAAGATTTCAGTCCTCCACTCACTCTCAGCTCGCTCAATCCTCCACTCACTCACTCACTCACTCACTCACTCACTCACTCACTCACTCACTCACTCACTCACTCACTCACTCACTCACTCACGCTCCTAATGACGCCCATCACTCACTCACGCCTCTTCTCACTCACTCCTCCCTTCACTCCTCTTCTCACTCGCACTCACTCCTCCAGTCACTCCTCCCCCTCTCCTCGCTTCTCCGCTTCCAGACGAGCGGCGGCGCATCGACTGCAGCGCGCGTGTGCGCGGCGGCGCAAGCGTGGGAGCCACGCGTCACTCCTCGTGTCAGTTACGTGTGCGGCGGCGCGGCCGCGGGGCCTGCAGGCGTCTCTCTGTCCTTGTCGCACTCACGGGGTGGGCCCATAAGGAGCGAGAGAGAAGGCATTACAGAACGATACCCTGAATACGCCTGCTGGCGTGGCGTGGCGTGGCGGGGCGGGGCGGGGCGGGGCGGGGCGGGGCGACCCCGGCCCAGCCCATAGCTCTGGATCCTCGAGCGCGCGGGGACGCCTGGATGACGCCTGTCCTGTCCGTCGGCTCCTACTGCCCTCCGGTGTTAGCAAACATGTTCCGTTCGAGGACGTCGTGACGTGGTGGGGCGTGGCGGGGCGTGGCGGGACGTGGCGGAGCGTGGCGGGGCGGGGCGTGGCGTGGCGGAGCGCGACGCTGCTGCTGGTTTCGGTCCGTATTGTGTTTGTGTGGCAAGGATCACCAGCAGCGGTGCGGCGCCAGCACAAGTCCCTTGAGTTTCAGTTGCACGTCTGTGTGTCCGGGGCGGGGCGGGGCGGGGCGCGGGGCGTCCCCAGCGGTGCCCTCGGGCAGTACGGCGAACGCGCGCAGGGTTCAGCAGAAAGAGAAGCGTGCCTCATGTTGCTGCTTTGCAAACAATGTCCCCCCCCCTCTCCGCCTCCTCTCTCCCCCTCCTCTCTCATCCTCCCCCCACCTCCCTCCCCCAAACGCTAGTCCCCCGCGCTGCTTGCCCCACTGGGTGAACAATTAAAAGGGTCCCCTGCCCTGCGCTGCCCGCCCCCGCCCCCGCCCCCGTACCCCCGCCGCGCAAGAGGCGAGGCACTCTGTCACTGCGTCCCTTGTCGGTATAGGCTACGCTGACGGTCAGGTCTGAGCCCCTGTCAGCTCTCAGGATGAATAGACGGCTGGTGTAAAGCAGAAGTGGCAATTTGGCAGCGACATTTATTGTGAGCGTCTCCTTGAAAGAAATGTCACGACCGGGGAGAACAACGGTCCGGTCACTTGGGCGCTGAAAAATATCACATAAACGGGGCCATGCGACAGTCAGCTATTCCCGTCCTCTTGTCCGAGCACATTTTCCTCCTGGCCTGGGCATATTTTCCTCCTGGCCCGAGCATATTTTCCTCCTGGACCGAGCACATTTTCCTCCTCGCCTTTCCCCGACAGTGCCCGTGGGGAGTGTGCACCAGATCGCTATGATCGTCTGAAAGACGAAACACGTCCTCTCCATGTAGGCACGAAAAATAAGGCAGGGGTGTCAATCCAAAACTCTTGAAGATTTTGAACTTTTGAAGATTTTTGTCGATTACTATTACTGGCACACATTTGCTTGTGCACACATTTTTATACACTATGCTCAGCTTGTGCAGATTTTCAGTACGCAGAACAATTTTTTTCACAATTGCGCCAAAAATATTGAATTATTGCTCATAATTGCGTGTTTGAAAAATGGATAAGTAGAGCATGTGCAAAACAAAATAATAATCATAGGGACGAATAAAAATGTTCATAAGAATTCATTGCGTGGGCTGCCTGCGGGCTGCCTGCGGGCTGCCTGCGGGCTGCCTGTGGACTGCATATGGGCTGTCTGTACGCGACCTCTAGGCCGGCGAGGCCCGCGCGCCCGCGCCGCGCTGACCTGCGGCCTCCGGCCTCGGCTCCGCTCCTCACTGCCGTCATGAGTGCCTCCTTCCTGCGGCCAAGCCCGGCCTTCCCACGCCTCTCTGCACCCAATCTTGTTTCCGTTTTCCCGCCTTCGCCGCACCGCACAGCAGACCAGGCGGCGTGGCGTGCAGCGCAGCGTGCCCCAAAGTGAAGTGACCTCCACACCGCACCTGTGTCGCCCCTTCCCCCTCCCTCCCAACTCGTGGCAGGGGTACAGGTAATTTTAAAAAAAATGTTTTTTCTACGCGATAAGCGATGTAGAATCCGAAGTGTGTGTGTGTGTTACTGCCACTTATAGTTAGAGATTGAATTTTTATGCGAATGAATTTTCATTCATATTTCCCTTAAGTGAAAATCCAAGGAAGTTCGCACTTTTGCAAATTGGAAGTGTGCCTCATTTGATTTTCCATGTCAATGTCCTGAAACTGAGCAGCATATTTCTAGTTTCCGAAGCGTGTTCCCGAAGGTTTTATCGCTGTCCTGTGTCTTGCGTATTTCTGTCTATCTGCCCGAGGTAGAAACAACTCTAAATATTTTTTTACACCTCATAATTTCGAAAAATTAAGGAAAATTCACTAAAATTGGTACAAATTCTCAGATACACCAGAAAATTTACAAAAATGCACAAAATTTGCACACCAAAATTCAGCCATGTTACTCCCTCATGTCTGCCTATATCTCACACTCCTACGAATCTGCCCCATCTGCTGACCCTCCTCACTTTCGCAAGACGAGCGAGGCGTGGGGAAGGCGATCCTTACTGCGGCCCTCTTCCCTCTCAGCGCCGCCGTCAGTGTCACTTAGCGGTGCGAGGAACCCCCGGTCAATATCATTGCAGTCAGCGCGATGCCCCCCTCCCTCTCCCTTCACCCGCGACACTCCCTGCTTCTTGCCATTTCTCCGCGTATCGCTCGCGATCGTCATCTCATCACCACAATGAGAAGTGACTTGGCCAGCGCCTCCGCCGCCACCGCGCCCGCCCCCGCTCACTCCCTCAGTGATGTCTACGAAGCACCCTAATTTTCGGAAACGCGGTCGTAAGCGTCGGAATTTGACGACTAACGGTAAAAGTGTCTGAATCACCCGACTCTTCGTTGGCGGCGGCGCGCTACTGGTTTTTGTCTTGCGGGGGCGGCAGTGGGGGCGGCAGTGGGGGCGGCAGTGGGGGCGGCAGCGGGAAGGAGGGGGAGGGGGCAGCGGGGGCGGCAGCGGGGGCGGCAGCGGGGGCGGCAGCGGGGGCGGCAGCGGGGGCGGAGGCCGTTGGGACGCGAGGACTGGGCAGGGCGGGTCCTGGCCCAGGACCCGAGGAAACAGTAAGCAGAAGCAGTGTCGTTTACCCTGCTGCGTGGGGCTGACACGGCGGGGCGGGCGGCGGTCAACGAACCGTCCTATACATACGCGCCCCTGCCACCCCCCTGCACCCCCCCCCCCCCCATGCGGATCGTGACCGTCCTACTTCGCCCATATAACGACACTGTTAAAAATACCGTAGGGAATTACGGTATGCCTACGGTCCGCACCGTAGTTTTCGTGTACGGTCAGACCGTAACGTATCCTTACGGTAAGGACTGTACTTCATTGTGGATGGAACGTGCTCCATTGAACTTCCCCAACATATTTGCAGGCTACGGTGTGTACCGTAAGATTCAGACCGTAGTCAAAAATTACGGTCCGGGACCAGGTAACAAATTTACGGTACGTACCGTAGGCATTTACCGTGGTATTTTCCAACAGTGGACACGGACCTGCCGACTTATCCCGAAGAAGAGCGCTGACCTCGTCTTATCTCTCTCTCTCTCGCACGCGCGCTCGATGGGCTTCGCCGTCTATGTGCGAGAGAGACAGCGAGAAGGGCACTCTCTTATTCGGCAGGGCGGTCCGGGGATGAATGGACATGCACCCGCAGCAATACGGGGAGGGGAGGGGCGGCGGGCTGGGGCACGTGGTGTCCATCTTGTCCCCGCCCCGCCATACCCCACCGCACCCCACCCCACCCCTCCGCTCCCCGCCGCTCCCCGCCCCGCTATCCTGCCCTTCCGGTGTCGCGACCCGTTCCGTTCGCTCGTCCCGTCCGGATGAGTTTCGCAACTCAGTGCGTTTTGTTGACAGGGAAGACAGGCTGCTGGCTGCCCCGCCCCGCCCCACCCCGACCCGCCCCGCCCCGCCCCGCCCCGCCCCCACTACGCTGGACGCTATGCCGTAGTGCCTTCCTAAGAGGCTCGCAGTGGACTCCGTCACTCAGCCCGCTCAGCCCCGTCCCGCCGCGGAGTGCTGTCTGCCGTGTCCGATTCAGAAAAGCGCTTTCGTAACTCCGTCCTTCTCACACGCATGGGTCCCGACCACTAGGAGAGAGTGAGAGGAGGAACGATCTTCTGGATCTGGGGCCTGTCGGCCGGAGCGGAGAGCCGGGCTGGAGTTGCGATCGGTTGCGATTGACACGTGCACTCCGGTCCGGCCCGCTCTCCGCCCACTGCCACCTGTCCAAAGCCGAAAGTGGGACATGGGCCGGACCAATCTTACCTGCCAGGTGCTCGCCTCTCGCTGGGCCCTGGGCTGGGCAGGGCGGCTAGCTCAGGCGTCGTCTGCTGTCTCGAGCTCTCCGGTCCACCTCACCCCCGCGCTCCCTAAAAACAGAAAAAGAGATCCTCTAGACATTCGCATGGGGGTTTCCATTTTTAAAGCGCCATGCACTTTAGCTCCCTGTTAAAAGAAATGAACCAGCATAGACGGCGAAAGCGAATTAAATTATAAGTGCATAACAGTTCTATGTTACACGAGGAATCCACGTGAACGAAAGTCACAGATTTGCAGATGAGTGAATACAGTGAATATTACTACAAAGTTAGTGACATGGCTTGCCAGAAGTACAAAAGAGAGCAACCAGCAGTCGCTCACCCACAAGTGTGTGCAACAAATCACACACCTGTGACATTTTGTAAACTTGAATTTCTAGTGCAAAAATACTAAGTCCCACGCGAGGCTCAAGAACACACAGACTTCCGTGGGTGCAGCAGTGTGCGGGTGCAGAGCAAATGAACGACGCCAGGTCAGGACGGTGACACCTGCATCGCGACCAGCATCACCATGGCCGGGAACAGCGCGGCCGAGCCGCTGTGAGCTGAGCGGAGCGGACACCTGTTAGTGACAGCAGGCGCGACAGGTCGCCATGGCGGAGCCGCCGGCGCGCGTGCTGGCCGCCGCCATGCTGGCCGCCCCCATGCTGGTCGCCGTCGTCCTGGTGCTGCTGCTGCCCGCCGCGTCCGCGCACGTCCGCGGGCCGCCGGCCGCCCTGGACGAGCCCGTCATCATCGTGGAGGACGCCGACGGTGAGGAGGAGGAGGAGGAGGAGACCGCCGTCGTGCCGGCTGTTTGGGACGAGTGCTCTCCTGGTCGAGTGGAAACTTCTAGTAGTAGTGTACCGTGTACCACGCGTATAGCATGTCTCTCAGGACGCGAAGCCGTTTTTCATCGTGGCGTGGCGTGGCAAAAAAATAAAAAAGTGTGAATTGTCCGTGATACTCTCTGCAGCGCTGCTGGTAGTTAGGCCGCTGCCTAATTACCGCAGCGGGCCTTGTTTCGCTCGTTTCGCGACTCGCAATGACTCATTCAGCCCTGCCGCGAGCCGCTACTCTTACATTTCGGAAAAAAAAAATTCCAGGCTAATTTGACTCTTGTGCTCGTACTCCACTTGTTACGCGCGCTGCGTTTTGTTTTCTTTATTATTTCTTCACGTCTTGAAACACGATGATAGACGGTGTAGCAGTGCGGTGGTCCAGTCGTGAATAATGGTCTAGTTATGACCCCGACTCTGCCCGGGGAATCGCCCATACAAAATGTGTACAATGTTTTTGTTGTTTTCTTGACATTTTTGACCTTTTTATTTTTTTTGTTTTGATTTTTCTTTTGATTTTTCAATGAAAATTTCTGTTACTTTTTGAATTATTTTTAATTTTTTTCCCATCTCTGACTTTGTTCATTTTTTTCAGTTTATTTTTCATTTGTTCCTGATTTACCGGATTTTTCTGTATCTTTCTTCTTAATTGTATTTTTTTCGAATGATTGGTGGGCCGTGCAATGATGTGACAACCCCTCGACTCTGCCCTGTCCGCAGTGTGCTTCCGCCGGGTGCTGGCGGGCGGCCGCCTCCACGAGCAGCTCATCCGGCGCTCGCTCCCCGCCGACCACGTGGACCGCTGCCGGCACGCCTGCAAGGTCGAGGACCACTTCACCTGCGAGGGCTTCAACTACCGGTAAGAACGGCCGACCGACCGACTGCTAGAGTCCTCGAGCACTGTAGGACTCTACCGGCTGCCGACCCAACCGCACAGCCCCGGGCAGCCGACTTATTCCGACTCACCCTGACTCTCTCGCACTCATGGGCTTCGCCATATAGAGGTGCGATAGAGACAGAGCGAGGAGAGCGCTCTTTCGGATAAGTCGGCTGGGGCTTATAGGGGTGTCCCCTTTCTCTTTGTGGAAATAGCAATCTGATCTCCTTGAGAAACGGGCAGCACGGCCAGCGCTACGCACTGCTTCTGTCGTCAATGGATTTCTGAGCTGTCATGCTTGTAACTTTACAATTCTAAAATGTAATTAACGTAATTTAACGAAACGCTTCATTAAAAATAGACGACTCCAGGATAAGCTGGCAACACCTCTATCCCGATTTCTTTGGGTCGCTATACATACGAACAACCACATCGTTTGAAGAGAAATACGATGAAACTCGTCAATCTTGGGTACCTGAGGAATAGTGAGTTTACCTCAGATTTTCGTCAAACGAAGTAGTTGTTTGCATGTAGCGAGGCAAAGAATCGGGGATTGCAGTGTTGCCAGCTTATCCTGGAATCGTCTATTTCAGGTCAAAGCTCACCGCACTGTTTACAAACTATTTCAAGTTTATTTAATTACATAAAAAATATAGAACTTTGGATTTGAAATTCTTGTATTCTAATCTTCTTTTCTGCTATTCTGATCTAAAATAATCCCAAAGGTCAGCAGCAATCAAGCGTGGGCATATGAATAATATTGGCGGTGCATTCGTTCGCGCTCGGTCAGTTCAGACCCCGTTATTCATGTCGGAGTGAAGCTGCCGATGCAGTGAGACCCGCGGACTCAGCCCGGCTCAGCACTCAGCCCGGTGCTCATCGCGGCTCAGCAGAGCTCAGCAGCCGCCGGTGCGCCGGCGAATTTGTAACGGAAATAATTGGAGAGCCCGCCCCTGCCGGCCCGGCCCGCCCCGGCCCCGCTGAGCTGTGCCATAGCTGGGCTGCGCCAGCATTGGGTAGGGGGAGGGGGGGGATCTATTATGAATTGCTAAAAAGGCGCAAACGCACCCGACCTCTGCACCCGAACTCCCCCCCCCCCCCAACTCTCTTTCAAACTCGCCGGCGGCGGGGCATTCCCGCTGTTTTATTTGAAAAGAGGGATAGGAAATCGCTGCTGAAAGTAAATGGCTCTTCGTACTACGGGGAAAGAATCCGCCACCCTCCCCTCCAGGCCGGGACCGCCGAGCAGCATCAGCAGAGCTTAACAGAGATGACGACTCATTCATTCATTCCGCTGGTCTTGGTTGAGCTCTCTGGGAGCCCCCTGCGCTGCTCGGGTTGCGCCCCTGTGCCCCCCCCCCCGACCCCGCCTGCTGCGGGTCGGACTCTGTCATCACCGCGTTTCTGAATGCGGACTTCCGAGAAGAGGCTGCTGGCCCCCCGCAACGCCATTCCCTGGACGGCCCTCCCCTCGGAGGCCCCCCCCCCCCTCCCCCAACTCCACTAGGTGCGGTAGACTGGCCCTCCCTGAGGCCTCCGTGACTCGCGCTTCCGCGCAGGCCACGAGCTGCGAGCCCTCCGAGGGGAATACAATTATAAGTTTTGGTGCTCACATTATGTGAATTTTCCTGAAATTTTGTAAATTTAAAGAGTGATTGTGAACTTTCTCTTGAATAGTAAGCAAATTTTTGTAAAATTTCCTGATTGTTTGTGACTTCGTGAATTACGAGGTGAACAAAAATTTCAGAGTTTTTTTCCTGCTCGGAGCCCTCTCAGCAGCCTTCTCTGTAAGGGACCTGCCACGCCCCGCCACGCCCCGCCACGCCTCACTGCCGCCACGTGCCCTCAAATAGCCGAACGGACCGGCGGCGTCGCTGCGCTATAGCCTCCTCGCATGGGCGGGCAGGAGGGCCCGGGACGGGGCAAGGGTCTACCACTCAAAAATTTCGTGTACGAGGATTATAATCAGTTAATAATCAGTTTGATTATTAGGATTATCACTGATTATTTTTGCAGTCAATGATTATTTGAATTTTGCTGATTATGGGTGATTATCTCTGATTATGAGTGATAATCAATGATTATTAGTGATTATCAATGATTATTAGTGATTATCAATGATTACTACCTATTATCAATGATTATTGATAGTTATAAATTATAATCAGTTTTGGAAAAATGAATAAAATACCAAGTCTTACAGCACAGAAGCTACATTGCATCAAACACTCACAGTGAGCGGCATCTGCAAACCATTGTGCTTATTTAACATTAATTCTTATGGCTTTGTCTATTAAAAAGCCTAAATACCCTTCCCCAACAAATTGAAGCTAAAGTCATTCTACAAACACTCTTATATTACCTTGTGAAAATGCTGAGTATATGTACACTTTTCTGTTTTCCTTGAAAGAAATAAATTTTTAGTACCTCTAAAAGGGATTGAAGAGAACAAGTCTAATTAATTAATTAGTGACAACATTTTCTCCAGTAGGAAGGTGCACCAAAGAACTACTGTATTGACCCCACTTTTGTTAGCTCTCTTAGGATGCCCCTACAATATGTTGCTTCACTACACTTTCATTACATTTATTATTCTATTAGCTACTAAAAGTGAAATGTCAAGGGCATAAAGAATATCTTTTTAAATCAATTTACTATTTGATCCATTGTATAGAAATATTTTCTTAGGCTCTAACCCCAGACCAATATTATTTACAAATTGTTGATAAAGTTGTTCTAAAATGCAATTCAAAAATATATAGTGGATGTAGAGCAAAACCTGACTGCGGAGGGCATGTCCCACACCACTTTGCTTGTTATTTAAATAAATTTTAATGCCTAGGTCCACTGAATAACGCCTGGAGAGCCCGAACCAGCTACTTTAAAGCTGAATTAAGACATTCTGGGAGCACTCTTAGTTATTTTCAATGAACTTTAGAATAAGTATCTGAAAACTGAATGGGACCACTACTAAAAATTTTACTGATGTATTAGGGTCATTCTCTGTCAGATCACCACAAGGTCCAAAACGATGGTTTTCTGATTGAGTTGGGAGTGGTTAAATATCATTTGGGACCACCCCAAGGACCCATATGTCATAGGAATTTTTTTTAAAAAATTGGTTTGGGAGTTATAGGAGGTCAAAGTTTGGTGTTCGACCAATCCGTCTCAAGTTATGAGTGATACCTAATATCCTACATGAAACACAATACCAACTCTAGTCATGGTGTTTTACATTCAGTTTTTCATACTGATTCAAATGATCTATGGTTGGATTGAATCGTGAAAATTTTTTCTTGGCTCTATTTAGTAAAATCCCGTTAAAATGTTGTATAATTTCACCGTTTCAACTCTAGCAGAAATACGTCATATTAGAAAAATGCCAAACCATGCTTTTTTTAAAAGCTAATGATGGGTCGAACATCCACACCAAGTGGCACGTCAAACTGCGACTCAAGCGGAAGTCACATTTCCTGTTCGACGCGCGCGATTTAAATAAACTATCTCCTCTTTTCAATGATAATTACTGATTATAGGCAATGAGTATTGACGATTATCACTGATTATCACTTATTATAGTGATTATCACTGATTTTAGTGATTATAAAGATTATAATGATTATGATGATTATGGATGATTATGACATGATTACTAAGTGATTATTTGGAAGGTGTACGAGGATTATCGAAGTGGTAGACCCTTGGGACGGGGCACCTATTGTCCTTTAGTGAAAGTGACTAAAGCCCAAGTGCCGGCTCATACCCCCTCTCTCAGGTTGTCACCTCCATGCATGCATCCATGCATCCTCCTCGGCGCCCTTCCTCAACACAGATGCTGACAGAAAATCTCGAGTTTTTACTTAAAAAATACCAGAATCCTTTTTTTCTCTCTTTTCTTTTCCAGTTGATCTCATTTTCCGCTTCGCAAACCTATTGATTTTTGGTGTAGCCCTAAGATTAAATGATCGATCGATCTGAGACTCTTTTTTTTTTATGAAGCGATCGAATAAAGAAAATATCACCCGTTCACGAATCTCGTCATACCATTTATCCTTTATTGATAAAAATGTGTTACATTTGGTGCCGCCATGAGCCGGGCTCGGCCAAGCAAACGCTGTGGCTGCGGTGGCTGGGCTCGCTGCGCAGGGTCGGCACGTGGCGTGGCGAGGCGTGATGTGGCGAGGCGTGGCGTAGTGTGCCGAGGCGCCGGGGTATTGTTGTCGGCCGTTGGGTCGTGTCCCGTGTCTACATATCCGTATACATGTGCGTATCGCAACCCCCCCCCCCCCCCCCTGCTATTCGCCCTGCTCCTCCCCGGTTGTATCGCGCCAACAGACCCTCATGAGACGCCGTCAAACCTCGCGGGGAGCAGGAGGAATCCTCCGGCCGCGCGCCCGGCCCGGGGCCCGGGGCCCGGGGCCCGGCCCTGCCATATACCCTGCTCTTCGGACGGACCGAGATTATCCAACGAGCTGGAACGGCTGGTCCGGGGGTCCGGGCCGAGCGGACAGCCGAGCTGTTCTAAAGGGTTAGGCTGAAAGAAGCTGACACATTTCTCAGCCCGACGCCCTGCCGAAGCAGCCGCCGCGCCTCGCCGTTGTGCGTACTTACTGACTGCGTGTGGGTGGGTGAGCAGACAACGCAGACAACGCAACGTCTGCTGAGAACATAAGGCGGTGGTGGTGTCTGTTGCAGCCCCGGGGTCGGCAGCTGCGAGCTGACGGCCGTGCCGCTGTCCCTGCTGGAGCCGGCCAGGGACTCGCGGGCCGACCGCGACTACGACTACTTCGCCAGGGACAGGAACGCGTCGCCGCCGCGCTGCCCCGCGGACGACCTGTACGGCCCCGGGCCCATGTGGGGGCCCGGCTGGGGGGGCGGGGCCGGCGGGGCCGGCGGCTCCCAGCAGCAAGGCACCGCCTGGGCCTCGACGGGGGCGGCGGCGGGCTACGGGGGCGGCGGTAGCGGCGGCGGATACGCCCCCGGGTACGCCCCCGGTTACGCCCCCGGGTACGCCCCTGCGTACGCCCCCGGGTACGTCTCAGGGTACGCCCCCGGCGCCATGCAGGCGACCGGCTCCTCGGACCACCACAGCGAAGTGGGCTTCTACGGCGCGTCGGCCTCAGGATCAGCAGTGACCACGCACAGGTTAGTGAAGTGCCAGAGAGTATGGTGGTTCCAGATACTTTGTACCTTTGGAACTCAATTCTTCGTAATATGAAAGAGTGCTCTTTGTAAGAAACTAAGAGTAGGTAGTGTATTCACACTTCAAAGTTTTTAGTACCAAATTTGCTTAGCAACTACTACTCTGGAAATCCAAGTGTACGAATGTCGCACACTTGTAGGTGTGCGAGGATTCATTCGTACACTTGGCCATTCAAACGTGTGAATATCCTAGGAAAATTCACACGTTTAAGTGGCCAAGTGTACGAATGAAGCCTCGCACATCTACAAGTGTGTGATATTAACACACTTCGGTTTCCAGTGTTGGTGCTGTCATAAGTTCTTAAGAAATTCATTAGTATTACTAAACTTTTTCCTCGTAATAGTAAACGTTTTCGTAGCAATTAATTTCACCGTAATTATAAAAGTGAAAAAAACATTTTGGAATACTAGAAATAAGTTTAGTGATACTAAAAAAATTCCTCATAACTTATGACAGCACAAAAGCTTAGTAGTTACTTCGCGAATTTGGTAGTAAAAACTTAAGTGTGAATTTGAAAGTTTTGCCTCCTTTCATCGCAACACTGACCCATAGGGACCCGGTCCTGCGCGGCGAGGCGCCTGCGGACGGGCGGGTAGGCCTCCCGCTCAGCGCGCGTGCTGGGCGGGACTGCCTACCTCGCGGCGCCTCGGCTGAGCCTGAATCGCTGAGATCTGAATCTTGAATTCTAGTGTACAAATTTTGTAAATATAGGTTAATTTTCGCGAAGTTTTGTGATTTTTTCTAATTTATTGTGAATTTTTGAGAACTTAATGATTTTTTTCTTGAATTTTAACAAACAAAAAAAAAAGGGGTGGTCTCACCAGGTATACAGTCCCACCAGGTATAATTCCCACCAGGTATAATTCCCACCAGATATACACGATTTTATTTTTATTTTAATTTACGCGGTTTCCCAACAAGTATAAATCCCACCAGATATACACCAATTTATATATATAATTTAAGTGTGTCAGCAAGTATAATTCCCACCAGATATAATTCCCAACAGGTATAATTCCCACTAGGTATAACGAAGTGACTAGGTAATGCTTTTATTAATTTTGATTGTTTGAATAGTATTAAAACTTTAGGTAAATCTTATAAGCAACAATAGTAAAACAATTTAATTAAAAATTTCGACAATCATAATGATATCGGCTCTACATATAGGGCATGCTGAAAGTTTCGACTCATCCGTGTCAGCGCATTCGGCGCAAAAAATTCGGTGGCCACACGGAATGGCCGCATGCGTTCTAGCATTGGTTAGGCAAATTCTGCAGCAGTCTGGAACTGTAAGGGAAGGTGGGGTACATTGGGACATGGGGTACATTGGGACAGTGGCTATTTCATCTATTTCTAGATCTAGATCGAGGTGATCAGGTACACATTGGGACAGTACGCCTTCCAGATCGCAAGGCGGTGTGCATTCTGCACATATCACGGGAAAACGCGTTAAATTAAGTCAAATGTCCCAATGTGCCCCATCCCATGTTGTCTTATGGCGTCCCAAACTGCCCCGTACTGGGGCACATTGGGACAAGGTACAAATTTTAGGAAAACCTTTCTGCTAGCAAAGACTTAGTGACAAGATATTTGAGGGCTTTGGTGTACCAAAGACAACACTCCAATGTACGATTTGGGCCAGCTCCGGTCATCCTAAGTCTGACGGTTTCGGATCTAGAGCAAAAACAAAAAATCCGTCCCTTACTCCTCCCTCCCCTCGCCACCAACACTCGCTCGAGCAGCCCGGTTCCAACGTGATTCCTCACTGTTCCGCTGAGAGGGCGCTGGTGTCTGACGAACGAGCAGCACGCAGCAGACGACGAACTGACCGCGGCGTAAATAAATACAAATAAATATTTAAATATATAAGTATATCTGGTGGGATTTATACTTGTTGGGAATCCGCGAAAATAAAAATAAAAATTAAATGGTGTATATCTGGTGGGAATTATACCTGGTGGGAATTATACCTGGTGGGATTATACCTCGTGGGAATTATACCTGGTGGGACTGTATACCTGGTGGCATCATCTCAAAAAAAAGAGGGAAATTGAATTCTTCTGAAATATTTTGAAGTTTTCTGAATGACGAGCTGCCAAAAAAATTCAGAGTTGTCTCCCTCTCGGCTGCGCAGGCACGACTACGGGAGCTACATGAGCAACGAGGTGGACCCGCAGCAGCTCCACTACGGCGTCACCAAGCCCGGCAAGTACATGTACGACGGCTACGGCCTGCTGCAGCAGCACGGGCAGGCGCAGGCCGGCTACGGGAGCGGCTACGGCTCCAGCTACGGGCCGAATCAGGGTGGCCTCTACGGAGGCACGTACGGAGGCACGTACGGCGGCGTGTACGGCGCCGGTGGCTACGCCAACGGGTACCCGCCGAACTACATCACGCCGCCGCCGCCCCCTCCCCAGGGCCCTGTGGTGCCGCCCCCGCCACCACCTGTGGTCCCGCCGGGGGCGGCCCCGCCCCCCATCGGACACCAGCCCGTTGGCGACGGTAGGGCTTGCACATTAAACTGAGGCTCGCCTCGTCACTGCCAAAAAAAACTACGGAAGGTAATGTTAATTTTTTCACAGTACTCCTCTGTACTCAAACCACAGTGATCTCCGTCTTTTGACTACGGAAGTCTTCCGTCATTTTTCTGATAAGCTCTCCGTATGGTGCCAGCTAGTTTTCATGCTGATTGAATTGGCAAGAATCTCGACAAAGTTCAGCCTTAAATTGGTTGAGATCCTACTCGAAATGCATCTCATTTGTCAGGCTAAATTGACGTGCAATTTAAACAGTCAAATTAGCATGAATACTAGCTGGCATTATACGGAGAGCTTATCAGAAAAATGACGGAAGACTTCCGTAGTCAAAAGACGGAGATCACTGTGGTTTGAAGTACGGAGGAGTACTGTGAAAAAATTAACAGTACTTTCCGTAGTTTTTTCTGGCAGTGGTCTCGAATTTTTTTTTGTTCTTATAATACACCATATGTCTCGTATATTTTTACCAGATGGCGCACTGAGCCAAAAGTGCAGGGCGTCGTAACGCAACGAAACGTAAATATAAACGCTCCAAAACGAAAGATGAAATTGTAATTTTGAAGCGTTATTGAAGCGTTTCCACCAGCTTATAAAGGCGTTTTCTACGATAAAACGTTTTGCATCCCGCAACAAAAACTCATTCAAAGTACAATTTTCACTGTCTTTCTCGTGCGTTTCCATAGGCGTTCTGTTTACGCTACGACACACTGCACAAGTGTGCAATGTGTATATGTATCTCCTGCTTTCACATTCCGTTTCCGAACTTTTCCCTTTGAACTCGGTTTTCCTCCCGCGCAGGGTGCTTCGTGCGCGCGCACGGCGGCTTCCGCATGGCGGAGCGCCTGGTGCAGACCACGCTCGCCACCACCTCGCTGCCGCACTGCGAGCGCGAGTGCGCCTCGGCCCTCACGCGCTGCAGCGCCTTCGCCTTCAGGTAGGCACCAGGCGGGCACCAGGCGGGCCCGGCCCATTCCATCAGAAATCTTCTCAAATTTACATTTTTGTAAAAATATTTTTAGATATGATGCCAAAGGGTCGTCATAACTCCGCTTGACCGTGTACGGAAGAATATGGAATATTACATGTACCAGGTGGCTGACGGACGCCGTGCACTTTTTGTACTATGCAACCCGCCCGCACCGCTCCATCCGGGACTGCATACCCATCAGGCGCCGGGGACCGGCTCCAAGCCTGGACGCTCCGCTCCGGCACTGATGTTGCAGCCATCGTCCCGAAAGGGCCCTCTCGCGGTTCGCGCGGTCTACGGCGGGGCGTTACCGGGGTGGAAGTTCACGGTTTCTCGGGAGTAACCTGCGAGTCCGCCGGGAGAGCTCGCGGTCTGCGAGTCGCTCCGTGGGGGTATCTCATCGCGAACCGCGGATCCTCCGCGGGAGAAGGTCGAGTTCCGCGGATCCTTCTCGTGGGTTGCTCGCAGTCCGCGAAGGACCCACAGAGGATCCGCGGCACGCGAGATTCCTGCGCGGCAGGACGCGCGGACCGCGAGCTTTCCCGGCGGACTCGCGGGTTACGCTCGCGAAACCGCGAACCTCCCCCCGGTAACGCCCTACCGTAGACCGCGCGAACCGCGAGAGGGCCCTTTCGGGGCGTTCGCTGCAACAACAGTGCCGGAGCGGTGCGTCCGCGCTTGGAGCCGGTCCCCAGCGCCTGATGGGTATGCAGTCCCTGATGGAGCGGTGCGGGCGGGTTGCATAGTACAAAAAGTGCACGGCGTCCGTCAGCCACCTGGTATTATTGGTAATATGACACAAATTTTACAGTACTCATGTCATAATCCTAGAGAAATGGGTAATATAAACTTAATATTAGCTGTAATATGGGTAATATCAATGTAATATTTGAGGTAATATCACCTCGTGTACGGAGGAATATCGGAGTTGACGACCCTTTGTATGATGCGTAGCTATTAATGGATTTTTTTAAATTAACAGTTTAACACCAGCTGTTAAAAAATATGTTCGATAACGTACGATATACTTTTGTAATTATTTGACATTAACAAAATAAGTCATACATGTACAAGTCATTGTAATTGTACGACATCTCCGATAAAAAAAAATTCTTGAACCCTGTATGACAATTTTTTACACGGACCGAAAACTCTATACAGTGAGCATTGCACGTTGAAGCTACTGCGAGCATGGGATGCTCAATTAAGTTAGCGTGATCCTCACTCTTACTTAAGCGTGCATCCCATGCTCACGCCAACTTGAGCGTGCTGCGCTCACTGGTGCAGAGTTTTCAGTGAAGACAGCAGGGCAGAAGTAAATCCTAACATCTCTTTAACGCGATGATCCCCATGTCCTGTCAAAAATTCCATCAACTCCTGCCCTTCTGTTGCGTAGATACAACTCGTGGCCGTACAACTGCGACCTGTCGGAGGTGCCCCTGCTCGAGGTGAACCAGTACACCGAGCTGGTGCCGGACCGAAACGCGGACGTGTTCGGCCGCGAGCCGCGCTGCGCGGTGCCGCCCGCCGGCTGGGACCACGACGCCGGTGAGTATTGCGAAGAGAAAGTGCCAGTCCACGAGGGAAAAACGAGATTCTTGTATGAGGTTCAAGAGAGTTTCAATCTTTATACGTAAAAGAGAATACAATAACACGTTCTGTTCCACAAAATGTAGCTAAAAAGATGAAAAAAGAGAGTTTTTGAGTTTACATTAGTTTATTGCAACTACTCCATAAATTTCAAAGAAATCCTGCGAAACTTCAGTCAGTATAATTCCACTGTTAAAACGTAGCGTAATGACAGGACGGGGTGGATTAACCTTGATGCAGACGAAGTCATTCGGGGGGAAAACGAGCTCGGTTCGTAGTCGGACGGGGATAACGTTATTCCACCGCTCCATCCATCACTGCCCCCATTCCCTGCCCTCCTCTGGGCCAATGACGCCCGGCCGTAAATGTGATTTCGGACAGCCATTTTACACTGGGATATAGCGGGTGACACCTACCTAAAGCGCGCCTGGGCCTGTGCCTTGGTCCACGATGAGATCGCTCGCGTACTTCCGTCCTCGTCGCACCTACGGTTATATGGCAGGCGGCCCCATGAGTGCGACAAGGACCGAGGGGCGAGACGGCTGGGCTGGGCCGCTGGGGCTGCGAGGGCGCGAGCCCCTCAGACGGCATCATCAAGCAGTAACGCGACAGCGACAGGCCATCTCTCTCTCTCTCTCTCTCTCTCTCTCTCTCTCTCTCTCTCTCTCTCTCTCTCTCTCTCTCTCTCAATGAGGTCCTGCCAGATGGCAGCGCAGCGCGGCGCAGACCCGTAGCAGAGCGGGGCGACATCGTCGTCCGCGGATCAGCGGCGGGAAATTCAGTTTGATAATGGTGTTTGAGGTAACCGACCTCTTTCTCCCTCCTTCTCTCCCTCCGCTCCTCCCTCCACTCTCTTCTACTCTGCTCTCTCTAAAGCCCCGTTCAAGGTTTAGCCGTGGAAAGTGCCTGACCTAACTTACCTCCATTAAAATTACACGCGAAATCCTCTCCCTTCCCCCTCTCCCACTCTCCTAATAAAGCCATAAGGACGCAGAGTTGGGGACGGCATGACCGGAAACAGCTCCAATTACAAGTAGGCTCAGGCCGCGGCCCACGCCCACCCACCACGCCATATCGCCAGCAGTGGTAGGGCCGGGGGAGGACGGAGGGCGGGGTGGGGTGGGGCGGGGTGGAGCGGGGCGGGGCGGGGCGGGGCGGGGCGGGGCGGGGCGGGGCGGGGCGGGGCGGGGCGGGGCGGGGCGGGGCGGGGCGGGGCGGGGCAAGGTCACATAGAGAGGCCTGACCCTGGCCGGGCCCGGGGCCTGATGGTCCCTGAGCGATCGCTTGCGAGCGCTCCTCTCTCACCGCGACCGCGGACTGGCGTAGCGCTGCTAGCTCGCGCGCCAAATTTAAATTTTTCATTTTTCATTCCGCGGCTCTGGTGGCAGCGGCGGGACTCTGAGACAAGGCCGTGACACTCGGGCCGGTCGCGGAGGGAATAATCGCGCCACGGCGTCACATTGCAGGCAACCTTGGGGTGGAAATGAGGGAATCTTCGAGAACGCAAATAATAATAATAATAATAATAATAATAATAATAATAATAATAATAATAATAATAA
This sequence comes from Frankliniella fusca, assembly GCA_029379305.1. Lineage (NCBI taxonomy): Eukaryota > Metazoa > Arthropoda > Insecta > Thysanoptera > Thripidae > Frankliniella > Frankliniella fusca. Next base: position 182,168 of record JAHWGI010000422.1, read on the forward strand.
TAATAATAATAATAATAATAATAACACTGCGTGGCTGAAATTACATGTGAAAAATTAGCTCCACGGCTATACACTTAAAACAGTGGAAAAATGAAAAGCAGGGTAGCTAGAAAATAAGCACCGTAGCTTAAAAATTAGCTGCTCCTACACAGCTAAATAAAAAATTAGTGCACCTGCTAGTTTTTTTTTTTATTTTTTTTTATTTTGTTCAGACGTGCATTTTTTTTTTTGGCGTACGGTGCAAGGTTCGGCGGCAACGACCCGGGAAAACAAAAGGAGGGCTTGGTTTCATATTATTGTTTTGAGACTACAAACGCGTAAGGTGCGTCGGGTCTGTAGGGACCCTTTTCTTTTACGCACGGGGACCCGCCGGGGGCAGAGAAATACGACTCGTTTGAGCACCGAGTCGCGGCGAGGGCCCGTCCCTTCCCGTCCCGGCATTCCAAGGTGACTTTCGTCGTCTTCTGTTCCTTCCTCCCCCGTTTTTATCGGGGTGTTTTCCGCGCAAGTTTTACTCTGAATTTGTCCCTATAGCCGACGGCGGTGGGCGCGCGCGCGTGGCCGTGGCGACTAGAAATATGGGACAAGCCCTGTCCTTGGATACTAAAAAGAATGTTCTTTCTCTCTCCGCCAATGGCAGAGGCTCGGCCCGTATCGTGTGTCCCTGTTGCTCCCCATCCCCCTCCTCGATGTGCTTGATCGCGCGTCGCGTCGCCCAGCCATCAGCCATCTGGTTCAGAAGACCCCGTTCTCGTACCTCCGTCCTCATCGCACCCATGACGGTGACCTTTGTTGAGGATACCAGCGCACCGTGAGTGCGACAAGGACGGAGGCTCGAGAGCGCGATCTTCGGAATCAGACGGCAGGACCTTTGGTTGGTGAAACCCTTTTCACCTTGTTGCCAGAATGCTTCGAGCGCGTGCGCTCGGGACAGCGGCTGGCCCCGAACGCCGTCAAGGACCTCCTGCTGGTGCACAGCCTGGGCGCGTGTCAGCAGGCGTGCCTGGCCACCAGCGCCTACGTCTGCAGGGCCTTCACCTTCAGGTAAGAGTTTTGCGGAGCGCCCGGGGACTTTGGGGTGACACTGCACGCTAAACCGTCATGTTCACTACTGTGTGCGAGCTACTATTGCGTATGGGTGTTGTATGTAATTACACTATGAATTCCGAGGGGGGAGTCACTTCGAAAAATCGCCACCAAAATTTCATTTGAAAATAACAAAAATCAATATGAAATCGAGAAGAAATAGACATTAAAAAACAATAACAAATGGACAAAATAACTGAAAAAATAATAATTAAAAAGTCAGAAATAGGGGGGAAAGATCAAAATTTATCAAAAAGTGCAAGAAATTTTAATTGAAAAATCAAAACAAAAAATCAAAAAATATCTGAAGTAAAAAAAAAAAAAATATTGCACATATTTTGTGCAACTTAGGCTTTGTCTTCTGAAACACCTTGGAATCTACAACAGTGTATGCACAATTATGTTTGTAATTGTGAATAATTTGACCTCTTTTGCAATTGATACAAAATTCACACGGAAGAACAGCATGCGCGCACAGAAGTTCGTCACTAAGTAGAACTAAGTTGTTGAACAATATTGTACACAAGAACGAAGGGTATGCGCGTCCTGCTCTCGCATACAGAGTGCACCAGAAACTTTGCGCATGCCCTGAGACCCACGCTTTCTGAGCAGGTTCGGCCCGCCCGGCCCGGACGGGCCCCCTGAGAACTGCCTGCTGTCCGACTGGCCCTCGGACGAGATTCTGCCGTGGAAGGACACGCTGGCCGACCCCGCGTCCGAGATGTACCAGCGGTCCAGCTTCGGCCGCGGCTGCGAGCTGTGGAGGCGAGCCTGGCCAGGACACGGTGGCCGGGGCGACTCCGCCCGGCCCACCGTCCGCGACCAGCGTGAGTACCCCCCACCCCGCAGCAGTTACTGAACTGAGCGCTCAAGTTTTGGCCCACTTCAATGCCATATGATTGGGCCTTCTTGCTACTCTGGAGATCCAAGTGTGTGAATGTCGCACACTTGTTGCGGATTCATTTCGTACACTTCTGCTGTGAAGCGGAACAAGGGGATAAGTTGACTTAGACCCAAAATGAGATTTTTATGCCATGTTATAGTCAATCATAGGCTGCTTCTACCCTCAAAATATTACAGCAAAGTACCCCATAGGTTGGGAGATGTAAGGGTTGGTAATAGGAGATAAGTCGACATACCCCCTTTTTAAAGAACATTTGTTCGCAGCAAAGGGAGGTAAGTCAACTTATCTCAAAAGTCTTAAAAATTTCAACTGAACAAAATGAGTTAAGTGGACTTGACTCTATTTGATTGAGATTTAAAAAAGGTTCCCCTTTTGCACAAAAAAATAGAAAATAGCAAGCATATTTTTCTTTTTATTCTGTTGTGGCACTACAGAACTGAGTTCCAGATTGGAAGTTGACGCAAAGAGTTCTAATATTTCTTTATTTTCTGTAAAGCTTTCGGAGTATCCTTTGCATTTAATTTTGAGTTTAGACCTGGTTGTTATCTATATTATACCTCTGTTGAACCAGAAAATTATCTATAAGGATTCAATACTATTGCCTTCATATTTTTGCTTCGATTCACTTAATGATTCAAAAAGAGTAAAAAAATGACATATTAGCGCAGAACGACTTAGCTCCTTTTTTTAGAATGGCATAAGGAGGCAAGGCGACTTGACTCTTTATGCTTCTTCTCATCAACAAAGTTAAGAAGACTTAGCTCTTTTTTCCAAGTTTTCAATGACTTAACTCTAAAGTCTCAACATGTAAAAAGAGTCAAGTTGACTTGCTTTGTTATGTTGTTGATGGTAAAAGGAGTCAAGTCCTGTATCTCAGCGTACAAGCATGACACTGAAAAAATCATAAAGGCAGTAATATCCTACATGAGATTGTATTTTAATATTATTATAACATTTATGAAAAGTTACATGCCAATAGTTTTTTTTTTTTTCAATTTCCTGAAAAGTATGGGTTTTGGACTTAACCCCTTGTTCCGCTTCACAGCAGACTTGGCCACTAAGACGGGTGAATATCCGAAGGAAAATTCACACTGTTGGGTGTTCAAGTTTAGGAATGAATCCTCGCACACCTACAAGTGTGCGACATTTACAAACTCGGGTTCCCAGCAGTGTGGAGGAGGCGGCAGAACTTTAGCATTAAAAGTAGACAGAATTCAGGGTTTCTGACAAAAAGGTCTATTATCCGCAATCAATTTGCCCAACGCACAACGAGTATTTTTTAGAGAGGGGGGAGTACAAGGTCTTCAGGGCTTACTCCCCCACAGCGAGGGGAGAAACATCCCCATCCCCATCAGGTGTTGATCAGGACGCCAGGCACCGCGGCGCAGTGCTCTTCCATCGTCATTATTTTAGGCGTAGGTATTCCAGCATTCTGTATTGGTATACCGAGTTTCGAGTCCGATCGGAACTGTCTCATGCTATTCGGCCCCACCGGCCGCTCCCCGGCCCCGCGCTCAACAAGCCGCCTATTAGTATATCAACGCGCCACCCCGCTCGGTGAGTAGATTGTGCGGGGTGGCGTCGGTTGGCGCAACAAAACACGCTCTGGGTCTGGGGCTGGGCTGGGCTGGGCTGGGCTGGGCTGGGCTGGGCTGGGCTGCGTTGGGCTGGGGTGTCGGACCACGAAAAGCCATTCGGCAATGACACGGGACGGGGCGGCGGGGGCGGCGGCCATGCGGGTCGGGGTGTGCGGGGGCGCGGCGGGGCGCGGCGGGGCGCGGCGGGGCGCGGCGGGTCGATGGTGCCCCTGTGCTGCCCTGCGCCCCGCCTCGACCCGTCCCGTCCCACCTCACCCCGCCCCGCCCGGAGGGAGGGGGGGGAGGGGTTCACTTCGAAAAATCATTGAACGGTAAAAAAAAAATCATTTAGAAAATAGAGAAAAATAAAAGTAAAATCAAGAAGAAAGATACAGAAATACATCAAGTACAAATGAAGATAAAAGTAAAATAAAATTGAAAAATGCGGAAATAGGGGGATAAGATCAAAATTTATCAAAAAGTGACAGAAATTTTCCAAAGGAAAAAAAAAAGTCCATACCCCAAAAAATTGAAAAAAAATCTTGTCCACATTCTGTACGAGTGATCCTCCTCTGCAGACTGCTACGTCGGGTACGGCGGCCCCGCGCGCCTGCTGCCCGCCGCCGTGCTGCGCCCGCTGCGCGTGCCCACCGAGCTGGACTGCAAGGCGGAGTGCACGCGCATGTGGGAGTCGGGCGACGCGTCCTGCAGCGCGCTCAGCTTCCGCTCGGAGCCGGCCGGCGCGCCGGGGCCCAACTGCCTCCTCAGCGAGCTGGCCATGCGCGACCTGCGGCCGGGCCTGGAGCTGGTGCGCGACCCGCAGCACTGGCTGTTCGCCTGGAACGAGGACGACCCCCGCTGCTTCCGCGGCTACGGGCCCTCGCAGGGCCGCCACCGACACCCCGCGCTGCCCAACAGGGCTGGCGACGACGGTGAGTGACGGCGTGACGGTACGGCTCGAGGGCGAAACAACTCTTGAAATTTTTGGGCATCTCGTAAATTCAGAAAGAAAAAATCGGGAAAATTCAGAGAAATTCAGCAATAATGAAAATATTCAGGAAAATTCACAAAAAAAAATCACAAAAATCCATAATAATTTGGGCGAAGTTCTAACAAAAATTCACAATAAAATCAATAAAATTTCAAAAGAATTCCGGAACATTCACAAAATTTGTACACCAAAATTCAGAGTTGTTTCCCCCCCGGTCCATCCGCGCGGCGTCATGCGTGCCCCGCGGGATATCAAGTGAATGCATGCGTTGCTATATGCTCAGTTGGAGAAGTGCGAATGTCCATTCACACTCGTACGACCCTTTCGAGAATGTATGAAAATTTACAGAGTCAGGCGTACGAATAGGGTTTCACACACGCAAAAAATAGATGATCGCGCAGCTGAAATTAGACGTGGAAAATTAACACAACGGCGAAACACTTTAAACAGCCGAAGAGTAAATAGCAGGGTAGCTAGAAAATAAGCACCGTGGCTTAAAAACTAGCTGCGCCTATATAGACAAAAAATTAGTACACCTGCTGATTCATGATTTATTTATTTTATGTTCATACGCGTTTTAGTTTTGTCTTGTTCTGCATCACATATTTTTCCTGCTCAAGCATCCATGCGGTCACGTGGTCCGAAGCGGCCGCCCTATCAGCTTTCGTTCTGTGCGCTACGGGCTAGGCTTACTTCTTCCTTATATATCTTTAGTCGAAACAAACCAAACACTTTTTCCCGTATCGCAAGCACGTAAAGTTCCCCCCACTGACGCCTGCTCCTCCTGCAGACCTGTGGGGCCGCGAGGACGAGGCGGGCGTGTGGCGGCGCTTCTCCGTGTCGGGCCAGGCGTGCCGGTCGCTATGCGCGCCGCACCCGGTGGGCTTCTGGTCGTGCGCGCTCGAGGCGGGCGGCTGGGATTACTGCTGCCGCCCGGGCCACGCCTGCGGCTACTCGGAGGGCTACGACTACCCCTGGTGCTACGTGGGCTCGGCCGCGCTGGACCAGTGGCGGCCCTGCTCGGAGCGCTACCAGCCCTACCCGGGCGGCGACCAGGGCGCGCGCTACTGGCCCGTGTCGTACCTGCACCCGGCACCGCCGCCCAACGGCACGGCCGCCGGTGGCGGCGGCGGCGGCGGCGGCTACGGTAGCGGCGGTGCTCCGCCGCGAGGAGGAGGTGGCTACGGCGGCGGCGGCGGCGGGGGTGGTTACGGCGGCGGCGGTGGGGGTGGTTACGGCGGCGGCAACAGGGGTAGCTACGGCGGCAGCAGCTCCACGACGACGTCCAGGCCCAAGGACCTGCAGTACCCCGCCGTGCCGCGCCACCGGCCAGGGTTCACCCCCCAGGACGACGGCGGGGACGACTCGACGAGGTGGATGCCCTCGGTGCCCAACCTGCCCTCCAGGACGTCCAAGTTCATCCTCAGCCACCCCGAGTACTACAACTTCGTGCGTCTCAACGGCGGCGGGTAAGTAAGCCGCAGCGCACGTGCACTCTCTATTTTAACAAGAAAACGCCGCTTTTCCTCCCGAAAAAGAGGTTCCAAATTGATTACTCTATTGGAACGTCAATGTAGGTAGAAGTGTTGACGACACAAATTGATTTCTTATATGTCGTGCAGGGCGGCGAGCGGCAACGGCACGGTGCGGCGGCCGCCAGCCACCGGGGCGGGCAGGGACTGTCAGGACTCCTCGTCGGTGAGCACCGAGCCGCCGCCGCCGGCACCGGCAACGGCAGCCGCCTCCACCACGCCCGCCCCCGCCAACCAGAGCGACGTGGTGCTCATCGGCGGCGACAAGAACAAGGGCAGCGGCAGCAGCAGCAGCGGCAGCGGCCAGGTCAACGACGACGACGACTTCCTGAGCGCCGCGGCCGCGATCGTCCGCACCAACACGCCCGCCTCGCCGACGAACCGCCCCGTCAAGGTACGCGTTGCTCGCCTAACGGAGAATTCCTATGCTGCTCCTCTTTAGGAAACGTTGCACTCTCCCCTGACCCTCGCTCTGATCATTTTAACGGAGAGAAAGGGCTTGCTGTATCAGCAAACATGGCGCCCACAACTTTATCTTGCTACGCCAGCAAAAATAAATAATGCTTTGCTAGATTAGGTAAGCTGCTTGCAGTCTCAGCATTTAAGTTGGCTGTCGCAGTTATTATTTTGCTAATCAAAAGCAGCAGGAAAAAAATTTGCAAGCGCTATATTTTCAACGCAGCAGAAAAAAGTTTGCAGGCGCTATATTTGCAACACAGTAGTAAGTCCTTTCTCTCCGCGATTCTCACTCATTCCCAATGGCCTCCGTGTCCAGCTGCAGAGCACCACCGCGCGGCCGCGGGAGCCCCAGGACGACGAGCCGCTCGAGCTGGAGGTGGTGGATGCGGTGGACAGCGCGGGTACCGCGGCGTCCAGGAACGGCACGCTGACCGTCGGCGGCAAGCTGGCGCAGGCCGAGGGCCGCCGGCGGGACGACAACGACGACGGGGAGGAGGAGGACGCGGAGGAGAGCGGCCGGCTGGAGAGGGTCGCCCTGGTGGAGCGCGTCGACCCCAAGCTGGGCCTCTCGCTCGGCGAGGCGCCGCGGAAGGCCAAGATCACGGTCTTTAGGAGGGAGCGCAGCGGGTAGGACTGCTGCCCGCCGCGGCGGCCTTGGCCTTCAAGTACCTGATCAGCCACGCCGTGAACCCGAGCCCGCGCTGTGAGCCTCCGCGTCCGCCCGCCCTTTAGCCCCGCCGCGGGCGCTGGGCCCGGGTACACACCCCGCTACACTACTACTTCTTTACGCTGTTTCGCGCCAAATTTCCTGCCCCGTGTTGGGTAGTTTCCGGGCCGGTGAGACTGAAGTAAGACAAGACCCCGGCGCGAGGCTCGGCGCCGCCGCCTAGACACCGGTATGGGGGACGGCTTAGTGAGGGGCTACGGCAAACTTTGTTCGCCTTTGAAACAACTACTACCCGGCGCCACGCCCTGCGCGGGGGGGACCCCGCCCCGCGCCGCCCGCACCATGAGGGGTAGTTGTTCGCAAGGACGACTGCCTGCGAGCAGGCGATGGATGCGGAGGCATGGACCGAGTACAAAGCGAGCCATACTGTCAACGAGCTTCCTGTGATGATATTTGGGATGGAAGACTGCATCTAAGCTTCTGTTCTCGTGATATTAATTAGAAGACCCCTCCCTGCAGTTAAAAAGAGTGCTGGTTCCGAATCGGCTTCATCGGCACGATGTCAGCACCATTGTCGAAACGATATCTAGCATTCCCTCTCCGTATCGTAGTTAGGTTTATAGGTCTCAGAGAAACGTAATTTATGTATTTTAGTATGGTAGTGACTAGACTTGCTTAAGAATAACAAACTAACCGCCTCTGTGTCGTGCGGCAACAAGAACTGCATGGTGATTGAATAAACGACCCCTGTACAGAGACCCGTGCCTCGTTATTTTTGGACCCGGTCCTGATGACCTCGACCCGTTCCGACCTTCACAAGGTCACTGCCCATCTCCCTCTCGTCACATATCTGCCGCATTCAGGCCGATGGCACAGTACCACAAACAGCACGGCACACACTCACGAAATTCCTCGTTTTTGTTCGTCTCATTCCTCCTTCAGTATGGTATGGCGCGAGCAATGAAGTCTCTCTGGAATTCCTGGCAGATAGTCTGAGGACAAGTGGCGTCTTCAGACGCCCCAATCAGAAATTTCATCGTCGAATCGACGTCGAATGAGTCGAATCTTGTCGTTCAGAGTAATTCTTCGGAAGCTCCGAGGTTCGAATACCGGTTCGAATACCCTGGTCAACGTTGTGAGTTGTGAGTCTCCAGCCAATGAACACACGACGAAGGTTTTGTGCCTCTTGGCTCATGATTGGATGCGCAAGATATTTTCAGCTACAGTCAGACAAAGAATTATTTATTAAAAATAATAACCTAAAAAAAAAGATTAATGTGTTTGTGAGGGTTTATGCTTGTTTCGTCATGTGACCAAAGCACACGTGACCAGACACGAAAACACCTCACCGCGTCGCATACTTTAGGTTTGCAGCCACATGTGTGCGGCGCACACGTCTCTACCCCGCCCCATCCCGCCACCACAACAGAGCCCTCCCGCTGGCCGCCCGACTGACCGCGACCGCACACGGGCCGGGCCGCCGGGTCCAGGGCGCAGCCGTCTGACTCCGAACATCGCTCTCGTACCTCCGTCCTCGTCGCACTCATGGCAGAGCCCGATGTTTGGGGTAGGCAAGGCCCCACGAGTGCGACAGGGACAGCGGCGCGAGAGCGATGTTCGGAATCAGCCTGCAGGCCGTGGCGGCAGTGAGGTGGGTCAGCTGGACATCACTGGACATGAACATGAACACCGATAGGCACGCTCTGTCGCGCCACCAGCCGAGGTACGGCCGTTGTCGTGGGGCTTGGCGGGGCTTGGCGGGGCGGGGCGGGGCGGGGCGGGGCGGGGCGGGGCGGGGCGGGGCGGGGCGCCTTCATGTCGGCCGACCATTGACGCGGACCCCATCTTTTGTTTTCAACCCTTTCAGTGCTTATCCTCCCCCCTACCCCGCCCCGCCCCGCCCCGCCCCGCCTCTCTGAATGGCGCGACTCGCACGGCCCGCGGGGTGCCGAAGCGTGCTATTGATAGCCCTCGATACAAAGTATGCAGTGCGCGATATGGGCTGGGCTGGGGCGCCCCTCTCGCCTCTCCCTCCACCCGCTTCAACGCTTTGTTGGTCGCCGGGACACATCTGCTTCGGATCCGTTATGAAGGGGACCCCGAGGTCAGTCCATATTAGCCGAGTCGAGCCGAGTGGAGCCTGACCGGGCGGGGCCGAGCCTGACCCCACATGCAGCAGGAGTATGTTGTGTGCTCTGCTCTGGTCGAGGTCCTGGAGTGCGTTGTTGGCTGAGTGAGCCAAACCGCAAACTGTGTGCGATGGCTATGGGGTTGCCCGGCCCGGGGGATAAGGTTTGGGGCGGGGCGGTTGCTGTAGAAAGGACTCTACCCACCATCCTCCGTCTACTGCCACGCCCCCCCCCCTCCCCGGGGATCTCCACATGTTATTATGTCGCGTAGGGACTTGTTGGGGGACGGACGCCAGCGTGTCGCTCGGTCAACAATCATCACAGCTCTTTGGCCCCGTCCTGACAAGGGGTTGCTGGCCGCCCTCCCACTCGTCCAATACGCCGGCCGAAATTATGTCGTCATTACGGACTGAACACTGTAAAACAAGGAGCGATTTTTCTCGCTTGAATGGAGCGACCCATATCTTCATCGCTCAAATGGAGCGATATTCGCGAAAAATACTCTGATTGGGTCATTTGGTGACCAAATATCACTCTTATTGAGTCAGATTCTAACCGAAAATGACGCAAAATGACTCAAAACGAGCTATTTTCGTGAAAGGGGCTCCTCCAGGAGTGATGAAATTGGATTCAAAAAATCGCTTCCCCACGATCGATAAATATCGCTCCTCGTTTTAGTGTGAATAAGACCATCTTCACATAGATTTTTTTTTTATTTTAGGAAAAAAAGGAAAACAGGTTGTACCGACCGACGATCATTGGCGGGGCGTCCCGAGGAGCGGGACGACGCTCAGAATGCGCTTTTGCACTGTGTGTAGTGCACGGTGCAAGGCATCTCTCACCAACATGGCCCCCCCTCCCCCCTCCCCCCCCTCCTTTCTCTCTATCCTCCCATTCATTCCATTCTGAGTTCCATAGGCACGACAATAGCGCACTCCAAAACTGGCGTCCTGGTTTCTCGAAAAGGTCTTAAAACCACGAAAGTCTGGAAAACATGGAACCTTTCTCGCTTTCCATGACCATTCGGAAATACCAAGCCGCCGGTTTCGCCTTACGGTGGGTTTTTCCCTTTAAGTTCGTCCAGCGGCCGGCAGGGGCACTGGGGAGGCCCAGGCCAGCGAGGATTGCACTCGGCTCCGAGAACTGTCCTGCCACCCCTCCGATGCCCCGCCCCGCCCCGCCCCGCCGCGCCCCTATCGCGCCCGTACGAACCGCAGCCGACTACCGCACAATATTTCATCGCTTCGCTCACGGCTTTAATAATCGAGACAGACGGCAATCGAGGCGGACGTCTGCCTCCGCTCCTCTCGTCTCTCATCTCATGGAAATTAGCGCGTGTTAAATTCTGAAGTCCAGATGCATTTCTGCCCAACTAAAAACTTTGCAGCCACCCACACTGTAAAAAAAAAAAAAAAAAAAAAAAAAAACAGCCTCTGGTACGGAGCGAACAACGGAGACCGTACCCCCACTCTTTAAAGCATACGGTGAATTTCACTGTAAGCTACGGTGAAATCGGCATCACCGTAACTTACGGTGCATTCTCACCGTAAGCAACGGTGGATGTCACCGTAGATCACGGTGATCCACCCTGATTCACCGTAACCTACAGTGACATTCACTGTATCTTACGGTGAAATCCACCGTATGTTACGGTGAGGCCGAGTTCACCAGCTTACAGTGAAATAATTCACCGAAAGCTTTATAGAGTGCCTCGAAAAATTAGTTATCTCGATGAAAGTACAGGGTGTCCCACCGAATGCACGACGGTCAGTTGGGTTGCCTGCGCTCTAGACTGCAGGCGCTGTGCTGGCGGCGGGGCGTGTCGTCCCTCTCCACCGCTCCTACACTAGCGCGCCTTAGGGTGGGGAGTATCGCCGTGGCTTCTGACGGGCGTGACGCTCGGGGTGGGGGAAGATAGGACCCACGGCGCGCCGTGCAAACCCGCGGGGGTGGGAGAGCGCGGCCACCCTCGCGGCTCCGCGGCCACCCTCGCGGCTCCGCGGCCACCACTCGTGGTTCAGCGGCCTCCCCTCGCGACTTCACGTTGCTTTCTCTGTCAAACAAAATGTTTGGGCAGTCGCGAGGGGTGGCCGCTGAACCGCGAGGGGTTGCCGCGGGGCCGCGAGGGTGGCCGCGGAGCCGCGAGGGTTGCCGCGGACACGCGAGGGGTGGCCGCGAAGCCGCGAGGGTGGCCGCGCTCTCCCACCCCCGCGGGTTTGCACGGCGCGCCATGGGTCCTATCTTCCCCCACCCCGAGCGTCACGCCCGTCAGAAGCCACGGCGATACTCCCCACCCTAAGGCGCGCTAGTGTAGGAGCGGTGGAGAGGGACGACACGCCCCGCCGCCAGCACAGCGCCTGCAGTCTAGAGCGCAGGCAACCCAACTGACTGTCGTGCAGTCGGTGGGACACCCTGTACGGTTTTCTTCCGAACTTCGTTCCGTACCTCGCCGTACCTTAAGGAAGAACCAGGCTTTTCTTGTGGGCAAGATGTGGAACGGGAGGTACGGAACGCCGCCATTACTGACTCCGTACCGAAAACGGAAACCACCGGGAAAAAAAAAAATAGCGGTAACTTTTCCGTACACCTCACCGTACCCCCCATTTTTTTTAAACATGGGGTCTTATGGGATAACGGACGGAAACCAGGAACGGAAGTGACCGTAATCCAAAATTACGGCATTTTCCCGAAGTAGAGACCGCGATTTGTTTTCCCAGTGCAGTTTTGCACCCCCCCCCCCCCACAGAAAGACAGAAAAATAGACCATAATTGAAAAGCTTTCTAGAATGTCCTACAAATAAGCATCACCAAAGTTCCACACATTTCAGTCACCTTACGAAACAGCCAGACCTCAACCCGCTGCTCCCCCTCGCCCTCCTCGATACTGTCGACAAGCTAGTCCCACCGTCACGCCAACACGCTGGAATGGAAAGTTAAATACTGACTCTCCCCAAAGCCCTGCTGCTCGCGACACCTGTTTGCCCGGCTCACGCTCACCCACCCCCGGACTGTCTGCGAGGCGAAGGTGAGCAGAGCGAGACGAGATAGCGAGAGGGATGGGGGCGACGGGCATCCACACCCCGTGCTGGCTAGGCAAGGGCATACTCTACAAACCCAAGTGACGACTTGTTCGACAGTTATAAGTGTAGAACTAAAAAGTTCTGCAGTTCCAAGTGCACCTTTCTGACTAAGATGGAAAATATTTTTTCCGAGGACACCATCATCTTTGTCTTGAAATTCTCTTTCAAACGAGTATATGGTTGATAGGGTTGCGGCTTAAATTGAAACGGGTACGCAAAAGAATACGAATTCCCAAAATTTAATTTAAGGACTCGTAGCCGTTTCAATTTAAGCCGCAACCCTATCAACCATATACTCGTTTGAAAGAGAATTTCAAGACGAGGATGATGGTGTCCTTGGAAAAAATATTTCCCATCTTAGTCAGAAATGTACACTTGCAACTGCAGAACTTTTTAGTTCTACACTTATAACTGTCGAACAAGTCGTCACTTGGGTTTGCAGAGTACCCATACGTGCAGCCTGCTGCGAGCCCTTCATTGAGCAAGCCGACTGCGGACCCCGAGAGAAACAACTCATCTGAAATTTGTGAATACGTCCTAAATCAGAAGAAAAAAATCCGAAAAAAAAGTTAAGAAGAAACACTGTAAACTGGTTGGCGTCTTTAGACGCCAAAATATTGACGTCCTCTGAGAACGCCAAATCTTGGCGTTCAAAGACGCCAATATTTGGCGTTCTGAGAAGAAGAACGCCAAATATTGGCGTCTTTCAACGCCAAAATTTAGCGTTCTCAGAGGACGCCAAAATTTTGGCGTCTAAAGACGCCAACCAATTTACAGTGAAATCAGAAAAATTAAGAAAAAAAAACTCGCTAAAATTAACAGAATTTTAGAGGAATCTCAAGCAAAAATTCAAAAATATTCGGAAAAATTGCAAAAATTCACTAAAGTTTCCGCACCAAAATCCAGAGTTGTTTCCCCCTAGGGATCCCCATACCTGTCACTTCCGCCTGTCCGAAGCGTCCGGAGCATCCGAAGGGAGGCTCGTGGTGGGCATCAGCCGAGCCGGAGCTAGCCGCACGGTGCGACTTTCTTCGCGACTACGATGCGCGGAGCAGTCTTTTTTTCGACTTTGCAACTGCCGCCTGCCACTAGAGGAAGGAATGAACATATATCGTAGGTCTCGCGCTGCGCTCGCCCACTGGCCGTGCGGGGCTGTTACTTTTAGATCAGAACGTCCCCCCTGCTCATTTCAGACGAGGGTGATGCGATGGAGTGGGATAGTCCACACGGCAGACCATACATTCCCTCCCCTCAAGCGGGTATTCCCCGTTACTTGCGCCACCACCACCCCTAGCTCCTGCTATCCGCCCTCCGCGTGCCGGAACAACCCAAGTCTAGTCGGGTTGCCCCCGTTGCAGACTCATCATTCACATTCACATTTCTGTTGTTTTCCGCTCCTTTCCGGCGATATGGAACCCCCCCCCCCCACCTCCCTACGTCTTCCTCCGTCTCTCTCTCAGATTGCGTGCCATTGGCCATAAATCAACGATCGGGCCGGGGCGGGGCGGGGAGGGGCGCGGCAAGGCACACACCCACGCGGCCTCAGACCTTGTGTACAGATTTACTCATCCGATGGCTAAAAAGGAGTAATCTCTCTGCTGAATCAGCCGGGCATGGAACAGGGGGACAAACTCGCCGTGCCAGAGTATATCGAAGCGGTGCGAGAGTCCCACGGCGTGGGCATGAACAAGAGGTGCAAGGCCAGGGGTTTGACGTGCGGTCCCCAAATCAGACAGCCCTCTACGAAAATAATAATAATAATAATAATAATAATAATAATAATAATAATAATAATAATAATAATAATAATAATAATAATAATAATCATCATCATCATCATCATCTCATCATCATCATTATCATCGCCATTACCATCAAGATGATGATGATGAAGCAACAAAAAAAAGGGATGAGCGAGTGCAAAGGCATTATCGGTTTCTTCATATCCGCCCATAATCACCGGCGGCATTGTCACGGTCCTTTTTCCCTCAAGAGAGCAGCGCTCTGCTACCCCGCGCTCTACTTCTTCTTCTTTCCTCTTATTACCTTCCTGTCATTATCGCCTGGGGCCGCCCCGCCCCGCCCCGCCTAGCGCCCGGGCTCCCCAGGGCGACCGCCGCCGTGGCGGTGCTGACGAGCAAGAAGAAGTCGTCATTTCCTGGCGGAGCGGGGAGTGGTAGGTTGTGCCCGAGGCGTGGCGGGGCGTGGCGGGGCGTGGCGGGGCGTGGCGGGGCGTGGCGGGGCGTGGCGGGGCGTGGCGGGGCGTGGCGGGGCATGGCGGGGCGGGGCAGGGCCGGGCGCACGGGGTGGAGAGTAGGCGTACCTTCCCTTGGGTCACAATGGGGTGAGCGCTGGTTCTCGTTCTCGCCGCGAGAGCGCGCTGTCTGCGATGACGTGCGAACCACATTGGAGGAGGGGGGGTGGGGGGGATGAGGGGGATGGGAGAGGCAGAAGGGGTCGGGGGAGGTGGGGGGGGGGGGGTTCGAGGAAGGGGTTGTTTACTTGAACCGCCCCTGGTGAGGGGAGGGGGTAGCTGCGCGCCGGGGGGTTGCCGGGGGGTTGCCGGGCCGGGCCCCAGCGCCCCGCCAGTCACCGCTCCGCCAGGTTACGCCGCGCACAGCGCACAGCCCGCCGCGCCGCGCCCCAGCGCCGCCGAGCTCCACGGCCGCGACCTCCGCCTCGACGCCTCGCGCCTCCCGCCCGGCCTGACCCCCGCGGGTCCCAGCCAGCCACCCGGGCCGCCCTGCGCGGCGCGGCCCTCAGCACCGCCACGACGAGGAAGAACAAGGGAGGTCAGTGTCACAACGTGCGACGTGACGTGCGTCCTTCACCATATATTCAAGAGTACACCGATCTTTTCATTTTTTTTCCGGTTTGTTTGTGATTTTCCTTGATTTCTTTTGCTCATTTTTTTCTGACTTTTTTCAGATTTTTCAAGATTTTTCCTTGATTTCTTCCTAATTTATTTTTTTCGTGATTTTTTCCTGATTTTGTTTTTGGGTGAATACTGATTTATTTATTTTACGGGTGGTGGAGCACTTGGCGACGTGCCTCTTGTGCGTGTCGGGTATCGCATGGACATCTCAATTATTACCTGCAGGACTAGGGCTGGGCGGTATTTCAACATATTGGGGACCAATACCAATAATGAAAAATATTGGTAGACCAATATAGAAACTTTGGGAGGCACCAATACCAATATTTGTTATTGGTACCGATAACCAATATTCGTTATTGGTACCAATAACAAATATTGGTATCAATAACCAATATTGGCTATTGGTTTCAACGACCGTCGTTGAAGTCGACAGCAGAGCAGAGCACGGGACGGGTGGCGGTGGGGCGGGGGCGGGCGCGCAGCGCGCACGGGGACGGCGCGGGCGTGTTGTTCACCGAGAGCACCACGACGACGTGCACCGCGATGTGCGCAGCCGACTCGACGTCGATATGCAGGGCATTTTTCTCATTTTCTGTGTTGTTTTTAGGCACGAAGTAGCCTTATAGTTTTGTCTCAGATCTGACCTTTTTTATTATTATTTTTTAATCAGCTCTAACATAATTTCTTGTTTTTTTTTTTCCTAGGAAGATGATAGTGATACATCAATATTTTCACTACATCAATATTTTCAATATATCAATATTTTCAATATATCAATATTTTCAATATATCAATATTTTCAATATATCAATATTTTCAATATATCAATATTTTCAATATATCAAAACACCAATACCAAATATTGGTATTGGTCGAGTTTCCAATATAAAAAAATATTGGTAATTGGTATTGAAAAAAAAAATACCGCCCAGCCCTATGCAGGACTAGCTATCGCTCGTTCCAAACACAAACCACAAACGTTCATTCCAATCGCAATTTTTGGTTCTTTTGGGGGGCTTTTACGTTTTCATATCACACACACAAAAAAATTCCCAATGCAAATTGCGATAGCCTGGGGTCGAGAAACCGTAAGTTGTTTGTGTTGGGGACAAGCGACATGTCGTTTGCAAACGACCTGTCAGTTAATTTCTATTTTCGATGCAATAATCATTACACCATGCGCAGCAAGAGCTGGTATTTACAAAAAGCGGCTTCACGTTTTCTATAAATCAACTAAAAGTAAAAATAAACGCCTCGTCACATGGGGGAAACGCGTCGTGTTTGTCTTGTCCTTGTTGTTCTTCAGAGCTGACAGCGCATTCACCGATCCCCACCACGGCGGGGCAGAGCAGTGTTGCCAGAAAAGTTCGAAAAAAAAATAAAATATACAGTCAAGTGCCCTAATTTCGGACGAATTGAGCGGTTTTTCCTTTCTTACGTGTAGGCATGATAAAATATGAAAAATCTGTTGCGATTGGAAATACTGTGGCTCGAGACACGTCGGATGATACCCATGTCGAATTTCTATCAACAGATGGGAAGCTACAGCAACCATCGGAAGAGTGTCCGAAAATAGGAACGAAAGTGCTCTAATTTCGGACACGTGCTCTAATTTCGGACACAAGCATGCATTTTGGCCTAACCGAACAGGTTTACTTTTCACTTAGGATAGCCTAGGCCACAATTCGTTGAATAACATCCAAACCGATTTTTTGACTCAACCCTGAGAGATGAAAACTGGACAGAAAAATAGGATGGTTTTGTGAACGCCTTTAACCCTGGACAAAAGTGCTGTAACTTCGGACAAAATTCAGAGGAGTGCTAAATTCTTCCTATCTTAGCCATTTTTTGAGGTATCTCCAATCCGGAAGCGGCGTTGTAAAGGTGATAGTCAAAAGTACAATTTCGCTTCTTCCTGGTGTCGAAAACATAAGTCTTTTGGCACAAACATGGAAACAAATGTAATTCTATGCCACAGAACTGGAC
This sequence comes from Frankliniella fusca, assembly GCA_029379305.1. Lineage (NCBI taxonomy): Eukaryota > Metazoa > Arthropoda > Insecta > Thysanoptera > Thripidae > Frankliniella > Frankliniella fusca. Next base: position 199,457 of record JAHWGI010000422.1, read on the forward strand.
TGTCCGAAATTGTAGCACTTTCGAAAATCGTTCCGAACCAAAAAACGGTTTGACTTAAAAAATAATAATTTACGTAGTTCTGTAGCCAAAATACCAAACATTCATTCGAGAAAGGACCACCCATAGGGCAGCTCACACCTACATGAGCCCATGTTTTTGGGGGAGCTTATTTCAAATCAGCAATTTTGTTCTATATGCTTTTTTTAACTTTAAATTCCTGTGTGCTGTAAAATTTTAAAGGTACTTCAACCGACTTGACGAAATATGGTACTCTTTACAGCAAACTGTACGATGCCGTCTTCGGATTTTAAATATCTCAAAAGGTGACCGAGATAGGTTGAAATAAGCACTTCTCTGCAAACTGTCCGAAATTAGGGCACAAGTCCGAAATTAGGGCATTTGACTGTATCAATCAAGATTGGTATTGAAAGCAGATGATGTCGCAAGATTGTTTCGTCGCCTTCCTCGCTTCAGACTAATTTGCACAGCTGTCGTCGCTGTCGCTTATCGACATGGGGAAGTACTAAGTTCTGCCCGCGGGCAGCATGACCGCGTTTCATGATTGCCTTAGTTGGCTTTGGTAAGCGCCTAGTGGGTAGGCCGCCCATCGCACCCTGTTTTGCGGGCGGTTTCTCTTTTTCCTTGTAGGCAGTTCGACGCATCAGCAGCGGTGACGGAGTGCTTCTCGCCACCGCAAGAAATACAAGGCAATTGTACACAGAACAGGGACGTAATTAGGGGGGGGGGGGCGATGGGGGCGCTCGCCCCTCGGGTCCCCGAAGGGGACCCAAATTTCCGATTTTCGGCTGTCATACTGGCATACTGGGCTGTGTCCATGCATGATGAAACTGCTTACTGCTTATTATTCTTATTCGCCTTTCTTGAGTCCACAGAATACAATACACAGAACGTAACGGAATACTAGACATTAAAGTAGAATTCGAGGTTTGCCCCAGAAGTTAGGCAACCCGCGATGCATCGCCCCGCCCCCCCCCCTCATACATGCCCTAATTACGTCCCTGACACAGAAATACATGAGTTGGCCGCCCCTTGGGATGGGAAAGGGGGAAGGGGAGCCGCCGGCGGGGTGGCGGACCGAAGCGGCCGCTGCGGAGGAGCTGCGCGCGGGGAGAAGGTGTCATTGTTCCGCGCAGACTGCGCGTCAGGCAGCCATGGGCCCCCCCCTAGCAGCGCCACCCTATATTATTTTATAGTTGCGATTGGTTTCTGGACTCGAGAGTACAAGCTAGCTGACACCTTAGTGTCTTGTACTGTTCTGAAAGTAAAGAAAGTAAAGGTATCATCTGCTAAAAACGCCCAATACACACCTATGTGCAGATGGCGGTGTCTCTGCCTGCCTATTAGACATCTCCCCTGTACTCGTGCACAGCAGATGTTTCGCACAGGTGTTTTGCGCGGTTTTCTGCCTAACTTTCTGGTAACACTGGGGCGAAGACGAGGGGGAAAAAACTCTGAATTTTGATGAGCTCATTTTGTGCAATTTTTTTTGAAATTTTGTGTTTTTTTTTCAGAGTTTTTCTGAATTTTTACTTGAACGTTACCTAAATTTTTGTGGATTCTCCTGAATTTCCTGATTTTTTTTTGTAGATTTTACAGAATTTTTCAGAATTTTCCTGATTAACGAGGTGTACAAAAACTTCAAAGTTTGTTTCCCTCTCGGGCGGAGGTCTCCGAAATGCAGCGCGGCTCGCGGGCGGGTGCGGGCGGGCTCGGGGCGCGTGCTTGCGTGGGGGTGCTGTCAGTGGGGCACGAACATTAACCTGCTTCCATAGGCCCTCCCCCTACCACTTGCAACACTTTGCGGTAAGCCCCAAACGAGTCAAGGCCCGTCTCCTTGCTCAGGCGCCGCCAGGGTCACGCCCACGCACGCGGCCCCGCCCGGCCCGGCTGTCTTATTCACTGTTTAGGGGTGGCTCATCAACTACGTGCCCTGCGTAGGAGAGGCGGGGGAGAGGAGGGTTATTGCATGTATTAATATTACACTGGAAACTCAATTGTGTGAATGTCGCACACTTGTAGGTGTGCGAGGATTCATTCGTACACTTCGTCACTTAAACGTGTGAATTTTCCTAGGATATTCACACGTTTGAGTGGCCATGTGTAAAGTGTACGAATGAATCGTCGCACATCTACAAGTGTGCGACATTCGCACCCTTGAATTTCCAGAGTATGTGCCCTTCACAGAATGAACCAAATGTGCCAATGTGGCATACATGTGTTCTCTAGCTGCGATTTTAGCGCATTCACTGTAAATATTTATAAGCAAATGACGGCCGATGTACGGTCTCGCCGAACATGCCACTCTAGGATATCACGCCTCGTGAACGGAACGCAAACTACGGCGTCACCGTACCACCGAAAAGACCGGGTTTTACAGGTTACAATCTGAGAATACGGCTCCACCGTACCCCATTTTACACACTGCTTCCTCCACGGTAGGCCCGTACATTGCGATCCGTCATAGATTTGTGACATTGAAGATACGGCATTGCCGTCTTTTCTTAGTACGGGCGCTGCCGGAAAATAATTAGTGGTTCATGCCGTCACTTTGACCGTCATATTTTTTTGCAGTGTTACATGGTTCGAATTTAAGCAGGCATTACGTGGAATGTCTATTTGCGTTACGTTCTGTTAGTAGACAATCGTCAAAAATGTCGTATGGACACAAGCGACAGACTTATGGAATTAATGGAACACGTCGAATAAATACACACCAATACAGATGTACATTTACTAAACGTTTGCGAAGTGATGGAAAGTAGAACACCAACTGATGATTAATCGTTCGATAGCACAAAGTGTTATAGGTTCACTTCGAACTAAACACCAATAATTGGTGTGAAACATGTTTTAAACATGTTTTACTGACGTTTCTTGTCACATTACGATTGCACAGCTGTTAAGTTTAACATGTGTGCACACTTACCAAGCATTTAAATTCTGCACATCTAAGCAAGTGTGCAAATATGTTCGACAACACATAATGCATGTTCAAAGTAGTAAAAAGCACTCTTTAAGTGTGCAAAGTTGCACACTCGGTTTACTAGGGTAGCAATAGTCTATGTGCACCGCTAAAGGTACGGAAACTAATGAGGGTCCGCAATCCTCGTGTCTTCGCCCGCGCACTCCAGGGCGCGAATGAATTACCCCTGCAACCCGACGACGTCAGTAATGTACTGGTCAGTGCTGGTCAGAGGGTCGGGCGGAGCCGTCCCGGGAGACTCTGGGGCAGAGCCGCTGGCGCTCTCGCTATGGAAGAGTGTCGGCGGGGCACGCGAGACATCAAGGCCGCGCGCCAAGTTCAAATGGGTCGAGTAGTGGGAGGGGCAAGGGCAGGGCATTGCAGGGGCGCATGGCAGGGGGCGAGGCGGCGGCGAGGCGGCGGCGCCTGATGCCTGGAAAGAGGAGTGACCGGGTAATTGTTAAAAATCGTCGCTCTCTCCGTAACGGAGGCGCGTCGCGGGCCCGGGCCCCCCATAGTCCCCTGGCTCGGCACTCGACACTGCCTCGGTCGGAGCAAAACTCATCCCAAGTCCACTCATGTCTCTTCCGTGCCGAGCCTTGCCGACTTATTCCGAAGAGCGCTCTCCTCGCTCTGTCTCTCTCGCACCTACACGGTGAAGCCCACGATGAGAGAGAGAGAGAGAGAGAGAGAGAGAGAGAGAGAGAGAGAGAGAGAGAGAGAGAGAGAGAGAGAGAGAGAGAGAGAGAGAGAGAGAGGGCGAGGGAAGCGCTCTTTGGAATAAGTCGGCTGGACCTCCTGGACCAAGGGAGGCTGGAGGGGCCTGTCGCCTCCTCGTCCTCTCAGGCCGTGACGGATGATGCGCACTCACATTTTCATGATTTCCGTCTGCTCCGTCGTTTCTCCCTCCAGGCCGCGGGCGGCCGCGCGCGCACTTCCGGCCAATTCTTTGCGGTGCAAATAAGTTTTTTCTTCCCCTTCTATAGAGAATAAAGCACACGCAATATATTCATCATTGCCGAGATGATTGCGCGTTGCACCGAGGAAGCTCTATTTGTTCTCGTCAACCGTTTTCCTGCTCTCAATCCCGTTCATTATTCCTTCCCATTCAAACCGCGTGGTGAGTGTCCATGACAACGACGACGACGACGTGCCGGTGCGCGTATCGAGAGCATATTCAGCCGACGGGCAGAGCTGTACAAAGGGAGGGGCGGGGTGCGACGCGGAGGGGAACGGGTTCGATTCTCGGCATCGCGGCATATCCGTTTCATATAGCTCGCGGAAACGTAATTAAAACCTATTGGCTCCTGTTACGCGAATCTGTGAGATGAAATGAAAACACAAGGGCAGTAATTTATTGAATGTTTCAATCAATTTTTAAATATTATTTTTCATTCTTCCTTTTCCCTCTTTTCATCTCCCCCTCCCCTCTTCTTCCTCATATCCTTTCTTCTTTCTCCTCCACCACTACAACCAGCTCCCTCCCTCCAGGACGACAGCTTTGTACATGAATGATTACGGCGTCCTTCCTCTCGAATGGAAATGCGAATGTGAATATGGAGCCGACTGTCGCGCCAGCCTCCGTGCCTGCCTCCCAGCTGCGACACACCTCCCGTGTCTCCCGCTGTCTTCGTCGTCGTCGTCTTTTAGAAAAATTCGGAGAAATTCAGAAAAAGAAAAAATAAATAAGAAAAATTCGAACAATAATTTTAAAAAAAAATTCAGTAAAAATTCACGACCGTTTATAAATATTTCTGAACACTCACAAAAATTCTCAAAATTTTCAACACCAAAGTTCAGAGTTGTTTCCCCCTCGCTTATTTTTTTTTCCTCGGCCCTGCCTGCCTGCCTGCCTGCCTGCCTGCCTGCCTTCCGTTCGTCGCCTGGAGTGCTGCTTGTCCCCGTGGACTCTCAGCTGCTGCTGCTGCTGCTGCTGCTTGTCAGTCGGGGCGAGGCTAGGCGAGGAGAGGCGGGGCGGGGCGGGGCGGGGCGAGGCGGGGCGGGGCGGGGCGGGGAGGCGCGGAGCGGAGCGGCACCACTAGAGACCTCGTTTGGAAAATACGATGGTCCAGAAGTGCTTCGGCGTCTCGAGTGCGCTACAGCACGGAATAACCGCTCGGCCCTATGCTGGCGCGGGGTGCGGTGCGCGCTCCAAGCAGCGCGGGAGCAGCGGCGGCAGGGGGGCAGATGAGGGGCGGGCCGCACGCCGAGCCGAGAGAAACTTTCCGAATATTATTTTTTTTCCCCGCACGGCGCGCGCATCCGTGCGCCTCACCTTTTCGCCGCGCCGTAATGGGGAATCGATTTGGCTGGATATAATGATGCGCGGGGCAGGAAGAAAAAAAAAGAATATGAGGAGCAGGAGGAGAAGCTGCGTCGTACTTTTTCGCCAAAATCTTCTGCCTGCTTTATAACATACTTTGAAGGAGGGTATCTACCGTGTCTAGTGGTTCTACAAGTTATTCGACGAGTGTTCACCTCCAGTGCATTCGAGTACCTAAGTTGAGCGGAGAGCACCCTTAGCATGGGCGAGGCGCTATGCGTCCCTTTCGCGGAGCCGTATAAATGCGGGGCAAAGTCGAGGGGGCCACGACTTCATCAAAATGTGTACACAGATTGCATTATTGTGGTGGATCGCACAATAACTTAATACCTTAAGTAATTTTAAACTGATTAATTGTAAATCTATTATGTTTTTGAGCTGTTTAGGAAAAGTGCGACTAACACGTGCACCGCAATCAGCAGTTTTTCTTCACATAGGCAAGTTTTTTCTTTCCTTTTTCTTAATAGTTGGTTTGCAAAGGCTGCACTGTTTGTACACCCGCACTGGAAACCCAAGTGTGTGAATGTCGCACACTTGTAGATGTGCGAGGATTCATTCGTACACTTGGCCACTTAAACGTGCGAATTTTCCTAGGATATTCACACCTTTGAGTGGCCAAGTTTACGAATGAATCCCCGCACACCTACAAGTGCGCGACATTCGTACACTTGGATTTCCAGTGCGATTGCATGCAAAAATCGTGGCCCGCTCGGTCAATGTCCATTAGGGTCGCACGTGACTTGGAGGGGGCGGCGTGCGGTGCTCCCCCGCTGCGCGGCTGCGTGTGCGGCTGGGTGCTGAGTAGTTAGTACAGGAGGGTGGGGCTCTTGTTATACAGTATCCAATTTCCACACCTCAACAGCGACCCGTGCGAGGCAGGATGCGAAACCTAACATTAACAGGTTTGCACAGCGTGGAGCCCGCTGCTGTCGAGACAGTCAAACATAGGAGAAAACACAATGTTCTTCTTTTATCATTACTTTTCTTTTCTTTCTTTCTTTCTGCACTCTCAGCCTGTTACTGACTTTTCAGACCCCTTTGTCAGTATTCCTGCTGCTTAAAAACCTTTATAAGCTACTGACAACATTTTTTGACGTTACTGACAATTTCATCTTTAATTAGTAGATTACTGACAAAACTATACAGAATAACTGAAGAATTTATCAGTAATCCTGCTGCGTAAAAACGTAGGTATTTAATAAGAATAAAATCAGTTGTGGTCTGAGAGTGTGCCTTTCTTTCTTTCTTTCTTTCTTTCTTTCTTTCTTTCTTTCTTTCTTTCTTTCTTTCTTTCTTTCTTTTTTTTCTGTTTATTTTCCCCCCTTTTTTTCGTGAGTCACAAAGCAAAATGCATGCATTTTGCATTCTGCAGAATGCAGGCAGAGTCTCAATTCGAATCTGAACCCACGGCGAGTCGGCATTGGAATGCCAATGGCAATATTCCCTAATCAAAGCGAGAGGTCCAAACCCTGGAAATATATAAGGCAGGCCGCAGCGCCGCGCATCTCGCAAGGGCAAGCGGGGCGTGGCGGGGGACAGCGGGACGTGGCGGGATGTGGCGGGATGTGGGGGGGCGTGGCGTGGCGGGGCGTGGCGGGGCGGGGCGGGGCGTGGCGGGGCGTGGCGGGGCGTGGCGGGGCGTGGCGGGGCGTGGCGGGGCGTGGCAGGGCGGGCCGTGGTGGAGCGGGGCGGGGCGTGGTGGGGGGCAGCAGGGCAGGCTCGCCCAGCCGTCCGCCGCGGCACGTCGACCGAGAAGACACGAGGGAAATAATACGAAAATGGAATGAAATATGGATCCGTGTGATTTTTGGGCCGGCCTGCGCGAATTTAATCCCTTGGCCTTGGCCATGGCCGTCGGGCATCCGTGACTGAGCAGCGCCCGCGGAACATCCTCTGTTGTTCCCGGCGTCCCAGCACGCACACGCCCCCGGGCGTGGCGGCTGGAAGTGGTCGGAGGTCCGGGGGAGGAGGAGGGGACGCGATGAGGGCGGGGCGGGGCGGGGTGGGGTGGGGCGGTAAGAGCAGCCTAGTATCCCGTATTACTTCCGCCCCTTTTCTCTGCTGGGCTGGGATGATCCAGAAGTGTGCTCTCCCGCCGCCCCGCCCACTGCGGGCGCGCATCACGCTCGTTTCGCTCACTCTTCCTTTTTTTCTTCTTTATGTTGCCGCGTTATTGTAAACGTGTCTTTTTAAGCACTTGTAAAATTGTTAGCACTTGAAGAGACGGCGTTCCCGTTGTACGCGTTGCGCGAGCCGCCAAGCTACACGCACGAAATTTTTATGGACATTTTTTATTCACTATGATTTTTTTTTTCACATGCTCAGCTTTTTTTTGCATTTTTCAATGTATTATTAACATTTTTTTTCACAATTGCGCACAAAATATGCAATTTGTTCATAATTGTGGATTTAAAAAATGCATAAGTAGAGCATGTGCAAAAAGATTCAGAGGGACGAATAAAAAATGTTCATAAGAATTTAGTGTGTACTCCGAGGCCCCGAGGTATTGCCTCCGCTCCACCCGACTCTGCCCCACTTCGCCCTCAAGTGGAGCGCGTGGCGGGGAGAGGCGGCGCGCGGCGCACGGGGCACGGGGCGGGGTAAGGCTGTGGGGAGGCAAAGTGAATGAAGTTGTGGACCGGCTGCGGGGGAGTGTGTGGATAGGGGAAAGGGGGGGGGGCAGAACCGACTGGGAAAGGAGACGCGCGAGTTGAGGTGGTAGTAAGGTGGAAGGGGTGGGACAGGGATGGTGGGGGCAGCGACACGGGGTCAATGAAGTTATGAATAAAACAGGAGAGTGCCCCCGCTCCGCCCCGCCCCGCCCCGCCCCGTACCGCCCCGCCTCGCCCCACCCCGGCGAGGCGCACCCGCTCTCTCTCAGCCCCACGGCCCTCGTCAGCCAGGAGTGCCTGGCTGCCTCGTCTCGCGCAGGCAAAGCCAATTGCTTTGTATCTACACTCCAAATACGGACATTTTTTTGTCGCTATAGGGGGCTGCTTTCTCTGTAAACTTATCTCTGTAAATAAGCCATCTAACAGTGCATGTACCAGTATTTTTGTTAATAGTGCGCGCTAATTTCCTTCCCCATCATCAGAACACGATTCCAATTAAGGGAGCTAGGGTCCGAAATTTTGAGCACTATTGGGAGATATGCGAGGTCACAGCTAGATCCTATTGCGAGGGGTCATTAACTTTGGGATTTCGTGTACACCGAATACTTGAATATGGTTGAATATTGATGAATATCGATGAAATATCCGTAAATTCAAGTTAAGTTTGTCTAAATTTGGATGAAATATTAGTAAGTGGGGATAAAATATTGTTAGATTTGCGTAAAATACTGCTGAAACTGGTTGAATACGGTTGAATATTGAACTGATTACCGCAAGCCTGTACACTGAATATGCCAAGTTGTTGACCCCTCGTCCTATTCTCACAAATCGCGCTAAACTGCTATCGGGCAAAAGGCGAGGCAGCATAGGGCGAACCAGACCGGCTGACCGCAAGCCGCCGCCGTGCCCACAGACTAAGCGCCTGCCATGGTGTGGGTAGGCCACCCCGCACGGCACGACCACCTTGCGGCACTGTCTACCCTTGCGACCGCAGGGGCTTTTCTGCCGGCTCATTCCGAAGATCGCTCTCGTCCCTCCGTCCTTGTCGCACCCGTGGCGGTGCCCAATGTCGGGGGTGTCAGGACCCCGCATGAGTGCGACAAGGACGGAGGCGCGCGAGAGCCATCTCCGGAATCAGCCTGCTGTCGTCAGTTGAGCTTGCGGGACTTCAGTTTAATGAGGGGGACTCAGATTCTGAGGGTGTTCCCTCCAGCCGGCGCACGGACGTACGCCCGCTAGGGTCGTGAGTGAAGCCCGCGCAGTCGAGCGGAGAGCAGGACGGGGTAGAGGGAGGGGGGGGGGGAGGGAGGACATGGCCTCGCTGACAACTCATCAAGCGTGCCGTGATGACGTGTGTCTGGCGGCAACATAGCGCGGGAGCGGGAGGCGGGGGCGGGCAGGGGGGTGGAGGTACAGGACCTGGCCATTGGTTCACGAGGGGGGAACGACTGAAGCTAATCCGGCAGGCGCACGACCCGGTCTGATTACTGGTGGTAATCCGGTCATCCGAGGACATTTGCAGGCAAAGTCAAGGGCGATAGTTTTGGCAAGTTTCAGACGAAAAGCAAAAGTTATCCCATTGGTACTCCAGAAAATCCTAAGGCCATCTAGGTATGATGTGAAATAAATTGGATGGGGTCCGGATATCCCCGGACCCGTCCTGCGCCGCGCCCGGCCTGCTACTGTGCCGCTGCTGCTTTGCTGGAATTATCCAAATAGTTACCTGAGCAACAATAACCCACGGACTGGATATTACTTTACTCTACTGTTTCTCGCGTAACGTTATATCTGACAACCTCTTCACCGGCGCGCGTACTTTGACGATGTCAAATAGAAAAGACATCGATTTCTTTTAGTTTGGTACCACACTGCCCCTTTCCACACGCTAAATCTTATGAACTTTTTTTATACGCAGCTACCGATTTCTGTAAACATGCTCTATTTATGAATAATTTTGTGCCCAATTATGAAGAAAATGAGCCGACTATGAACAATTATCTTCATAATTGCGCACAAAATTATGCGTAAATAGAGCATGTTTACAGAAATCGGTAGCTGCGTATAAAAAAAGTTCATAAGAATTTAGTGTGCAGTGCTGCTCCACTCTCGACAAACTACGAGGCGCAGACATAATGACTGAGAGGGGAGGGAGGCACGAAAAGAGACAGCGTCGCGGTCATTGTGCTCAGGACACTCCTCGTCCTCCTCATCCGCCCCACCTCCAGCTGCCTCGCGTGCTTCACGAGGCAGCGGTCATAATCCCCACCCCACCCCTACCGTCCGCTACTTTTTATTCTTTCGCCCGCCCTCCCCCGCCTCTCCTCGCCCCACCCCGCCCCGCCCTGCCCCGCCCTGCCCTTCCCCGCCCTGCCCCGCCCTGCCCCGCCCTGCCCCGCCCTGCCCCGCCCTGCCCCGCCCTGCCCCACCCCGTCTCGCCCCAACCCTCCCCGTCGTCCAGGACTCCACTCACACTCCATTCATTGTTGTTTTCATGGTGGTCACGATCTGTACAACTGACAAGCGAACAAAGGGCTCTGCTGTCCTCATTACATGATGCCATGCCCCACCTCCCCCTACCCCATAACCCCACCCTGCACCACTCTACCCCGCCCCGCCTACCCCGCCCGCCATGGCGTGTCCGATTTGCCCCCCGTCCCCGTTCTATAACGACAATGTCCACTGGCGGAGTGCAATCTGCAGCAGGCAGGCACCCGGAGCAAAAGGGATACGGGGAACCAGCTCGAAAATTTTGTGCCAAACTAATACGGCAAAATATTGAATATTACGGAATACATGTTAGCAATATTAAATATTTATACACCTATGAAAAATTTTAATATCGCTGTTAATTTATTAGCACATTTTAGTGCTAATTTCCGTGCAAAGTTCAACATTCAATTTGCGTCAAACTAATTTGTGATGATAAACTTTACTGTTAATTAATTCATTTGACGTCACATTCTTTTCCTTGTCAAGAAGGTCACGTCAAATGAATTAATTAACAGTATGCACAAAACGTGCAAATGAACACACAAATTTGCTCGAGAAATTTGATTGTGTAACTTTGTTTGTACAAATCAACTATACAAATATTGTAAGTGTTGATGAATAATGAACAGTGCTCGGTACCAGAGCTGATATCAACAATGTATACTGACGTGCATTACCTTTTATACCTTAAATATTCGAAGGGTGTGAATTATAACCTATAGCGCAAATAGTGAATCAGAACCCCTAAGTCCCTCCCTACATAACTGAACTAACAAGTATTCTTCGTAGCGTACATTCCGTGAGAAATTAACCCATTCTGGCACGGTATTTGTATTAGCTGTCTTCTCAGTAAAGACAAAAGAAATCCCTCACCATGTGACATATAGGCTACGCCGAATTATAAAGCGTGCACTGTTTCTGCGGGTCAAGGTCAGGCGCCCAGCCCAGCGCAAATCAGAGCGAAACTAGATTCACTTCCAACGAGCCAAGGATCATGCCTGGGACTTCTCTTTTTCTTGTCAGCGCCGCGTCTCTCTCTCTCTCTTCTCTCTCTCTCTCACCCCAACCCAACCACGTCACTTGAGAAGGGCGGCGCGCATCTCTCTCCCGACCTCCCATCTTTTTCAGCTCCCTAAAGGGTGCACCTGGCCAGCCAACGTCAAAGACGAGGCAAAAGGGAGTTATATTAAATTGAGAAAATAAATTGCATTCCCGTCTTATACCTGCTCCTCGACATGCCTTTGACTGCCTGGTCGGCCGTCCTCGCCGGTGTGCTGTACTCACGCTGGCCCAGCCCAGTCGGGTCGACTGCCGGCGCGTGGACCCATCTCTATCTATTCTTTGCTGTGCTTGTAATTTAGAAGGAAAATCCACGAAAAAAAAAAAAACCGCGGAAATCGTTGTAAAAGTCAATTGAAACATGGCACTTCTCGAACACCTCAAAGAACAGCTCTTAAAATCGCAGGCCACACTGGTAAAATGAATGGCTGGTAACTTGAATAGCGCACAGTTGAGCTAAGAAGAGGTTACGCTTGAAATGAAGCGGATAGGAAATAAATTTTCCCATGCATCTAGATATAAAATATAGGAGCGGATAGATCTGTTACGCTTTATTTCAAGCGTAATCTCAGTGCGCTTGAAAAATGGGCGTAAGGTTACCCCTTAGTTTTACCAGTGTAGTTGGAAACATCAATATACATCATTAATGTTTTGAATATTCCGACGGCCCACTACATAAAGGGTGGCTCACTTTCCCCGTTGCTTGTGTAAGTGTGCATCAACCCATTGTACTTCAGCTGGTGGAGGGGAAGCGTGAGGGACCGCTCGCCCTCACTCTGTAGAAAAGAAAATTGTAGCTCGCTCACTTGAATGAAGAGGGGGTTCTTCCTCAAATACAGTTCTGTTGAAAAAATCCTTACTCAAATAGTGCGAGGCAATATATATATCGCTCAAAGGGAGTGAGGTGAAATATTCTCGCTCCAATTCAGAATGGAAAAGAGTCCTCGTACTCTCCCAGTTTGGTTGAGAAATTGGATTCAATATTGGTTTGCAGTGTCGGGGTCGGGCCCCACCCCTCGGCGGGCCACGCCGGGCCTCACAGAGCGCCGCCTCCGGACCCCTTATAGCCACCTGACATCAAAGAGGTGCAGGGTTCGGGTGCTGCTAGCCTTGGCACTTCCCCGGGACAGCTCACGCAACGTCGCCATTGAGAAAGAGTGAAAGCAGATACCATTCACACACGCGCCGCGTCAGGGGGAGGGAATATATAGAGGGAGAAGTGCGAAGTTTGTCACGGACCTGCAAGCAAGGTAGCGCTCTGGCTAGCAGGCTACGCGCTGTTGGGTCGCAGGCGGGTCTCGGTCAGGGACGGGGTGGGGCGGGGTGGGGCGGGGTGGGGCGGGGTGGGGCGGGGAGGGGCGGGGAGGGGCGGGGGAATCGAGGGAGGGTTACGATGACGTCGCCCGACACGCTTCATTTGCAAGTCAGATTTTTGCGGAGCAGGTGAGCTTATCGGCAAACTCTGTCGAGCCGACCAGAGGTCGATTATATGCATCACCAGGAGAAGAATAAAATATCCATGTTGGTTGGCGTCACATTCTATACCTGCTGCGACCTGTTCGGCACATATGGGGAATGGGGCACGGGCACACCTCCCTACCCTCCACACTTCCTCTGGCCCCCACTTCTCCTCTAGTTTTTCCGAAGTTTTTCCCGGGGGTCCTCTAATCAAAAACATCAGTTTACACCCTCAAACAAAATCAGTAAAACAAGGGCCAAATAGAACACAAAATGAATTTGGTTATAAGTATGGAACTCGTGCTTTACATAATTATGTGCAACAGAGGTAGAAGTGTAAAACGTGATGTGAGTCGAGTGAGTCCATTTTCATGCCAGATTGTGTTCGTATGTGTAGGAGGTTTTCCCGGAACACTCGCCCTAGCTCGGCTCGGGCCTTGTCACCCCCACCCCCACCCGCTCGGGTCCGATTGGTGTGGCGCATAAAGGAGCGCAAACCGACTCGGGGACTTAGAATGAAAACTAGCATAAAATTTGTTAAGAGTTCACAAAATAATACCATGAAACGTGAAAAAAGGTTCATTGTTGAAATTCAGACGAAGGTTCCTCGCTCAGATTCGCTCAGATTAGTACAAGTTTCAGTTTCATGTCTGTAGGTAGGTATTGTGCACTCTGAGATTGAAAACTCTATTAATAAGCTGGGTTATGGACTTAAAATGAAAACAAACAAAATTTGGTAAGTGTTCTCAAAATTATACTATTCAACTTAAACAAAAATCATTGTTGGAATAAAGAACAGCATTTCCACTTTAGATTAGTATACGCATCATGCCTGTGGGTCTTGTGAGATCTGAACTGAAAGTAGAATCAGTTAAGGGTTACACTCGACTGAGAACGATACTCGGTCTTTTCACCACTCAGGAGAGAGGTGGCAAGAACAAGTATAAAATTCAAAAGAAAAATATCAAAGAAAAAATCATTACAAAATCCGAAAACAATCAGTAATAATCAAAGAGAATCACGTAAAACCAGAAAAATTGGTGTCCGCCTACGCTTGAATTTATAATGAAGTACCCTTCGGTAGTTCCCCATACCGGTCCCCATCTGCGGGCCGAGGGCCGAGGGCGGGGCGGGGCGGGGGCGGGAGCGAGGCAGAGTGGGGGTGCTCCGCCCGAAGCCCGGCGCCATAGAACCACGTGCGCGGCCACGCGGTTGGGGTGAACGACCGGCCGCCCCCGAGCAGCCCCCTAGGCCGGTTCTATCCGCCCACCCCGCCCCCGGCCTGCACCACCCCCCGAGGAGGCCTCCACCCCCAGGCTGGCGTGTCGGCGGCGGCGGCGCTGGGGCTGGGGCTGGGCCTACGTGCCAGTTGTGTTGCCTACTGCACCGGCGCCCGCACGGCCCGCACCGCGCCCGCTATCTCTGCGCCGCCGTGGCCCCGTGACCCGCTGCCCCGCTCCCCACACCCCGCGCCCCGCGCGCACCGCCCAGCACGCAAGGGGCAAGTTCAACGGAGTAGCGCACAGTGCCGGGTAAGCTTTGTAAACCCTACCATTTTCCCAGCCTTTCCATGGATTTATGCATCTAAAGCAGCCACACCATCGCATCCTCGCCAGGCGTCTAGGGGAGGGGCAAAGGGGGCATTTACTTTCCCCATGGCACCTAAATGGCCGCCTGAAAGGAGGGTAAAAAGTCATACTTTGCCCCTTAAAGTAGGAAAACAGTGCTATTTTGCCCCCCTCCCCCCCCCCTCCGCGAAAAAAACGGCTGCCTCTAGGTTTGCCACCGATCCACGTCGAGGCTGTCAGGCAGGACGTGGTGCCCCGCGCCGCCAACTGCAGCCCGTGCTTGCACAGGTCCCCGCTGCACCCGCCCCGCCCCGCCCCGCCCCGCCCCGCCCCGCCCCGCCCCGCCCCGCCCCGCCCTGTCTGCTTTCTTTACCTCGGTGGGCTTCAGGATTCTCTGACAAAGCCGTCGCAGCCGGGTGAGCCCGACCGGTCCCTGCGGGGTGAAGCGGGGTGGGGTGGGGTGGGGTGGGGTGTGGTGGGATGGGGTGGGGTGGGGTGGGGCGGGGCGGGGCGAGCACCGCGGCGGGCACCAGAGGCTGCAGCAGCACTTTGTTAACAGTTTCAAACTGTTCCGCGCTGGGTGAGTCTGTCCGCCCCCACCTCCTCACCCCACCGCGGCCCATACCCCATACTCCTCCAGCTCCCCCCCCTCCACTGCCACACCGCAGCGGCCCACGGCTTTGGCTGGAATGCAGGAAGTTATTCCGAAAATGAACAAGGAAATCGCATTATAATATGGTGGCTCTCCCGCAGGGATGTCCCTGCTGTTTAGATGCTGCGCCCGTGGCGTGGCAGTGCGGGCTTTCCCGGCGTGTGTCCCCTGGTGTCCTCCCTGATTTATATCTTTGACGGGCGCGCGCAGCCAGGTACTTACTCAAGATTGTATCTGTACGGAGAAGCGCTTGCGAGGTGGGGTGGCCTGGGGCGGGGCGGGGGCGGCCACTCTTTATCCAGAGACCCCCACGCCGGCTCATGCGCCAGACCGGTTTTTCTCTCCACCAAGATGGTCGAGATGTAGGTTTGAGGAGGGGGCTACTAGCTTCTATAGCTGTGCAATTTCGTGATGAATTCCTATCTCATCTATTCTCGTATTAAGACAAGCGCCTATGTACATGTCAAGCCCACCTTTATATCCAGAAAATGAGTCCATTTATTAAATCCTAATTTAAACCTGGACAAATGGGCTTTGCTCATACGGGATAGAGAGAGAGTGTACAGTATACATATATCGCCTTTCACAGGGTGGGGCCGGGAGGGGAATGGAGAGGTCGTCTACCTTTGTGTTTGCGTCCTCCTCTTCTCCTCTGCAGCAGGAGGTTTCAGGTACGGGCCGCTTCAGATAGCACGCAACAGTGTTGTGGGTCCGCCTGACCGAGAGGCCACGGCGCCTTACGGCTAGAGAGAGAGAAATTGAAATTGGAGAGAAAGAGAGAGAGAGAGAGAGAGAGAGAGAGAGAGAGAGAGAGAGAGAGAGAGAGAGAGAGAGAGAGAGAGACGGGTATACTGTTATGTGTTCTCTGAAACACCGACCCGGTACAACAAAGACGCATGACGCCCCGGCGGCGCGGCCTTGGCCGGAAGCGGTATGAACAAACGCTGAGCCAGCGGGAGGCAGGTGGAGGAGGGGAGGCTAGGGGTGGGGGCTGGACTCGTGGAGCCCAGACCATTGGGGGTGGGGGGAGGGGGTCGCTGCGACGACTACGCACGCGGCTGGGAGAGAGAGAGAAGGGGAGGGGGGGGGGATTTTCCAGCGGTCAGCGCTGTGCTAACCCACCCTGTCCCTTCCACCCTTCTTTTACGGTCGCAAAGATCCCCAGACATTTGATCTGCGGACTGGACGGTGCTCGGCTCGGCTTGGCTTCGCTTGGCTCGGCTCGGCTTGGCTTGGCTCGGCTCGGCTCCGCTCGGCTCGGCTCGGCTCAGCTCGGCTCGGCTCGGCTCCGGGCGGAACCTAAATCACACGCGACGCGTCCCCTCCTCGCCTGGTCTACTTCCCTCCTCACACCGGATGTAGCCCGCGTCCCGACGCTCGTGCACGTTCTCCGGCGGAACTTATCATCTCCTCGGACGGACCGGAACTGAAATGTGCCGGGTAGGCAGCGGGCCATAGAGCGCCCTGGAGCAGTGTACCTAAAGACCCGCCGGAGCTCAAGCGTCTGCGAAAATTTTTTTCGGAAATATTTTACAGCGCAAATCCATTCCTACAGTCGTCAAAGATTTGTTCCGATGAGGATCAAAATATTGATCGATAGCCAAACTTTTCATGTCTACTCCTCAGAAGACCCTCTCGCTCTCTGATTGATGGCAGAGGGGTCACGGCCCCTCTTGGCGCCTACCCGTAAATTGACTTGAGTCTCCATCCTCCCGGGCAACGCTCATATAACTTTTTTTTCCCTAGCTTATTTCCTTTCACCGACGATATCGCTTCCGGGCGCGACCCTTTCCCTCAAACTGCCTTGCTCTAGTAGCTCACCAGAGTTGAGTGCCGATTTAATGTTTCTGTCGACGTGATTGAGATGTCCCTCTGGGGAGTTTTACTGCTGTCCACGCGCCCACCTCCCCCGTTCTCTCTCTGGTTCCGGCCAGCCCAAGGTCCTTCCGGCAATGCCCGCCCCAGAAAGCAAACGCCGACCCCGGAAGGCTATATTCGCTCGCCCCTCCCCTTCTTTTTCCCACGTGCCTCGCCTTCGGCTTTGTATCTCTGCTGACATGGTAGACGACCCGATGAGGTGCGGCCGAGGTGGGTCCCTCCTCAAAAATTCAAGCGAACACCGATTTCTTGATTTTTCTAGTTTTTCGTGATTTTCCTTTACTTGATTTTTTTCCATGTTTTTTATTCTTGATTTTTTATCTAATTTTCTCTGACATTTTGCTGATTGTGTTTTAGAGTGTACACTGATTTTTTATTAAGTGGAGGACCCCTCGGATGCGGCATCATGCGCGACGCAATCCTGTCGAGCAGGACTTTGATCCGATGTGGACCTCACAAGGGAACCCCGCCAAGTATAAATTCCAGATTTTGTTAAGACTTTAGAAAATCGTACACCTCATTGTGTCTGATTCGGCTGCATCAAAAGTTGCTGCTCAATTTCACATTTAATTTTACCCCATATACGTATGGGCCAGGGTAAAATAAAGAATTGGTCCGTTTCAGTCAAAAATCCACTCTAGCGCTCAAGCGGTACGAGATACGTCAAAACGGACGAAATTTTCGTCCAAAGGGTCACAACTCGCCGAGTTACCCCTAGTGAGGACTCCCTATATGCATGTACCGGGAAGCAGGAAGTCGATTTTATTGCTTTTATAGCATAAAAAACCCCTAGATATGAAATTGAGCAGCAAGTTTTGATGTGGCTGAGGTAGACACATAAAGGCCTTCAACTTCCCAAAGTTTCATCAAAATCGGGAATTTACACTTGGCGGGGTTCCCTTGTAAGAATAGAAATTCCTACACGATTTTGGGAATCTAGCAACACCGCGAGAGAGATACTCTGTCAGAAATACCGTAAAGTAACGATATTAAATTACAAAAATTGCATGGAACATTGGTTCTGACGCTTATCGCAAATTTACGACATTATTCATACACAAAAACAAAGATATTAAAAATTTAAATTTAAATTTTTCAGTGAAACAGTAAAGTTTATAACACAAAAGTCGAGTTGTGCTCGTGGAGTGTTTGTGGACAATGTTTTTGGAGATAGTTGCCGACAATTTTGTGCGGAGTTGATCACGAATTTGTAACGACAATGTAATTCACTGTAGTTCAAAGAATCTGACATTACATTCGCTGGAATGTGGGCTTAGTCTCTTTAGCTGGACAACTGTGTCCCATTCGCTCGTAGACTGAATCGAGGCTATAAATGGGCGCGTGCGGCACAGCCGATTCACTTCAAAACGAATCGGACACAGTATCCGAACCACGATGTACTGAGTACATCGTGATCCGAACGAACGTGACACGATTCACACATTCGGTTGAATGTTCACATTCCCTGCGAACGAGCTGCTGCGTTGTTGGCGCGTGTAGTTCCCTTGGCGCCGCGCGGGTGACTCCAGCCCCGACTCCTTTCTGCTCCCCAGGCTCCGGCCCGCAGCGCAGCGGGGCGGGGGTTCATTCAGAAGTGTTTGTCGTGCGAACGCTGATGGGGCTGGGGACGGCGCGCCGGTACACACGAGCCGAGAGCGGACCCTCCCCTCCCATCCTCTCCTCCTCCATCCCTCCACCTCGACTACTCCTCCATCCCTCCCCTCCTCTTCCATCACTCCCCTCCTCCTCCATCCCTCCTCTCCCCCTTCCGTCCTCCTCTATCCCTTCCCTCCCTCCCCTCCTCCTCCATCCCTCGCCCTCCCGTCCTCATCCATCCCTCCCCTCCCCCTCCCGTCCTCCTCCATCCCTCCCCTCCCCCTCCCGTCCTCCTCCATCCCTCCCCCTCCCCCTCCCGTCCTCCTCCATCCCTCCTCCTCCTCCTCCCGTCCTCCTCCATCCCTCCCCTCCCCCTCCCGTCCTCCTCCATCCCTCCCCCCCCCTCCCGTCCTCCTCCATCCCTCCCCCTCCCCCTCCCGTCCTCCTCCATCCCTCCCCTCCCCCTCCCGTCCTCCTCCATCCCTCCCCCTCGCCTCTCCGGTGATTGGGCGAGCGGCGACGCCCTCTGCCTCGTCACGGTGACCGTCGGCAAGGAGACGATATAGGTGGAGTGGAGCGCCTCATTCTGCGAGGCAAAAGGATGACGCGCCTATGCCACTTTTATCGGCGATCATACCGCGCCATGGGAAGCTACAGTAATTGTCCTTGATCGGTGTGACGGGCGGGCTGATATAGCCTCGCGCCCGCGCCACTCTCCACGCTTCCGGTCGTTTGTTACCTCCGCCGTCAGACGGGCGTCGTATAGGACTTTCGCCGTCCGTTTCCCTCCCCGCCCTCCCCGCCCCCCCAATGCCCTATCCCCCGGAACACCCATCAGGATATTACTTGGAAGTTTTCAATTTCCCGTCCCGGCCGCCGCGTCGCCTGGTCCTCTAGGAGCAGGGCACGGGCAAGGCAGGAGGTCGGGCCCAGGGCCCAGGGCGCCGGGTCCCGGGCAGGGTTATAGGGGTGAGGGGCGGGGCGGGGCGGGGCGGGGTGAGACGAGCCAAGAGACACATGTATACGTCAAGGAGTCTGCGCGTGCGTCGCGAAGCACTCCCAGGGAAAGACCGCAAAGTATCAAGAGTCACGATCGCCGTCATACATAATTGTCTCCGTTTATCTAGAGAACGACTTCCAAATATTTTGCAAACGCAACCTCCCCGAACCTCCGGCCCTGTTTCCATCCACTTCCTGGTCGATATTCCGGCCTATCCTGATTGTCTGAGGATCTCCCTCTGATCCTGATCCCGCGCGTCGGTGCCGCACCGATCTAATTCTCTTAATCGCGATCGAGAAGGAGAGAGGAAGGGAGGGAGGGAGGGAGGGAGGGAGGGAGGGAGGGAGGGAGGGAGGGAGGGAGGGAGGGAGGGAGGCAGGGGAGGGAGGGAGGCAGGGGAGGAGTGAGAGTGAGAGAGAGAGAGAGAGAGAGAGAGAGAGAGAGAGAGAGAGAGAGAGAGAGAGAGAGAGAGAGAGAGAGAGAGAGAGAGAGAGAGAGAGAGAGAGAAGGGAGCCGATAAGCCGAGGGTGGGATAGGATTGTGTCGAGGCTGACGTTCAGGGATTAATTGCGCAGACACCGCTCGGCCGAGCTCCGCCCCGCACACCGCACCGCACCACCGGCCGCACGCTGCCCGCCCCACCCAACGCGTCACGTTCAGTAGCGGCGGCCGCGGAGGGGGCGTTGTGACAGCAGAGCCTCGGCGTTATTGGAAGCGGCTCTCTATCTCTCTCTCTCCCCCACACACACCCTAATAGAAACCAAACGTCCGTATCGGTCACATTTTATCACCGAAATTTTCCTAATGGTTGTTGTGGATGACTAAATAAAGAATTGGGAACTTCTTGAAGCCTCTGAAACCCTCTCTTCATAAGGGGGCGCTCAAAAACGCAAGTCCCAGTTTTGATCTGTTTTGGGACATGTTTGGGATTTAGAATTTGGAACTTAACAAGACGCGGCAGGCACGAAATAGCGGATCGAAGTGTCCAAGTAGCATTTACATATATAGCAAGGATATGCACATGCATGACATGCTGATCTACCCCACCACCTCTCAAACAATTATCGATAGTAAGCCAAACAATAGAGGTAACTTAAAATATGACTTACAAAGACATTGCAAGAACAATTATTACAGAGGGCAGTAACTTGAAATATAATCAAGGCAATTTAAAAAACTTCAAATGATAAGGCGGATCAATTTTTTAAAAAATGTCAGCTATTAAGGATGGAATTGAAATACCTAAAAACTTTTGCCGAATTTTCATAGTTACAAGGCAATATTTTAATAATAAGCATATAATTTAATGCTTTAGAAAGGCTGATTTGGAGTAAACTCACTCAGCGTAACTTATACATTACAAGTACTGTCTTTCACCTAAATTCTATCCTCAGTCTTGCCCCTACTATTTTTAAGATTTAAAGATCTTTAAAGTAACCATGTTTTTAATTATTATTATTTTTTCTCTATGAATAACTCTATAGAGTATCCTTTCTGAAATACAAATCAACACATAACGTATCAAGGAGAACATTTGGTTCAGCACATAACGCAGCTCAATCAGAAATCGTATCACTGGGAAGTACGGAGTAGGTTGGCAACCAAATGCTAAGAAATTTATCTATATCAAATCTAATGTATTTTCCTTTTTTGGTTTAAGGGTAGTGATATTTAAATAATCAAACCACACTTTCATGTATTATCTATAGTAGAATGTGACACCATACATTTAATTTAGAATTTAAAATCTTCTAATTCTTCAAAATAACATTGCCCCTCATCGCATGTATAGGAGGAGCACACTTTCACTAATTTAATTCAGAATCGACACAGCGTTAAAGAAATAGTTGGCATGGGATTAGCTTGTTGCAGCTCAGTAACTCATCAGAACATTGTGAACCAAGCAAAGGTTCAAAACTAAATTGAACCAAATATAAGGAAATTTAGAGATAGAAACTCTCACTTGTCAGGCCAAAGCGCTACCTCATTTTAAATCTCAGACCATACTCTACTGTTTCTTAAACAGTATAACAGCTTCAGTGTGTACAAACATTGTCAATGTTTTTTTTAGGTTATGTGTCACTCACCCACAGAAGAAGTACACCGCAAAGTTGCATCGGAGCTGGCTGTCGCTTAAGTAGTCCTCGACGTCCTCGACGTTCATTTCACAAGTCCAACGCAACCAAACGCATTTTGAGGCACAACTTTTCTCTCTCCTCCCCAACCTGCTACACACGTAAACAGACAACAAATCACTCGTAACTGCACTTCTACACCATGACGACACATGAAAACTTCGCACAGCGACGTTCGCAACCTTGCAAACGACTCCAGGCCTCATGTTACGTTGAGAAGACAATTAATTATTTAATTTCGATATTTAAAACATTCAGTGCGCACGTCGAGTGTGCGTGGCTGACACGGACGCGATACGCGATGTAGTTCGCACTCTGACGCTAGGTGGCGTTGCGTTACCTCTCCGTTTCGTTTTCGTTTAAGTACTTTCCTTGCCATTCTACCAGAAGTGAAGTTAGAATAGACAACCTGTCTCGTACAAATTAGAAGAACAAGAACTCCGGAAGTGGCATTCGAATCTTTGCTTTTACGGCGAACTTTCAAGCAAACTTGTGATTTCTAGCTATATTCCATGCTAATGTATTACTAGGAGTAACTTACGTTTAAAAGGTGGCCTTACACAGCATTTTCGTCATGTCCGACTAAGTCCGTTTAGTATTTTTGGACAATTTTGTTGTTACTAAAGTTCCGAAGGTTGTGATAAAATGTACAATCACTGTTAAAAATACCGTAGGGAATTACGGAATGCCTACGGTCCGTACCGTAGTTTTTGTGTACGGTCAGACCGTAACGTATCCTTACGGTACGGACTGTACTTCATTGTGGATGGAATGTGCTCCATTGAACTTCCCCAACATATTTGCAGGCTACGGTGTGTACCGTAAGATTCAGACCGTAGTCAAAAATTACGGTCCGGGACCAGGTAACAATAATACACGTTTTCCACTCTTTCGGACCAAATATCAACGAAAATCGACAGACAGACGCAGGCGGATATACAACGAAAATGTCGAGTAGGCCACCTTTACTATGATGCGTACTTGTATGTTTTCACGGTTGCAGTCCAATCACTGTATTGCAGTGTGCAGAAGTAAACAGAGGTTGCCTGCTACCCCCGCGGCCCGCTCGCTGCGGCCTCGGCGCCGAGTTCTGTTCCCGGGGCTCCAGGGAACAGCAGACTGATTCCGAACAGCGTTCAGTAGTGTTCTCTCTCTTGCTCCGCATGGCCACGGCCCATGAGAGTGACAAGGACAGAGAGACGAAACTACTGTGTGGTGGAATCACTCGACAGTCCTAGCGGTCCCGCGGTGTATCGGCTGTGCGGCGGCGAGCTCGGCGAGGCAGGCAGGCGTGGGACGAGGCGTGGGGGCGATGCGACCCACTGCGCACTCAGCTGCAGCCGGGGCCTGCGGCCCTGCCCCTGCCCCTGCCGAAGTGGTGACGGAACCGCTGCGTCGCTTCCCAGAGGGGGAGGGACGCTGCGTCTCTCCACCCCTCTGTCTCTGTCTCTCTCTCTCTGTCTCTCTCTCTCTCCACCCCTCTCACAATCTCTCTCTCTCTCTCTCTCTCTCTCTCTCTCTCTCTCTCTCTCTCTCTCTCTCTCTCTCTCTCTCTCTCTCTCTCTCTCTCTCTCTCCCTCTCCACCCCTCTCACTCTCACTCTCTCTCTCTCTCTCTCTCTCTCTCTCTCTCTCTCTCTCTCTCTCTCTCTCTCTCTCTCTCTCTCTCTCTCTCTCCCCCTCTCTCTCTCCCTCTTTCTCTCTCTCTGTGTTCGCCTGTGACGTCGGCAGCCCTGCGGCCCTTCATGCACCCCCGCTCGACGGGACTGCCTACCCCCCAGGAGGCGCCGGCCTCGCCCTGCTAGCCAGAGCCGTTCATCAGGTTGCTCATTATTTCCGCCATTTCGGTACGGGGACCACTCAGCTCCCCCGTCTCTGCCCCCCTCTCCCTTGCTCCCTCCTCCCCCTTCTCTCTCTCTCACTCGCTTGCTCGCTCTTTCTCCCCTCTCGTATAATGAAGCTTGTTTCCGAAACAAAGGATAGAGAAAGTGAGTGAAAGGAGCGTCGCATATTTGTCAAGTTCTCCAGAATATTCACTCTTTCTTCATCGATAACAAGAATCAAAATAGACAAAGGTGTGTCTATCGGTACCCAGAAGAGTTCTAAATTCACACACACTAAGGTTTCCAGAATAGGTTACATGCACGAGTTGGCTTCTGGCTCAATCATGTTCGGCATCGCGCCAATGCTCCCCCTTTTTTTTATTAAGTCCCTTTTCTAGCCGCATTGGATATGATACTTGAGCGTGGACTTAGCAAGCAGGTGATTGCTTGCGTAGAGCTCGTAGTTGTAGGTGGGCCTGACTGCCGCCCACAGCGGGCAATCTGCCAGGGCAGAGCGTGTCGTGCCGACACGGGGCGGGGCGGCAGGGAGAGGGGGGGGGGCGAGGAGGGGGTGCGGGCTTGTAGCGGAGATACTCCCCAGCGCACTTTATCAAGGCCCACCATCCCGAGGCCCCCGCAGGTCCCGCAGCATCCCGGGGCACGGAGACGGATCCCCGAACTGATTGGACGACCGTCATCATTTTTCTGCCTAGAGCCCCCATCCCGCCCCGCCCCGCCCCGCCCTGCCCTACTCTGCGTCCTCCATCCCTTCCCCGAACCACCCCTCCCGCGCCCCGTCCCGCCGCTAGCGCGCTCACCGTCCACCTCGTTTCATCGGATTATTATTTCATCCCTTTCGGCAAGGCGCAGTGGACCTACGCGGCCCCTGGATTCGGCACAGGTCGAAGCGGGGTGCAGGGGGAGGGGACAGGGGGCAGGGCGGGGCAGGGCGGGGCAGGGCGGGGCGGGGCGGGGCGGGGCAGGGCGGGGCAGGGCGGGGCGGGGCAGGCCAGGCAGGCCGGGGCAGGCCGGAGCTGGGCGGGGCGGGGTGCTTCGTCCTTCAATATGACGTGGGGCCCACAGGCAAATGTCCACAGGGAATGACGAGACAGATGAATGCCTGCAACAAAACAAACTCTTCCCCAAACAAAAACAAAAATGACATACCTATGACATTTGGAACCACAGAAAGATGCATTTGCTTAAACTCAAAGGGCGACAAATTTGTTCTCAGGTAAATTTGTGTTTTGGCAATACTATATTCCGATCGTCTTGCGGCACGGGCGGTGGGGGGCAAGAGCGAGGGGGAATGCACATTGGAAAATCTTGTACAGACTACTCGCTATTACACGGTATTACAGCTGTATTACGCAGAACATTTGATCAATGAAGGGCATATTTTTGTGTTTTTCGGTATTATACATTACGGCGGGTATTACCACGTAATACATGGATCAGGTGTACAGTGTATTACGGAAATGAGTTCCCCCTCGGGTAAGAGGGGCGCAGGACTGTAACTCACTCGTATATCGTCTAGTAATGCTCAGCACCAACCAAACTAAAGTGCAGCGGGGCAACGGAACGGAGCATCAGCTTCTGTTTCTCTGCCAGCCACGCCAAGTGGGGCGTGCCAGGGCGGGGCGGGGCGGGGCGGGGCGGGGCGGGGCGGGGCGGGGCGGGTAGGGGTAGTCGCTGCAGTAGCACCGAGCAGACCAATTCGCGTAATAGTCTGTGTACGCGAAACGACCATGTAAAAGCGCCATTCAATTCCCGGCGGGCCTGGTTCTTGACTTAAAGAGAAAATAATACGTGAAAGCAACCTCGCTCTGGATCCCATAGACCGCGCGGTGCGGTCCGGTATTGCGATACCAGCTGGAGAGGAGCAATGAAATAAACTACAGAGACAAGTACTTATCTTTAGCTCAAGCCATTTCGTATGGGTGGCTGCACTGATAACAAAAGTGTTCTACTGAGACACACTAAAAAATGTTAAACGTTAAAAGAGTTGGCACTATAACGCGTGCAAACGAAGTGTTGAACACTTTTGCCTCCAATATAGCCATTGAATTTTTCGAGATTTTTAACACAGCATCGAAAAGCGTGCAACAATGTGATCAACACATGAGAGTTTGCAAGTTATTCACTTTTGATTTAAATGAAGTTTTCCTTAATTTTTTCCGTTTCTTATTTTTAAGTGGTCACAATCTTAAAAAGATAAGCTCGATGATTTTTTTTTGTTTTGTTTTTTGTTTGCTTGCTTGATTGATTGTTTGTTGAGAGATACGAAAGCATTTTTAACCTGGTTTCTTGTTGCAGGTCGGGAAATGAGTCCCGGCGTGGTGAAGCAGTCCTCCACCAGCTCCTGCTGCAGCGCGCTGTCGTGGACGGGGTCCGAGTCCTCGCACCACTCGCAGCCAGGCAGCGGCCCCACGGCGGCGACCCCGACACACTCGGGGTCGCTGCCCTACCTGCCGCCGCCCTCCTATGAGAAGGCCCTCCAGGAGGTAAGCACACGGAGGGAAAAGAAATTAGTTCCTCCGACTGAAATTTTAGTTCATTTTAAGACAGCATTTTTTTTAATTGCACCACCAAACGCCGATGCTTTTATTGATCGGAATAAAGTTTTTGTCACCAGAATTATTTTTTGGTCGCTGAAATGAACGAGTTAGCTACAAAGAGTGAAACAACAACAAAAACAAATTAAAGTTTCAGTGACAAAAAGATGTCGTGACCACTAATGCGTTAACATTAGGAATTAACAAAAAAAAAACCTGTTGTCTTAAAATTGACTAAAGTTTTGGTTCGCCGAACTAATTTCTTTTCTACATGCAGCGGTCTCAGTAGGCGTGGACTGTAGCTGTAGCTTCAGCAGACTGTTTCAGAAGAACGCATTCCTCGCGCTCTGTTTCTGTCGCACTTAAAGGTGCGGGAGAGATAGAGCGAGGCGAGAGCGCTCTTCTGAATCAGCTTGCTGCTGAGGGAAGAAAATGTTACGGAGTGTAAGGAAAGCGATTAATATTGCAGTCAGAGTTTACACCTCTGGAGAGAACAGCTCGCGGGGTCGACGGCCGCACCGGCTCGAGCTGTCGGGTGTCTGCGACAGGCAGCCCGGCGCCGCCCCGCCGCCCCGCGGGGGCGTGAGAGAGATTGATGTTGACTCTAGACCTCGAGGTGAAATCTCCCCGGACTCATGGCCTCCGAAAGAAATTAATTTTTCTGCCTCTTGATATAGCTGTAGGATCGTTGCCACGTTAAGGATTCACATCGAACGATCATTTTTTTTTTGGTTCGGGATCGGTTGGCCTGAAGTGTCTGAGAGCTGCCAATGGTGACAGGTAAAGGAAACGTCCTGGATAACATGGACAGCACGGGAAAAAAATCGCTCAGCTGAAATTAGATGTGAAAATTTACCACTACGGCTAAAAACTTAAAACAACCCGTGTGCCTCACACAGATGTATTAGAAGAAAATTCGTCTTTTTTCTAGCAACACTCACTTTGAATCTTCTACAAAGATTTTTTTTCCGTAAAACAAAGAATTCTGTGCAACCGTAATATACAGGAACTTTATTTACATTACAAATTTTTTTTTACACTGGAAACACAAGTGTACGAATGTCGTTTACTTGGATATATGTGCGATTGCCCATTCGTACACTTAAGGGCGTAAAGGTGTGAATGTTCCTTGGAAATTTAGACGTTATTGGCCTCCAAAGTGCACGAATTGGAATTCGCACACCTAGAAGTGTGTGACATTCACACTCTTGGGTTTCCAGTGTATATACAAAGAAAATTTTGTCTTACTTGAAAAGGTAGACGCACGTTAAAACCGTGAAAAGCTGAGCTAAAAGTGCGTCTACCTTGGCCTGCGGCGCGCTAAGGTTAACAGTTAATAATACAGATTTCGATTAGTCGATTATCACTAAGTTGTTTGCTCAAACCAAGTTACGATGGCAACACTGATGTTTCCACATCTCACGTCTCACATCTCACATCACGGCTCGCCCCGGCCGCCCCATGGCGCATGCTGACAGGGCTGAGCATTTAAATTTAAATTTGAATTTAAATTTAGCTCTGCCAATTACGGTTGCACGTAATTCTTTGCAATACAAGAATTCTGTTTGTAAGAATGCGCTGATAATGTATAACCATGAGTGTGACCGTGTGCACTTGCAGTCCCACGAGGCGGCGCTGCGCGCGCAGCAGCAGGACGAGGAGGCCGAGGAGCTGGCCGCGCAGCAGCAGCGCGAGGACCGCGAGGACGGCTACGAGACCCTGGCGCTGATAATGTATAACCATGAGTGTGACCGTGTGTACTTGCAGTCCCACGAGGCGGCGCTGCGCGCGCAGCAGCAGGACGAGGAGGCCGAGGAGCTGGCCGCGCAGCAGCAGCGCGAGGACCGCGAGGACGGCTACGAGACCCTGGCGCTGATAATGTATAACCATGAGTGTGACCGTGTGCACTTGCAGTCCCACGAGGCGGCGCTGCGCGCGCAGCAGCAGGACGAGGAGGCCGAGGAGCTGGCCGCGCAGCAGCAGCGCGAGGACCGCGAGGACGGCTACGAGACCCTGGCGCTGATAATGTATAACCATGAGTGTGACCGTGTGTACTTGCAGTCCCACGAGGCGGCGCTGCGCGCGCAGCAGCAGGACGAGGAGGCCGAGGAGCTGGCCGCGCAGCAGCAGCGCGAGGACCGCGAGGACGGCTACGAGACCCTGGCGCTGCAGCCGCAGCAGCAGCAGCAGCGGCACGAGCAGCAGCGGGGCTGCCTGCAGCGCGACGCGTCCTCCTCGTCCTCGCAGGACAACAACAGCGTCGACATCGTGGACGTGCCCGTGCAGGGCCCCATCATCCTCCACAAGAGCAGCAAGGCGCTGTACCGCGCCGTGGCCGCGCAGTGGGGCATCACGTGCAAGATGAACGACCACTGCCGCTGCCTCGACTGCCAGGTGAGCGCCGCGAGCACCTGCGCCAGCCTGCGCCAGCCTGCGCCCACGAGCGGTTTAGTCATTCGAGAATATATATTTGGTGGGACATGACAGGGACTCTTTTTTTTTTTTTTACGTAAATGGTCTGTTTGAGATAGCACGTTCGTGCACGGAGTAGAGCATCTGCCGCACACATACCGCTCCTTTTTTTCCGCTTTTTTCTTCCTAACCACCGTACGTTTCCCCCATGGAGTGGCGCACTCCCCCCCCCCCCTTATGATTCCGAGGACACCCGGATCTTGTCCCTGTACTCGGCCTAGTCCGACAGCAGCCCTTTGGACTGTCCGTTTTAGGAACCGAAATGTCCCCAAAACCGAGAAATTCTGGATAGAGTCCGATGCTGGAGTCGGGTTGGACTGGTCCGAAGCGACGCCCGGATCGCGGCCCGAAATAACGCTCGGTCTATTCCGGAAACGTGCCTTCTGTATACCCTTCCCCCTTCCCGCCCCTTCTTTAGGCAGCCATGGGTGCACTAGCTATCGGTATTCAAATGTTTAAATCGACAAAGCCTTGATAATCAAGACTTAACCGAATGAACGGAACATGTTTGAGGGTGTCGGAATCGAGGCGATGCCAAATCTGTTGTCCGTTTGGAGCTAGCTCAAGCCGTTTTCAAGATACCAAGAAAAAATGCTCCGATTTCAATAAAATTAAAATGGCCCTACTTAATTTCACCATAGATGCTACATACCAAATTTCAGATCGATATTCCAAAAACTACATATTTGACAGCGTCCTGCACTTGGTTGCAGTTGAGAAGTTATTGATAGAAGATCATAGAAAAAAATGTTGGACAAGCGAGAAATCCGAAATGAGCCCTCCGCGGGCAAACCCGAAGCAAGTCCGCTATACAGGACTCCAATCGGACTAACGGGTTAGTGCCGGACTAGCCCGTGACCCAAGGATGCAATCGCGGACTACCCGAACCCGGAGATGGACTCCAAGTGGAACTGTCCGGTCGTGAAAAAGGACAGTCCGTGGGCAGAAGGGGCTTTTACGGGCAGCCCTGGATGCAATTGCGGAACTCTTTCGAATCATAAGGCCCCCCCCCCCCCCCCAGCCTCCTTCCCCCTTAAGTCACCGTATGGCATTAGGAATGCGTTTTGCGTTTGTTTTGGGTCCTGACATATTTTTTTTTCAGTTTTATTCAAGGAGTTTTACTGGAGTAAAAAAACAAACCAAGTAGTTGTGTTGTAATGGAGGGGGCATACACTCTTAAAATTTGTGACCCGACTATTATGTCTATTACGCTGTATTACGCTCCGAAAGTTTACAGATTTGGCCAAAATCACGCAAAAACAGACATAAAGGACCCAAAAATGAGTCAAATTTGGGGAAATTTGGTCATTACGCTTCTATAACGCACTTCATTACGCCTTCATTACGTATATAGAGTGACCCGACTATTACGTGAGTACATGCCCCCTCGGTTGTAATGCAATGGAAATGCAAGTGTACACTGGAAAAACAAATGTTACTTGTGTCACATGTTATCCTGCATTCTCTGGAGAAAACGTTTTCTGATGCATTCCTCTCCATGCAAAAGGATAGGGGCATCACAAAGAGAATGCAGCACGAAACGTTTTCTCCGGAGAGTGCAGCAAGAAACGTGACACATGTAACGTTAGTTTTTCCAGTGTACAAATGTCTTTCACTTCTTGCCGTGTGATTTTTTCACACACCTTATGCGAGAAACTATTCACTCACCTGTAGCTGAGTTAACTCAGTTGATTTCAATTCGTTTCCCTTCTCTTCATAAAAGGATGTCTACGTTCGTGTACGAAACGTTTTCGTTCAGCTACTAGTCTGTAAAAATTTTTAATCATATGGCAGTATGGCTAACATGGAGCCATCCATAAAGTACATCCCTGGCCGAAGACCGGGGAGGTCGTCGAAGACGGATGTTGACGTACGTGAGGGGGGGGTGGGGGGGAGGGGCGTTCGCAGCAGTTCGGACGTTTTTAATCTGTAGGAAAACCGGAATAGAACACAAGTAGAAAGAAATTGAGTAAGTTGGGGGGGCGGGGGGGCACATGCCAAAATGGGGGGTGGGGGGGGGTATATCTGCAGACGGACGGTGACTTACCGGGTGTTTCTTTGAATGCGTACTCTCCAGCGCTGCAGGGGCCATGACGCCATGACGCCTTACGGGCGAGTGGTGTAGGCAAACCCGCCACACTGTTACGCATTCAAAAAAACGGGGTTCATTATGGCCCCGAAAACAGCGGACGCACTTAATGGATGGCCCCCATTCTTACCATCTCGGATTTCCAGTGAGGATTCACGTGTATGAAACTAACCCATAACCCATCTCTTGCAGTGCAGTCGGCGCGGCGCTGTGAGCGCAATAAGCCTCCTGAAGTTTGCAGCCAGGGATTCATAATGCATGCCCTTTTCGTGTTGTTTGCAGAGCCGGTACTTTGACTGTGACTACGACATGAACGAGGAAGGCAAGACGGATGGCGGGCTCGGCGCCGGCTCCCCCATCTTCCTGCAGGAGGTGATGCACGGCACC
Organism: Frankliniella fusca; assembly: GCA_029379305.1. Taxonomy (NCBI): domain Eukaryota; kingdom Metazoa; phylum Arthropoda; class Insecta; order Thysanoptera; family Thripidae; genus Frankliniella; species Frankliniella fusca. Next base: position 230,536 of record JAHWGI010000422.1, read on the forward strand.
GCGTGCAGCATCCTCTGAGCGGGTGACGGAAGCCGCTGCTTGTCGACTCTGAGGATGACTCTCCCGGCCAAGCCCGCGAGTTTCAAACCTGGAACACTGATGTTTCAATCTTGATATGATGAGCACCGCAGGCCAAAACGCCCTCCATGAGGGTGAGCGAGTCTTTGTTTAAAAGGAGGCTGAAAATGAGTTTCAGATAATTGATTAAGGTGCGATGATGATTTTTTTTATTACGGTTACCGCGTACGAAGTATACCAGTACTACACACACAGGGCGCAAGGCGCAAGAGGCGAGCTGTTGACTGATGGTTAGAATGGACCTCTCGGGTGACTCCACTATCGTTTAGTTTCTTTTCCGTTCGTAAAATCGCCGCAATCGTTCCCACGTACCGATAAGGAGTGCGGGCGGCGCTGTGAGACGCCCGGCCCGCTCGGCACTCGAGATAGAGTATAAAGAGTTCGCTTTAGTTTTTCGTTGTTTTATTTGAATACGGGGCATATTTCCGGGGGCAGTTAGCTTCAGGAAGACCCCGAAGCCACAACATCTTGGTCTCGTCACTGACAGTTTTGGCGTAGGTCTAATGGAATGGCGAAGCTGGAGAAGGGGATATGTTCACGATGCGCACTCCTCAGGAAAGAAAATATTTGCTCGCAACTCTTTAAAACAGGTTTTGAGGAAAATTGAATTGAATCCCATCAAGGATATTACTGGCACGTCGTTGGTTTCTATTTTTCAAATTTTATTGTATACGCTCCTTCACAGAGAAATAAAGCTAACCTCGTGTGGCCGTCGTGGCATAGGGAGATAAGTCGACTTAACTCTTTTCACATATTGAGAAATTAGAGTTTAGTCTATATGAATTTGGATTTATCATTGAATTATTAGTTTTGATAAGTTCAGAATGAATGTAATTTCAATTCATAACGATCAGATTGCATTTCTGAAGTAAGTCGACTCTGGTTTGGGTTATACTGACTTACATCCCTGTAGTAGCGGAAAACTATGGTGCAATAAGAGCTATCGAGCCTTCTGTCATCTTCAAAATCCCTAAATCTCGTATCCCATTTGCGCAATATCCCCGAATCTTGGTGAACAGAAGTAGACTTCAGCAAACTGTTTTCTGTCTTTGAAAAATTCTGAATTTTGAGGTAGGTTAGCTTGTCACCTTCCTCCGCTTTGCCATTCAATTAAGGGCGCGTTTGAAAGAATTTGTAAACTTTCTGCCTTTGATGATACTCTGTATGAAGTCTGATGATAGGTCTGCTCTATCTCTTAATTGTCGACGTCGATCTATCCGTTAATTTGTAGAGACACTTACTTGCCTATTTAAACGGTGAGGCCGGTCCTTCCGTTAAAACCAGCTGGTCTGGGCTTGTAAAATTTTCGAACTAGAACCAGTTTTAAGAATAGCACTCTTAATGTTATAGCGAACTAGTGAATTTTGGCTATGCACGCGCGCGCACAAAACAGGTTTGATCGAGGTTGTGTTTTTGAGATCGGATGAGTCTATTTTGGCAAAACACAAATCGTTCATGGACTTGAGAAGATAATCTGCACTGTAAATATTTCAAACGCTATTATGTAGGGTCTACCGTAGATGTTCAGTAACACCTGTTAATGTTAGGCAGCAGAATTGCGAATAGCTCTCGCTCCCTTTTGTTTTTGCGTAACTTAGCACCTTTTTAGTGGGGTAGTGTTAACGAGAGAGCCACGGCCACATCATTGTCATGCCGAACTCAAAGCTTCAATATATTGCACAGTACGCCGTACTGTAGGACAGGTGATATTACTTTAGTGGGATACACTGTTAAAAGCTTACGGTGAAACCTGCACCACTGTAAGTTACGGTGCATATTCACCGTAACTTACAGTGAATATACACCGTAACTTACAGTGGTGCAGGCTATTCACCGTAGCTTACGGTGAAAATGCACCGTAACTTACAGTGGTGCAGGCTGCTCACCGTAGCTTACGGTGCATATTCACTGTAAGTTACGGCGAATATGCACCGTAACTTACAGTGGTGCAGGTTTCACTGTAACTTACAGTCAAATTCACCGTAAGCTTTTAACAGTGTATTTGAAAGTTCGATGGTCCTATTAACGATGTCCAATATTAGGGCTTTAAGGCTCCGAGTGTAATATCCCACCACAAACTTGGAGTTCACGCAAGAACACAGCTTACGTACGGCAATCGAACGTTAACGAGACTGTGGACTTCACTGGAACCTCTCGAAAAACAAACGCACCGGAAGTCAGCTATTCCAAAACAGAATTCGGCCCACCTAGAAGAGTCCTCAAACCTTTTACATATTTAAAAATTCGAGTCCCTCTGAATTAATTTATCAGTATTGTTTTTTCTTTATTCATTTTTCGTCAAAATGCCTCAGGAGCTAGTCTTATAAGACTTACGGTGAATTTGATTTTCAAGAGTATCGCGATTAATGGACTCAGTGAAATAGTGTATTGATCATATTTGCCATTTTCTGAATGTATAAGCTTTTTGATGCATGAAAATACAATTTATCGCTCGGTTAGTTATATGGTCGTGCTCTCAGAATGGTGCAACGTTAATAGGACAGATCGAGTTGCATTGACCATTTTATAAGTGTTTGGTAATGTATGGCGTTTGTTTTCCTAGGATAAATTTCCCCTTTCTCCTTTCTTTGTAAGTTGCAAAAGCCCCCTGATGAAACTAGCCTTTGCTGACTGATATTGTATTAAACGATGTGTGGGTTTTGATGGAACACACGGGACAAAATGTCTTTCTGGTTTAGCGTACTTCCAAGCAAACAAAGATATACCGAACGTGCTTTCAAACATTTGACGCTGGTTTTAGGATGTCATTTATACTGCGACTAAACTGGCTCGATGTTACTTTGTTCTATGTGTTTACTTTGAGTAAGAGGATATCCTCCAGCTATCAGCATCCTATCGCCATTTTCTTTTTAAAATGTTTACTCAATATTGTTCTTATATAACACAAAATGCGATCGGTCATTACTTACTATTGCTTTGATCACACATTGTATATTAAAATCTTGAGTGGACCAGTCACTTCACTGAACTGAACGTATTTGAATTTATAGCCCCAAAATTTCTATTATATTTTGTATATCTACTAAGGTTGTTTTAAATAAGATGTAAAGAGGCAAGGATGATTAGTGGTTGTGCCCTTTTAAATTGAAACGGATTTTAGCTTGATAAGAATGCTCTTGCTTTCTCCCCTCCGCTCGAAAAAAAAAATGTAAACGGCATGTGTGTGCCTACGTAAGCAGTGAGATAAACTCCCATAAATTTGTAATTCTATAGGATTGACCCCCCCCCCCCACACACACACACATACTGGAGGGCTTTTAGAAAAGCCTACTTCAGACGAAAAACCGACACAGTCTAGTCGTCCGACTGGGGCCCGCGGCTCTGTGGCAGCGAAGAGCAGGCAGCCCACCCTCTGCAGCTGCACATTGGGTTGCCTAACTACCAAGGCGCACTGCGCGCCCCGTGCCTAGACGTGTCTGTGACTGTGTGTCGTAGCGCGCTTACAATGCGGTTCGTTTGTAAATCTATGATTTTCGCTCGTACTAACAATGGGTGCTTTCAGAAAAAAATAGTATTTGTACAGAACTTAGAAGTTTAAACTGTCGTACTTAGACGTAGCAGCTCCTCACATGTGGTTGCCTGACTTGTTTTGTGTTTTCTATTAAACTGTGTTTGAATACAAATAATGACGAATGACGAGAGAATGTGTTTTATTTCATTTTACATCCGAGCCCCAAAACAAGAAAGTCTCGTCACTTTCGATTTTGCATCTTTCGTAGAGGCGCGGTGAGGAGAGAATAAGTTTGCAAAGGAAAGTATGAACCATAGTTACCACTTCATATTCATGGGGTTGTTCAGCAGATCTGCAGTCAACACCCTCCTGGCTTGCTCGACAAGTCTGCTTAAGTTACGGCGGGGCCGGGGCGGGGCAGGGCGGGGCAGGGCGGGGCAGGGCGGGGCAGGGCGGGGCAGGGCGGGGCGGGGAGGGGCGGGGCGGAGCGGGGCGGGGTGGGGCGGGGCGGGCGGGGGGTAGGGGCGTGGCGAGCCGAGGCTGTTGAGGCTCGCCGCTGCCGCCTGCCCTTGCCACTTGCCACTCCTGCCCTTGATGCCTCCCGACGAGCAAGACACACCGACACACCTGACCTATGCACGAGTGCAAGAGGCTGATTTGATAACGCGTTCTGTTAAGGCATGACGTGAGAGAGAGAGAGAGAGAGAGAGAGAGAGAGAGAGAGAGAGAGAGAGAGAGGGTGCACTGCAGCGACCCTAGGCACATAGGATCTGCCCCCGCAAGCTGCACCTTGTCCTCCGGTCTCTGCCACGCCCCGCCGCGCCCCGCCGCGCCCCGCCCCGCCTCGCCCCGCCCCGCCACGCCCCGCCCCGCCACGCCACGCCACGCCACGCCACGCCCCGCCACGCCCCGCCGCGCGTGTCGTAACGCTGTACTCCACATGGACAACACGTCCGCCCCGGAGCCGGTGTGACCGCTGCGAGCATAGCAAACCCTCTTCACTCGGACCACGCGCGGCTCTCCTAGGACAGTCGTGCCAATGACACTGCCAACAGACGGCACGAAGGCGGAAAATTTGTTCTGCGGACAGGCACGAAATATATTTTACGATATCTAAATAAAACCCGTTGCCAGTTGATTACATTGATTACATTTGATTTGGCTCAACAGGAAAAATGCTGCTTTCTTCTCTTGTCAATTCTGCGTCAATTTTGTGTCATTTATATCTTTATATGTAAAGTAATGCAAGTGCTGCGGACAGTGGGGGACAACAAAACGCGCGACTGCGCAGTTGTACCGCGTCGGTGGAAATTCAGCCTCCTAGCGCACGACTTGGGACTACCAACTACCTGCCGGTGTGGAAACCCCTGAGCGTCAATGTGCAGCGAAGGCAAACATAGGTGTTTCAAGACAAGAATAGGTATTGCCTGCAGAACGGCTTGATGCACCCCGATGAGAGCACGCCGATCACTGCACGCCGATATTTTACAAATGTCACCCCTCTTCTTCATTATCTGCACAACTATGAATTATAAGAGTATATTATAGGGCTTTCTTTAAAGTGTAATAGACTCCGATTCAGTTACGGGTGTCCGTCGAAACTCGGCAGAGACCGCCCATGATTTTATACGACCGCGACACGCCTCCCGAGCTCTGAGTTCCCCACGTTAACAATGGGACGTACTGAAAAATTGAAAATCGGCATCGCTTGAGGTCATTTAGGTCCCACGAGAAAAGTTAAGCGTGTGTGCGCACCGGCGGCGAGCATCAATGATAGGTAGAAGAACCTTGGAATATTTCACGGGCATGGAGAGAGAGAGAAGTGCAGAAGGTAGAATTATACAGCTTTAACCGGAAAGTGAGACAGCTTGTAACGAGAAGGTGGAATTTTTGTGCACCTCGTAATTCCGAAAAAAAAAATCAGGACAACTCAAAGAAATTCGTGAAAATTCAGAAAAGTGCAGAGAAATTCAGAAACTTCCGAAAAACTCACAACAATTTAGGTGAAATTTAAGCAAAAATTCACAATTTTTTTCATAAAATGTCAAAAAAGTTCACAAAATTTAACAAAATTTACAAAACCTGCTCACCAAAATTCAGAGTTGTTTCCCTCTCCGCCTGTACGGCATAAAATATTTGTGGCCATTATTAGGCCTGTATTTTAGCAACTTCAGAGCAAATTTTCGATTTGTCACAGTGCCACAATAACTGGAGGTAATTTCGTAACATGGGCGAGTCACGTCCAGCATAACTCAAAATCACATTTTCAGAGGGTTTTCCGTTTTACTTCCTTTCGTAATAGAAATAATTGTTTGTGAAAGACGTGAATGACGTACACTTTTGACCAGATACCAAGCCGGTTCTTTGTCGATAGCGCCCTGCGGTGGGTGGCTCCGGCTCAGCGGCGGCTGCAGCCATTGATACACACCGTCGTGTCTCCATTTCTCCGTGACAGGATTATCTCATACCAAACCGACAGCGCGCCGTAACCGTCTGACAGGTAGACCCCCCTCCCCTCCCCGCCCCGTCATCCTTGCGCGTCTCGCTGTGCCTCGCGGCTCCTCTGTACCCTTCTCTCCATTTCTCCTCTGCCCGTGCGGAGGTGGTCGCGGTCTAGGTCTGTCCTCCCTCCCTCCCTTCCCCCCACTCTCTCTCTCTCTCTTTCTCTCTCTCTCTCTCTCTCTCTCTCTCTCTCTCTCTCTCTCTCTCTCTCTCTCCTTAAAAAAAATAAAAATAAAAAAAAATAAAATTAAACATCAAGCCTCAAGCAGATGCCACTCCGGACCCGAGCAAACCCGAGCAGACGACCCTAGTCCCGAGCCCAAGACGAAGCGACGATCAGCTGCTGAGCCCCTGCCGGTGCAAGGGCAGGCCACCCGCTCAGCTCCGCTGCGCTACACCTGCAAAGTGCCTACCCATTAGGCGATATTTTCATACATCCAAAATCTCTCCTCTCTTGTCTCACTAAATCTTTTCCTGTTCACAAACTTTTAGACGCAAACAAAAATTCTGCATGTGCATCTCGATGTAACACCAAAATTCTTCCCTTTTAGGCCCTCTGTGTAACTAAATCCCCAATAAATCCTGATTTAAAAACTAAAAAAACTCTCTCTCTATATATCTCAAAATCTTATCACTTTCTCCACTATAATCTTAAAATTGAAATTTAAAGAAAACTCATTTAAAATAGAATTTAAAAAGAAAACACTTTTAGGACTTAGACAAAAAATCCTGCATGACTATTTCGATGTAAAAAACTTTTTACTCACTCCCCTGACCCAACTTGTAAACCAAATTCCCACATGCAATAAATACTTGCCAAAAAAAGAAAAAGAAAGAAAACAATCTCTTTCTCTCTTTCTGGCTGATGGTCCGACGGGATCCCTGACCTTGCTTAACAGAACAGCGAGCGCCCCGGCCCGGCCCGTCTCGACCCGGTCCGCGGCATTGAGATGGCTCGGCTGGCCTGGCCAGCCAGCAGGCCCGGATATGCGGTCCGGTCCTGTCCGGCCCCATAGTAGGGACCGCCAGACCCGTCCAGTGCCGCCGCAGGCCGAGGAGGAGGCTACTGCCGCCGTGGCGGCCACCAGGGTGATTCCGAACAGCGTGTAGTAGCCCCCTCTCTCTCTCTCTCTCTCTCTCTCTCTCTCTCTCTCTCTCTCTCTCTCTCTCTCTCTCTCTCTCTCTATCTCTCTCCCTCTTTTGTTTTAATTTTACTTGTATGTACTACTGGTACTCCTTGTAAGACTTTTTAGTCTTTTTGTACCTTTTCTTGCAATAAATTCAAATTCAAATTCTCTCTCTCTCTCTCTCTCTCTCTCTCTCTCTCTCTCTCTCTCTCTCTCTCTCTCTCTCTCTCTCTCTCTCTCTCTCCTCTCTCTCTCTCTCCTCTCTCTCTCTCTCTCCTCTCTCTCTCTCTCTCTCTCTCCCCCCCCCCTTATATGGCCGCACTGCACGAGAGGGGTCAGGGGTCATCTATTGCTTTTAGCCGTGTGCGATGGAATATTATCATTATTAAGTGCTACCAGAGTAATATTGTAATATTGAGGTAATGGTGTGGGCAATGAGGGTAAAATTGATGGAATATTGATTCACCATGCATAATATAAGTAGCATCGATATAATATGTAGACATATTATCGGTAATACTGAGTACACACTACCGGCTTATGTACTTTTTTGTGCGTAGCTTTGTAAACTATGTTCATGCGTAGCTTACGTAAAATTTATTACATAATTATGCAAAAATTCTTACGTAATTATGTAAAAAGTGAGCCTTTTTATGCGTAACTATGTAAGAAATTTTTACGTAAGTTACGCATGCACATAGACTTACATAGCTACGTACAAAAAAGTACATAAGCCGGGAGTGTGTAAGTAATATTGGTGTAATATCAGTCACATCAGTCACGCGTGTATGGTAAGAAGGAATACCAGAGTTGACGACCCCTTGGTATTGCATGAGTGTGACAGCAGCGCAGAGAGACGAAACCACTGTTGTTCGGAATCACCCTACACAGTACACAGGCCGCGAGCCTGTCCCGTGGTCTGACTGACCGCTGAGGACGCCGCTACCGCCGCCGCCACCGCCGCCATCCAGCTGATGCAGCTTCAGCTTCAGCCTAAGCTTCAGCTTCGGCTTAAGCTTCAGCTGCAGCTTCAGCTGCAGGTACAGCAGCGCGAGCGGCGGCGGAGGAGGCGGCGGCGCTCGGCCAGCGCTGCGCTGCGCACCCAACTTGACCCATTTTGCCCGGCGATGCAAGGCCGAGCTGCCTGTCCGTCCGGCCTGCCGGCCTGCCCCTGCCGGCCACCGCACTGCCGCTGCCACTGCTGACCGGCCGCCATAAAAAAAACAGCAATCTCACCTTCCTCTCCTCCGGCTTCCCTCCCACGATTATTCAGAACTGCCTGCCGGCAAGGTAGGCTGCCTCATCGCCCCCTCCCTCTCCCCTCCACCTCACCATACCTCCCCCCCCCCCCCCGTTTATTCTTGCTCTCCAGCAGAGGAACCTTTTTTTTTCCTTTTTCGGCTGAGGTTGTTAAAGGCGAAAAGGAAGGTAGCAACCTTCAAAAGCAAACGTTTGCACAATAGGGCGCTGGTGGGCGGCTGCTGTGGCTGGAGCGGCCGGAGCGTTCCACTGCCTGCCAGATTGTTGAGTGTGTACACTTCACTGTGTATTGTTTGGCTGTTTGGAAGGGTGGCACACAAAGAAGGATTAATGCATTGTGATTTTCCTTTCTTGTCACTGGAATATTTATTTTGTATTGGAATGTTTTGCGATTTTTTTTTTAAACAGGCAAAGAAGACATATGTGAACAATGACTGACATGAGGATAACAATCTTAGGTCTAGGGACTTACAAATTGACACTTATATTATCTTATAGCTAAAAGATGATGCAGTGATCTCTGTAATGTTATTTACAAGGGCGGTGAAGTCGAAAACGTGTCGTCAGATCAACAATTTATCACACTACTGCCGTCAAAACGGCACCAATTCGACTTCATCGATGTAAGGTATATGCATGTCATATTACGCGTAAAACTACTTGATAATTACAGAGGACGAAAAAATCCATCATGGTAACAGCAGCTTTAAGCCCACTCGTAAGTAGACAAAGTGATAACATTAACGCTCCTCCTCTTCTGTCTTTCTCAGGTGCGCTCCCACGCGTATAACGCTGAGGCAAAATTAACAGCTACTCGAAGACGCACGCACCCTGCTATGCAACTAAAAACGCGGTGGAATAGAGTTGCGAGACCCATCGCATGGCGCCTACGACGAGAGCGGGTCGGCAACCCCGAGGGGGAAACAACTGTCAAATTTTTGTACACCTATCGTAGTTCAGGAGGAAAAAAAAAAACAGAATAATTCAGGTGAATTCACAAAAATTCGCAAAAGTTTCAGGAAAATTCACTAAAATTCATGAAGATTTACAAAAAAAATCTCGCTAAGTCACAAAATTTGTACATCCAAATTCAGAGTTGTTTCCCCCTCGGACAACCCCCCCCCCCCCCAATCGCTTACTTTTACGTGTATATTTTATTTAACTCCCCTGTATAAATTTCACCGAAAAATAAAAATAAAAAAAATTAAAACCCCACACGTGCCAAACGAAACAGATACTTATTAATCCAATAAGTCACGATAGGATGCTCCTCAAAGCCTATGGCAGCGCCCGCCCCGGTCCGGTCTCCAGCGACTCCAGAGCGGCTCCAGAGCGGCTCCAGAGCGTCTCCAGAGCGTCTCCAGAGCGTCTCCAGCGCGCGGGTCCGCCTCCGAGCCGCACCGGCTGGAACGGAACGCTCGGCTCGGGGACTCGGCCCGGCTGCGCGCGGCGCCGTTGCAGCGGCACGGGCACGGGGACGGGGCGGCCTGCTCAGCACAGCGAGCTTTGCCGACACTGGCCTTGGGGCTGCAAACGGCAAAATAATAGAACGAGGCTGCTAACGCCGTGAAATAATTTGGCGGGATCACGACGCGGCGCGGGGCGCGGCGTGGCGTGGCTCAGGGTGCACGACGATGAGCACCGCAGTGCGCCGCTCTCTCTCTCTCTCTCTCTCTCTCTCTCTCTCTCTCTCTCTCTCTCTCTCTCTCTCTCTCTCTCTCTCTCTCTCTCTCTCTCTCTCTCACTTTTACTCGTGTAAGAAGGCGAGAAAGAGAGAGAGAAAGAAAGGTGGTGGAGAGGAGTGAGGTTTCGGACCATCATCATTCCCAACAGCAGCGCGTCGCTTCTCATCAGCGCCTGCGTTGTGCCCGCCCGCCCCGCCGCGCCACGCCCCCTCCTCCCCTCTTTCACTGAGCCACGCTACGCTATGCAGGGTCCTATATCTTTTTTTTCCGACCCAACTCTAAGTCGTATTTTTTTTTTCTCACCCTTGCGCGCTCGCGTATGGTAATTCCGGTGGCCCGGCCTGCCCGGCCCCTTGCAGCGGCGCGTTGCCACGGCCGCGTTGCCCGCACCGCGGAGGTCAGCGGAGAGGAACGAATATCAAATCAAACACAAGTGCCACTGGCTGGTTGCAGGGTGCCAACTCCATTGTACTAGAGCATTCTTTATAAAAATCGTCTGCAACAAAACGCCCTTGCTTGGCGCGTTTGCCGAAATGTCTTTGCGACCTACTCCCCCCCCCCCCCCCCCCCCCCCATTTTGTAAAAGACTCGCTTTGGGTCAGGGCCCTTCTCTTGCCCGGCCGCCCACCCGTCTTGTACGGTACTGGTTCCTCACCGACACGACGGCGGCAGGAAGACAAGACGGTGTGCCCCTTTGCAGCTGCCATAAGGTAATTGGCGGTGAGAGAGTCGGGGGGGGGGGGAGTCAGAGGTACAAGGACGGGGCCGCCCGGCCCGGTCACTCCGGTCAGAGGCGCGCATGCCACGCCACGCCACGCCACGCCGCGCCACGCCACGCCGCGCCGCCAGCGAAAGGAGCGCCTCCGTTACCTCGATGTTACGTCACTGGGCTGGATGTGTCTCTGGTCCGGTGTAGTCCGGCCCGCGGGCGCAGCTCACTAATCGTTTCCCACAGGATCCGCACAGAGGCGAGGCGAGGGGAGGGGCGGCGGGGCGTAGCGGGGCGTGGCGGGGCGCGGTGGTGTGCCAGAGGCCTCCGAAAGAGACCGACACGTTCACCTTCGGCAAACTGCACGGCCAGGCGGGGCGCGGCGGGGCGAGGCGAGGCAGACGAGGCAGTACTTCACGGCGGCCTGACACACGCGGGGCTTGGCTTTGGTCCTACCCCAAGACGGGTCGATCGGCGCTATTAAAAACGTATAGTTCACCTCGGACTGCCTCGGACCTCGATTCTTTCGCTGCACTTGACTACGGGGCAAGCGTGAATCGAGGCTGTACCCTTGTCCTTTCGTGAGCGCCGGGCAATTTCTGCTCGGCGCGGCGATGAATCTCGCCTGCGGGTAGGGACGCGGCGGCGGGGGGCAGCGCGGGGCGGCGGGGCGGGGCGGGGAAGGGGAAGGGGAGCCCACCGACAAGGTCGGCCTACGGACCACTACGGACAGTCTGCGCCGCGCAGCACCGCCAGCACCGCACGGGCGGGACGGATATAAAAATGATTAGCACTAGAAAGTCGTTGGAGCGTGCCCTGCCCTACGACAGTCCCCCTTACAGGGAGCGCATGCGCTCGGGCAGACCCGCGTAGCGCGGCACCAGTCGGATGTTGTGGCCGCCGGCCACCGTCATGGAGAAGTCGACCTGCAGCCGGAACTTGTCCATGCTCTCGCAGTCCTTCCCGGGCAGGATCTGGAAGTGGCGGATGACCGTCGAGAGGATCGTCTTCATCTGCAGCATGGCGTACTTCTGGCCGACGCAGTTGCGCGGGCCGCCGCTGAAGGGCACGAAGGCGTACGGGTGGCGGCCCACGCTGCGCTCGGGCAGGAAGCGGTCCGGGTCGAACTTGTCCGGCTCGGGCCAGTACTCGGCGAGGCGGTGCGTGCCGTACAGGCCGAGCAGGACGGTGCAGCCCGCCGGCAGGCGGTAGTCCGTCACGTCCAGCTCGTGGTCCAGGTCGCGGCCGATGAAGGGCGCCGACGGGTACAGGCGCAGCGTCTCCTTGATGACGCGCTCGAGGTGCTTCATCTGGTTCAGGTCGTTGTACGTCGGGCAGGTGGTCGGGTCCTCGCCCATGATGTCGACGAGCTCCTGGTGCACGGCCTCCTGCACGTCCTGGTGCAGCGCCAGCATGAGCAGGTTGAAGCAGTTGTCGGTGGCGGTCGTGTCCTGTCCGGCGATGAGCAGCGTCACCACCTCGTCGCGCAGCTCGACGTCGGTGAGCGCGCAGCCGTCCTCGCTCTCGGACCGCTCGATGAGCAGCTCGAGGAAGGTCTGCTTCTTCCGGACGCCGATGTCCTCATCGTCGTCCTGGCGCAGGCGCGACTGCTCGCGCTCGTGCGCCGCGGCCTTGGAGGCCACGGGGTCCGCGTCGAGCTCCGCCTTGGCCTTGCGGTACTCGGCCTTCTTGCGGCTGATGACCTCGTGCGCGAACTTGTTGACGATGTCCAGGCACTTCTGCTGGTCCTTGGCGTCCCTGGTGAGGTAGAAGGTGGCGTCGGGCAGCAGCCACGGCTTGACGAGGCGCTCGCGCGTGATCTGGAAGCAGCGGCGGATGGCGCGGATCCACTCGCTGTTGTCGTCGTCCTGGGCGTTGACGTCCACCCCCATGGCGGTGAGGGCGATGGCGTCCAGCGTGCACAGCTCCACCAGCTTGTACGAGTCGAAGCTCTGGCCGTCGGCGCGCGCCTTCATCTTGCCCACGAGGCGCATGGCCATGGCGTGGAAGATGGTGACGAACTGCACGAGGAAGTTGAAGTTGAAGGCGGGCGCGATGATCTTGCGGTTGCGGCGCCACTTGTCGCCCGCCGCGTTGAACACACCCTGTCCGCCGAGCGGGTGGAACACGTTGTAAAAGTGCGACTTGTCCGTGTACTTGTAGTTGTTGAGCACGATCTCGAGGTCGCGCGGGTCGGTGAGCGCGACCAACAGCAGCGGGCCCAGCCAGTACTTGTACGTCGGCTGGTACTGCCTGAACTGCGCCATCGTCTTGCGGACCGTCTCCTCCGTGTCGCCGACCACGTCGAACACGTTCCCGATGACGGGCAGGCCCGTGGGCCCCGGGATCTTGGCGGCCAGCGCGTACATGCGGCGCCGCTTCCACGAGTACACCATGTAGTACAGCACGGCCGCGCTGAGCGCGCCCACGATCAGCGCCGACGTGAGCATCTCCGGACGCGTGGCGGACGCGCCGAACCCGCCCAGCACCACCGAGATGACGGACATCTTGTCTGCGCCGGAAGGGTTAACTACTACTGCACCTCACTGCACTGCACTCGCTTAACACATGACCCGCGGGGCGCGCGGCTCGGCTCGCTCCGGACCAGGGAGGGACTGGCTTCGCCCGCCGCGTCCTGGGCCTTATAAAACCTTCGGCGACACGGCAACCCCCGCTCCGCCCCGCCCCGCCCCGCCCCGCCACGCCACGCCAAGCCTCGCCAAGCCTTTCGCATTTCCACAGTTTTCCAGCCAGCAGGTGGTGGAGAGGCGGCGCGAGCACGGGTGCTCCCGCCTGCTCCCGCCGGGGCGGAGGGAGGCGGGTCGGGGCGGGGTGGGGCGGGGTGGGGCGGGGTGGGGCGGGGTGGGGCGGGGCGGAGTCTGGTAGACGGAGGGAAGGGGTAGGCTGCTGCTCCCTCCTCCCGGCCGGGCCAGCGGGCCCCTCCCTTGCCATCCCCTGCCTGCCCTGCCCTCCCCTGCCCGGTGTGTATCGCGGTGCAGGCACAATAGGTACGGGGCGGGACGGGACGCACCATCGCCCTGGCAGCAGCACGGCAGCAGCACGGCAGCCTCCTGCAGCTCCACGGCGCGCAGCAGCAGCAGCAGCAGCAGCAGCAGCAGCAGCAGCAGCAACAGCAACAGCAGCAGCAGCAGCAACAGCAACAGCAGCAGCAGCAGCAGCAGCAGCAGCAGCCGGCCCGCGATGTGGTACAAGGCTGCCAAGCCAAACGTGCCTCCGAACCAAAACGAATAGAGACGAAGACGACGAGATGGAGCCGGCCGGGCCGGACTATCACACGCGCGGAAACATTTTAGTCCCCACTGTCAATCGAGCAGTGAGCATTCTCGCTCTCAGGAGGCAGTATTGGTGACCCTATGACCCATCATTGGAGAGAGATATTGTTAATACTCTTATTAATAACTCATTGGTATGAACCGTAACCGAGATGACTCAAAACGGGCGATATCAAACCATCTCGCTCTATTTGAATGACTTCCGTGTCAATGCTCATCACTCAAAACGAGCAATAGAGAATTTCCGCACTCCTTTTGGGCGACGTAAAGTACGTCGCTCAATTTCAGTCAAAAACATGACTCAGATTTACAGGGCCACATGCGACGAGTGATTTCTATTTTTCTGAAAATTAAATATATTTCAGATTTCAGTCTAGGTGGCCTGTCCGGTAAATCACATAGCACTCATGCATGACAGTGTTGCCTACGTGCATAGAGCTTTTTTTTGGGGGGGGGGGGTGAGGGGGGCGGTTTCTCTCGTCATTTGCAGCTGATGCCGCCGCCACCAACTAACCACATACAATTACACGATGCATTCGACAGGCACAATTTATATGATCCGCCCTCGACAAAAAAATTTCTGGCATTAGTCAAACTCAGTTGCATCTGAGTTTATTTTTCTCAAAACAAACAGTATCGGCAAGGAGTAAGAATATTATTCCCACTGGCGGCGAAGGAGTGCGTGATGCCGGTCAGGTATACCAGCACCAGCCTACCTCTCGATGGTGGGAGGTAGTTTTTGGTGGGGGGAGGGGGTTAGGGAGGGGTTCCGCAGGCAGGGAGCCCCGCATGCAAGCCCCGTCCCTTCCCACCGCGACCTCCGGTCAGAGAACTGTAAGAATTATTTGTTTGCATTGGGAATGTCGCAAAGTTACGACATCAACCTCTAAAATTGCAGAATTATCATGACACTTCATAATGCTTTTTGTCTTAAACGAACACGAACCGGATTTCGTAAATTTAAGAGACCGATTGTTAATTTACAGCATATTTTGTTAACAACACATAAAGAAAATAATCTTGTAAATATCAAAAGATTTCATTTTCTAGTGAAGAAGTTATATCTGTGGTGTGTACTTCTCGCATGCATTGTTTGATACCCGCTGTATATGCGATAGAAAGGCGACGGGGTGGGGGGCAGGCAAAGGAAAATGGAAAGGCTGGAAAAAGGTGCAAAGCGAAAGAGATAGAGCGAGAGTGGTATGAGAGGGAAAGGGGAGACAGTAGCACGAGGAGGAGAGAGAGGAGAGGAGAGGAGAGGAGAGGAGAGGAGAGGAGAGGAGAGGAGAGGAGAGGAGAGGAGAGGAGAGGAGAGGAGAGGAGAGGAGAGGAGAGGAGATAGTGTCACCGAGGCAAGCCACTTGACCTCCTCGCAGCCGCGCTAACCGCACGCAGGCGAGGCGCGGGCGACGCACCGCAGCGCGCACCGCAGCGCACAGCCAGGCCTCAGGCCAGGCCGCAGAGCTCAATCGTCTTGCGTTAGCAGTCTGTCACTTACGGCGCCGAGACGAGACGTGTGCAGGTGCGAGAGAGAGAGAGAGACAGACAGACAGACAGACAGACAGACAGACAGACAGACAGACAGACAGACAGACAGACAGACAGACAGACAGACAGACAGACAGACAGACGGACAGACAGACAGACAGACAGACAGAGGGAGAGGAGCGAGAGAGAGAAAGTTTAGTTCTTTTACAGGATTTAGAAGACTTTGAAAAATTGTAGCCATAAAAGTGCGCGGGCGTGCGAAGGAAAAAACGCAGCGGAATAGGGTATTTCACTTCGTTTAAACCGGGTCTAAAGAAGAAAAGTATTGCTTCCTGATCTGTTTCCTCCTTGACGCTGATTGGCTGATGCCGTCGAAGTTCTCGGACCGACCGCCAGGTCTGCGACCGCCCTAGTGGCGTGCCCGAGAACTTCGTTGGTGTAGGCCAATCGGCGTCAAGGAGGAAACAAATCAGGAAGCAATACTTTTCTTCTTTGGATCCGGTTTGAATGGAGTGAAATACCCTATTGGAGGATAGTCAGCTGGGAAGACACCAGAGTTGAGCGGGTGGCCTATCATCGGGTCACCAGGGGCTGGGGCTCGCTCGGTCTCGTTGCTTGGTGTCATCTACTTACTGTGGCTGTGGCTAGATGTGTGAATTAAAATTAGATTTCAGGGAGAGTGAGTGAGAGAGACAGAGAGAGAGACAGAGAGAGAGAGAGAGAGACAGAGAGAGAGAGAGAGAGAGAGGGAGAGAGAGAGAGAGAGGGAGGGGGGGAACCTCCGTGGTAAACCGTGAGTCTCGCAGAGAGCTGTACTTACGTCCGAGGTGGTAAAACTATTTCGCCCCCAACCCTCTCTTTTCACCTCACTTCCCACCCACATGCACATGCAGTTCTTACGAACTGCGAGGAGTTAATGTTGCGATTGTCGGGTCACATAGTCCACGGGGGAGATAACACTTATTCGCGGGCATCCCGGGTATTCACTCTACTCCACGCCACGCCAGGACACGCCACGCGCCGGAGAGAGGATGAGAGCGTGCCGGAAGGCAGCCAGGCGGCGACAAAGGCGGCGAAGTTTCGATGTTTCGTGACCTATATAAAGTGGGGAGAAAAACTCCGGCAATAAAATGTCGTCATGCAACTCAGTATGAGCGGGGCTCCGCTAGCGGCCCGGCCCGGCCCGGCCCGGCTTGTGACGCCGCGGGTGCGAGGCGATGTGCTGCTGCTGTCGTCACCCGCAGGCTAAGGCGCTGCCGCTGCCCCCGGCCCGGCCCGGCCGGCTCCTGCAAGCCCTGCACTCCTGCATTCTGATTCCGAAGATCGCTTTCCTACCTCCGTCCTTGTCGCACCTATGGCGGTCCCGCATGTGGGGAATAATGGCATAGGGCCCCGCAAGTGCGACAAGGAGGAAGGCGCAAGAGCGATCTTCTGAATCAGACGGCACGGCCACTCTGGAAATCCAAGTCGTCAAGAGGTCCTTAACTCTGATGATGTTCCTTCGTAGACGGGACTGATATTACACTAATATCACAAGGTAGGTCAATGCGAGGTAGGTCAACAAAAATAGACATACTTAGGAGATTTCTTTTATCATAGTTATAGTTTTGGAATATGAGTATGTAAAAATACGGGGTACTTGGATCAATTGATATTCACCCGTGTACTATAGTATAAGGAAAGAGTTTTACTGGATGGTTACAACTATTTAGCCTAGTTCATGGAAATTAATCGCCTCGTGAATATTCATTGTTCGCTCAGGAGGTTCCCCTTGGTATGCTATCCGTGCTATTGGGTTGTGAGTCAGTGCCCTCTTCCCCCCGCGCCGCGACTCAGACGGTGCGACGCTGTGCGGTGAATTTCGACTGCGAAAGCAGCTCGCCCATCCCGCGGGGCCGAGATGCGAGATGCCGTCGCGTCGCCCGGCCCGGCGGACGGCTGCGGGGCGGCGGGCCGCAGTGCTTCTTGTCGGGCTGCTTGTCCGCGGTGCGCGCGGTGCGCGGCGGGGGGCATACTGATGACGCGCCTATCGGACATTACCTCTGCGCGGGGAATTTAAATCTGCTACCTTACATGTCGGGGAGTCCCTCCGCGCCCTCGCCTTGTCAGTCTGGCCGCGCGCCTGCCTCTGCCCCCCCCCCTCCACCTTCCTCTCAACCCCCCCCCCCTCCCCCCGCCGCAACATCATGACCAGGCGTACTGTCGACGAGACATGACGAGACCCATTCTGGAATGTTTGACGAGTCAGCGACCTTTTTAGATCACGTTCCCAGGATTCGTATATTGCGTGTAGAAGTAATTTTCCATTGAAAAAAATATGTGGCTTTTATTCCTGCTGACATCATCAGCAGACAATTTTACTGTTCGACGAGGAGAATGTCGCCGGTTTCCGTCCGAACACATGCTGCTGCAGCCGCGGCTACGGACCGTATGTTCGCCCCTGGTCGGTCAGCCTGCTTGGTCGCCTTGTCTGCCTTGGCATGCTGGCTGGACGTGTACACTGTTCACAGCGTGGGGGGCATGAGCCTTCAGACCGAAGCAACACTGGTGAAACAAATGCATATTTCTATATGCATCACCTGATGTGATAATACTAGTATGATACACAATGTCATGCATAGTTCTAACTAAACATTAGCTGATGTATAGTTTTTCGACATTTTGCAAGTGTGTTGCAGACTATACATTTGGGTTATTAGCAGCTTATCGCGATGCTTTGACATGCGAAGCCTCATCGACATGCTGACTTCTGCGAAATGTTTAACATCTATCCGTTTACGAAATGCACAGATATTAGACATGTTATCATGTTTAGTTCCTACACCAAATCGTGCATCGAAGTGCTAACTTAACACCGTGATGTATAAAAACTATACAGTTGTTTCACCAGTGAAGTCGTCCAATAATGACAAGTCACGTTATATTGTTACTGTAATTTAAAATATTTTTTGGGAAACCTGCGGAAGTTAATTTTTTTATGTACTCAAATACTCGGAAACTTGCCTGTACCAGTCGAAATCGCAGGGTTACATCATTGATAAAAGCTTAATTCATTCGTAAATTTACTATTTCGTTTCGTAACTTTATGACATATTTGTTGCAAAATAGGCGGCGCAGATTTTCGATCCGACTAGGCAACTTCACAAAATTTAATCATAGAAAATGTAATGCATCGGCGATCATTGAAATTTCAGGGCGCGTGACCTCGCTAATGTCTTTGCGTGCAATGCGTTCGTGTTACAGCCATGACACGAGAGTCGCGAGGGAATGCCTGCCTGCCTGCCTGCCTGCCTGCCTGCTGAGTGTGACAGAGCGACTCAGCACACCTCCATTGAGTAGTGCACCTGCACAGAGGCACGCACAGCTTGATGCGTGTCATCCAAAGCGTTTTAGCACCTCTGCATGCGACAAGCTGCCGTCGGCAAAGTTTGCACTTGCACTTGTTCAGCGCAAATCTGCACGCGTCCCCTCAGCAAGGCAACAACACTGCGGTGCAAATGGCATAGCAGAACTCGCAGTTTTTCCCCTTTTAAAAAAAGAAAGAAAGAAAAAACAGTTATTAACTCTGCACGGCGAACGCAAAGCCAAATGCAGCACTGCTTATACACAATGCAGAACTCCCGGACACTGCCCACTATACTCATTAGACTCTCTAGAAAGACGCGTTAACGTCCCTCTATATGGGCCATAATGACACGGTTGTAGTATGTTTAATTTTTTGTTTTTGTTTTTGTGGCGGTGGTTTTACTTTTAATTGTGATGATAGCATTTCTTATGCGATTGCGATTCCCTCCGTCGCCACGGCGGCGTAGCGGTCGGCTGCTGGCGGCGCGAGGAGGTGCACCACACGC
>JAHWGI010000422.1:252500-379428 GCA_029379305.1 Frankliniella fusca
TGAGGTGTGTGTATATACTACCTGCCCCCGGGTGCACCTGCCAGCCATACCTACATCTTCAGAAGTTCGAAAAACCTATAGGTCTGACAAACTCATCGGGGATTCAGCCTGGATTAATCCGATGCCTTTTGTTCCCCACTCGGTGGGTATTCCAAGTGTGCGCAGATGCACAACTTGTATACCCGCACGCGCGATCTTTGATAATCCTTGCCTTGGTCCTCTTTAGAACTTCTTGAGGTAATGCGCGGTTCGGGGGTCGTAATACGCACGTATAGTGGCGGGTATTCTTGACATACGGATCGCTCTTTCCCCCTCGGTCCTCTAGCCCCCTGGCGCTGCGCCGCGCCGCACGGCGCCCAGCCTTGGCACGCTCCGCCGGTGTGCAGCTCGTGGGACTGCTTGAGCGGCGCGGGGAGCCGAGCGGCAGCGTGTCACCCGCGTGCGCCCGCGCCGCGCCCATGTTCCTCATGTCTATCGCCTTTACCCGAACCACGCCATCTCCGCGTCCCTCGCGTATACATTACCGGCCCGGCCCGGGTGGGGGGGGGGGGGGGAGGGGAGCGGGCCGCTCACACGCAATGGGAACTCACTCGGGTCGGGCCGGGCCGAGCCAAGACGAGCAGAGCCTCTCTACACTCTACTCGTTTTCCTGTTCGAATGACCGTGGCCCTCGAGCGCGGCAAGGCCCAGCCTGGCCAAGCCCGGCCCGAGGCGGGGAATCAATCATACAAAATGTGTACAATGATTATAGTATTGACTTTTGTTCTCTCCCTCTTTTTTTCTTTTGATTTTTCAAGGAAACTTTTTGTCACTTTTTGAGAAATTTCTGCCGATTTCTGACTTCTTTCATTTTTTGAGTCTTTTCGGTTTTTGATTTTTCGGATTTTTTTGTACCTTCATTCTTGATTTTATTTTAAATTTTACTTTTTAAATAATATTTTGGGTGCCGTACTATAATTTCTCGAAGTGACTCCCCCCACTGGCGGTGCTACTTTAATCATATGTAAGTATGGGGCGAACTGGTCAATAAGCCCTCTAAAATCAGTTCCCAAATTTTGCAGGTCTACTCCTACTACATGTCTCGGTGGTAGTGTTAACAAGGCCCCTTTCCTCGGGATTATTCGGCGCATTCTGGGAGTTGGGCGCCTGCGAGACTTGGGCTAGGCCACCACGCTTGGCACTCGCGCACTGGGTAAGAGATGTTGCCTACCTCCCGGGCGCTCTGGGAACTAACACAGTTGCTTCTGACAGCGTATGACGGACGCGCTGTTCCGATGTTTGATCACGGGGCACTGTTGCAGCTGCTGGCCCTGCCCCCACCCCTCCCCCTACCTTGCCTCAATGGGGATGGGGCCCGGCACAGCCCAGTTCAGCCCAGCCCAGCCCAGGCGGAGGGGTCCTTTACTATAAATTCAAGCGTAAAACGATTTCTCTAATGAGTTTTATTTTTTCGTGATTGTCCCTGAGTTTTGGTCATTTTTTTTTTTATTTTTATTATTTTTCCGATTTTCCTTGATTTTTTTCAGTCTTTTTTTTTCCTTCTCTGATTTTATGCTGATTTTGTTTTAAAGTGTACACTTTCTTTCTTTTTTTGAGTGCAGGACCCCTCGACCAAGCCCAGCCTAGCCCAGTCGAGCTCTGCCCCGCCCAGCACAGCACAGCACTGCACAGCACGGTCCCGCAACGCCATCCGCGTCGTCATTCGATTAGCACGTCAAGATGTAACGGGAAAGCAATCAGAAGCGTCAAGGTCGCCATCTACACGGCCACCTATGGCTGTGGTCCGTCATACCCAGGCTAGGAGGCGTTCTCACTCGCACCAAGCCACGCGCAGGCGCAAGGCTCACACACGGCGCATTTTAGTTACGGTGTTTTATGGGGAGAAGGGGGGAAGGGGGAAGCAGTCAGAGAGGAACAAAGTCATTTGCTGTGTGTACTACTATATTATTGTGTGTTTGCTGCTGAATTTGACTTCATTATCAGAATGCATTAGTAAAGAAGACTGAATATCTTACTTTTAAAGTAAATCTTCGAAAAAGGGAATCGGCTTTTACGAAATTACGCGTATATAATAACCCGCAGATAAATTAGATCAGCCACATAATCGGGTTATTAAAAGCGAAAGCTGACCGAGACCCACATTCCTGCTGCGGCAGAGGTGACGCGATCGTGAGGCCAGACAGGTCCGACAGGTCCTGTCGAGGTGTGAGGGGTGGGGGTAGAGGGGACATCCGAACCGAACGATTAAAGGGTTGGGGTCCGATAATTTTGTTAGATGTGCGACTTGGGCAGAACGCCGGCAAGCCACAGTACTGCGCGCCACGAGCGATGGTTTCTTTACTATAAATTCACAGCATACACCGATTTTCCAGATTTCTCTACTTTTTGTAAGTTTCCTTGATCTTTACTGATTTTTTTTTCTGTGATTTATTTCCGATTTTTACCTGATTTTGCTGTAAGGTATACTCTGATTTATTTATTATTTTTTTTTGAGGGGGGGGAGGGGGAATAGTGAAGGACCCCTCGGCCACGAGGCCCTGCCCCGCCCGCCGCGCGGCGCCAAACACAGCCGCCGCCTTGGCCGCCCTACGTTTGTGTCGCGCAGCGGCCTGTCAGCCCGTCTCCTCGCTGCGGGTACAATCACCACAAGGGAGTGGTCATCCTTGTGCTTGATGTAAGCCATAAGCAGAAGATGCTACATGCTTACCTCGGGATAATTCTCTCTATTTTCTTTTGCTTTTTTTCGCTGCGCAGTGATGATAAGGAAGGTTTCCAGGGCCCCTGCTAACGTGGGAAGGTCGCCGGGCCGGCTGGGCGCTGGGCCGGGGCCGGGGAAGAGCGGGGAGGGCACGACGGGGCAGAAGGACGACGGAGGCGGGTTCACCGGGCTTTACGAGGACTTTGCAGCACATGTAAAATTTTTAAATTGAAATTTTTTTCGCTGATCGCTGAAGCGAAGCGAAGCTTAACTCCTACAGTGGATCGGGGGTGTTCGTACATACTTGGTCGCGAGTCTGTCTCTCTGTCTGTCGAAGCCAGTTCTCCTCTTAAAGTACAGAAGTAATAGTGGATAGCGGTAATGTTCCGCAATGTACTAATTTCAGCGCTTTCCCAATTGACGGAGTCTGAAATATTACAATAAGTTGAATTTGAAATTCACTTCTGGAAGGTGACACGATTTCTTAATTGAGCTAGATCGCCAGAGCGGTGAGCGGCTATTGACAGGTGTCTAGGTGTCCCGAGGGGGCCACCACTTCAGCTTAGGATGTACACAGGATTACGTGATTACAGGGATTACACCTGAATTTTGTGGGATTACACATGAATTCCTGGGACTAAAACCACTACATAAGAACAATTAGGTGAAATTTAGTGATAATTCTTCAAAATTTAGTTTAGGATTACACGGATTACACAGGGATTACACTGACAACTGTACACAGGATTACAGGAGTGGTGGCCCCCTCGAGGTGTCCCGAGGTCCCCGCACAGGACAACCGCATTTTGGAGTCCACCGAGCATTTAGAGCGCACTGGTCGATCCCCCACCACCGCGCCCAGCCGCTCCCCACCTAACCCCCTTGTCCAGGTTTCCAAAGGTTTCCTCAGGTTTTTGAAGTTTTCATAGGTGCCAAGAGGTTTCTTCTGGCCTGCAAACCTCTGAACACCTGAGGAACCCTGAGGAAACCTGAGGAAACCTGAGGAAACCTGAGGAAACCCCTGGGAGCCTGGCCTAGGGGGTTAGGTGGGGGGCTGGTAGGCGCGGTGGTGGGGGATCGACCAGTGCGCTCTATTGGGTGTCCAGAGGACTATTGACTTCAGGAAGACTCTCAGTCTCAGAGGGAATGCCTCGGGGCGAGGTTTGAAGAAGTTATTGTTTTCTGTGTATCAATCATCTCGCCCTTTTTCCTTAGGACACCTCATGTAAATCACAAGGAACCAAAACACCCAGAAGTTCATGGAAGCGCCCTCAAACCTCACGCTTTCGTTTTCGTCATTTTTCATACCGCCTACATAGCAATGAAAAATCACCGTCGACTACGTGACCGTTCGAAACCCGCTTACTGTCTTACGTTATTTGCAAAAAAAAAACGTTGTGTGTATATGCTAGTCGCTTGGTCAACCAGTAACGCATGCAAACAAAAAGTTTGACCCGACCACCGCCCCTGCCATTCCGCGCACACACACACGCACACACACGAGCGCACTCACACACACACACACACACACACACACAGAGAGAGAGAGAGAGGTGCGGATCAGGGAAGGCCAGTGTCGAAGGCCTGTCCGCCGCGGGCAGTAGAAGCGCGCTGCACCCGCGGCGCGCTGTGTGGTGCGAGTGAGACAGAGAGATGGAGCTCTCCCTGCCCGGCCCCGCCCGGCCCCGCCCGGCCCCGCGGCGTGAGCGCGCATGGCGCTCTAGGAGTAGAAGGTGCGGCGCGGCGCGCGCGACCAGTGACCACTCGGAAATGAATTGCTGAAGTACACTGCAAGAAGTTATCGAAGCGGCGGCTTGGTCAGAAAATGTTCATTTTAGCATTTGAGCAGAGTTTTTGTTGTCGTTCCAATGACTAAGCTTCGTCTTGTAGCGCATTCTAAAGCAACTTTGAAAAAAAAGAGAAGAAAAAAAGAAATATAAATGAATTTGCAAAGAAGTGTTTTGGATTTCATTTCTTTGAAAATAAATTTAGTTTAAAACCCATACGGGCTGAAGATCTTTGCAAATGTATTAAGAGTTCCGGTAAATCTCAAAAAAGAATGCGCGTTCTTCTATTTTGAGCTTTACCGGAATGCTTCATTAAGCTCTAATTATTATTGTTCACACCTCTGGAAGGGTGTTACGACAAACCTTGAGTCTGAGAGAGTTGGTAATTATCGGTAATTATTCTGTCTGTCTTTGTGTCTGTGTTTGTGTCTGTCTGCACACACACACACACAGCTACACACCTACCCTATTTCATCGCAGGGGTACAGACGCGCAGCCTTCGTGCGCTCTGGTGGCAGAGGGTATAAACGGCTGCTCCGCGCTCTCCAACTTTAACAGCATGGAGTATTGCCATTGCCGTTTCAGGCGTTTGAAAGGAAACGTAAGCGTAAGGGGTAGAATTTGGCTTGGGTTTGTTAAGTGATACTCCAGTGAACTGCAAGACTCGGCATAATACACAGCTTTACTAGGTGCAGCATTGCACTTTCTCATGCACTTCAGAAATTCGGACCTTATTTTAGTGGGTTTTCTTTTCTTGATTATAGTCTTGGGGAGATTTTCGCCGCACGCTGCACAGTTGTACTGTCGGTCAAACCACGCTCCAACTCCAACACGCGTGTCCATGACATGGCGTGCCTTCGTGCCTTGGGACAGACCAGGCAGGCATCTGACACTGCTCGGACGATGGGTGGGTTGCCTGCAGTCTCGGCGCCTGGGTGAGACCGCTCTGGGTCCAACGGGACTCCACTGCAGGAGTCAGCTTCGCTTCGCTCAGCGACGCGCTGCATTTGTTGTAAGGAATTCCTATATTGTACTGCCTGCTCCCGCTCATCTATCATATTGATAACCAGAACACGATTTTGGTCTTGGTTTAAGTGAGGAATTCGCTTTTTAGGTGATGAAAAGTTGACTGTCATAATGTCCACGCCTGGTGGATAGGCAACCCATTCGACGCCAGAACGTTATTTGATAGGAAAACCGTAGAGGAGAGGCATTTTGAGGGGGATCAGGTCGCTAGCGGGCATGGGCCTCGGGAGGAAGGGTCGGATTGTCGCTACGGGCATCGGAGGGAAAAAGGGGGATTACGCGGGGGAAAAGGGAAATAGGGTATTTCACTCCGTTCAAACCGGATCCAAAGAAGAAAAGTGTTGCTTCCTGAGTTGTTTCCTCCTGTACGCCGATTGGCTTATGCCAACGAAGTTCTCGGGCACGCCACTAGGGCGGTCGCAGACCTGGCGGTCGGTCCGAGAACTTCGACGGCATCAGCCAATCAGCGTCAAGGAGGAAACAAATCAGGAAGCAATACTTTTCTTCTTTGGATCCGGTTTGAACGGAGTGAAATACCCTATTGTAGCAAGCGGGCATCTCCGGTCAGCCGTGAAGTGTTGCTTACCTTTTCTCGGTTTCACTCTCAGTCAACTTCTAACAAGAATCAATGCGTTACCGAATTATTTCTTTGAGAATTTTATGTTGGTCCAGCACGGCCCGGCACTTGCACTACTTATTAGTGCAGCTAAAAAGGCATGTAAGGTATGGTAACTGGATGCATACACTGTTAAAAAATACTACGGTAAATTCGTACGGTACGCGCCGTCAATTTGTTGCCTGTTTCCAGACCGTAACTTTTGACTACGGTCTGAATCTTACAGTACACCCCGTAGCCTTGGAAATATGTAGGGGAAGTTCAATGAAACACATTCCGACCTCAGTGAAGTACAGTCTGTACCGTAAGGATACGTTACGGTCTGACTGTACACGAAAACTACGGTACGGACCGTAGACATACCGTAACTCCTTACAGTATTTTAAACAGTGATTGACTCTGTTTTCAAAACACGCAGACTCTTACCTCCAAACTGGACTGTTCTCTCGGCCTTTCTTTCGTGAGAACGTATACATAGGAGAGACCGCGTGCGCTTCCTAGTCTCCGCAAATCGCACTTCCGCTTCAATCACAACACACACACACGAGACGATCAACACTCAAAACCAAACACATCCTCCCGTACCTGCTCTCAATCCAGACTGACTGACCCGGGCCCCGGGCCGGGCACGGCACGACTCGGCACGGCACCACGGCACCGCTGGCGGCAGCGCTTGCACCGCCGCAAGCGCCGCTCATCTCGTGAGTGCGAGAGAGACAGACAATCGGTTGCCCCTGTCGCCCCTCGCCTCGCACTCGGGCTTGTGGCACCATCGCCCTCAAGGTAGGCAACACTTCGCGCCTGATGCCCGCTAGCGACAATCCTTCCGACCCTCTCTACCTGAGGCCCATGTCCGCTTAGCGACATACCCCCTTTTGAGGCTGTCTGAACAGGAGTTCAGCTGAGTTCAGCAAGAGCGAGGAGTTTACCACTCTCGAGTCGACTGCGGTCACAGACGCTTTTTGAAACTTTCGGGGTGGTCTTCTTACAGCACCCATTGGTCCAGTGGATAGAGCGGCAGGTCTCTTATCAACGGTCTAATTACACACCCCGGAGCCGAATAATTTCTTTTAAAACTTTCTGGACGTTATTGGAAGAGAAAAATATCTTACTTTCTTTGAGGGAAGTGGCCTAAGTGGCTTCTACTTTCGTTGGGTCTTGTCGCTTTTAGCATCTATGAGTAAGGAAGAAAAAATTAGTATACAGCCGAGCTAGGAGGAGGGAGTAAAATGTCTCAAATGTCGTTTCACAAAAGTATCGTCATTTGCCATGATATTGTGTCTACCCGAGTTCTTTTACTACAATAATGGGATGGGTTAGAAATTTTCCGAGACTTTTCAGGACAAAGATTTTATTAAACCCAAAAGCTTAACTGTTCACTCATTTTCATTGAACTTCTTATCTAAATCACAGCAACTACAATTTTTCCAGCAATTAGGAATTATATTAGTATTTTTAAAACTCGTTTATTATATGTTAATATCATGTCAGGTACTAAAGTAAACACAGTTATCTGATTTGGTAAAGTTGTCTTGGTTGAAAAAAGATTTTTCTGGCGGTTGCTTCTTTTGTCCGGTCTAAATTTATTTCACGTATTGTGGACTACTATCACGCGTAGCCCCTGTATTAGTACGAAACGTTCTGATTGTTTGGCGTTTCAAGTGATTTTACTTAATATGTTCGCCAGCATTAATACATACTCAGAAAGGATCAGATATTATAATTAAGAAAGAGAGCTGCCTTAAGTACAATACAAACTACCGCACTTTTTTATGTTCTACTTTTGCAGTAAGTACACTTTGCTTCTGTAAGAATCTAAAACAAGCTGAGAATTAGCAGAAATGGGTAGAACACTCATGAACGCTGTATGGAATTGATCGGCAGGGGCAACAAAATTATCTAATTGAAGCATGACATGGAGTACTCAACCTTAAATGTAATTATGTATAGAAAAAATTATTACGTATTTTACGTGTTACTGTTATTGCTTAACATATAAAAAATATTCATTGTGGTATTTACAGATGCAGCACATTCAAAGAAACAATTTAAGACAGGTATCGTTAAAATATGGGGAACTTCAATAAAGCTACCCAACAAAGCCTTTTTCAAAAAGATGCTTGCAAGGAATGAAAAAAAGTTAGAGGTTTTGAGAAAAGTAGTAATAGAGAAAAATATTCTTCACTTTACAATTTTCAAATAAAGTCCTATAGCAATATAAATTCCTCTGCAATTTTTCTGACGTATTTTAAAGTGCAATTGTATAATTTTACTTAATCTTGGTCTTTAAATGGTTTTGCTGCAGGACTTCAATTAAATATTGTTTTTGGTTAATTTGGTAACGCTTCCCGAACCGCACTAACTACTTTGAAAGAGGTTGCGCAATTTTCCCTGTTTTAGGCCCTCGGATGTAAGGAGTTTCGTAAAGCTCACCATAACTCTGACACTTGTATGGTGTCCTGAAAAGTGTGAGGGGGCGTCTGCGGTTGGAGCGGAGACGACCCCCTGCCTCTCTTTCCGTTCCTTTCGATCTTCACCATACGGAGCATTTGTCTGCGGGGTTCATAGGAGAGCCGAGCGGACAGTCGAAGGCCTCAGCGAAGTCGTTAGAGTTGGAGAGCGGTCCCAGCACCCGGATCGGCCCCGGAGGATGCACGGACGAACGCACTTTGCTCAGGGCGTCTTCCGGTCGCATCGACCCGCACCAGATCTGGGCGTAATTTAGGAAAAAGAGTTGGTTGTGTGTCAGGTTAATCCCAGGGAGGCGAGCCTCTTCGCCATGTTTAGCGACCCATTTCCGATATGCCTGTAAATCAACAGAAGAAAAGTATATCAAGAAAAATAACGTGTCAAATATCAAAGGGCAAAAGAGCAGTAAAACAACACTGGAAACCGAAGTGTGTGAATGTCGCACACTTGTAGGCATTACATGCGAGGATTCAGTCGTACACTTGGCCACTCAAGGGTGTGAATAATTTTCGTAGGATATTCACTCGTTTGAGTGGCGAAGTGTGCAAATTAATTCTCGCACATCGGCACATCTACAAGTGTTTGACATTCACCCTGGAAACACAAATGTGTGAATGTCGTACACTTGGATGTGGGCGAATGCCCTTCGGACACCAGAGGGCGTCAATGTGTGAATTTTCCTTGGAAATTCGCACATTTAGGCCTCCAAGTGCACGAATGGGCATTCGCACACCTAGAAGTGTGCGACATTCACTCACTTTGGTTTCCAGTGCGCACACACAC
This sequence comes from Frankliniella fusca, assembly GCA_029379305.1. NCBI lineage: Eukaryota > Metazoa > Arthropoda > Insecta > Thysanoptera > Thripidae > Frankliniella > Frankliniella fusca. The sequence continues at coordinate 261,880 of JAHWGI010000422.1, forward strand.
ATGGGTCATCAGAAAAATGAATGAAACTGACGCGGAACGACTGCTTGAGTCCGCCGTTGTCGGCGATGTTCTCCCCCTGCGTCATGCGGCCGTTGATGTAGGAGGTGATGTCGGGCAGCCGGTAGCGGCTGTACTGGTCGACGATGCACTGGGCGCGCTCCCGGAACGCGCGCACCGTCGCGTTGTTCCACCACTGCATCAGGTTGCCGTCCTTGTCAAACTGGCGACCTGGCCGAGATCAGAGACGTGCAGGTCAGTCGGCCTCGGCCTCGCCTGGCGGCAGCCCGACGGGGGAGTCACTTCGAAAAATCATTGTTCATTGTACGGCCCCCAAAAATCATTAAAAAAAATAACAAAAAATAAAAATAAAATCAAGAGAAAAGGATACAGAAAAATCCGGCAAATCGAGAAAAAATAACAATAAACCGAAATGAAGTAGAAAAAATATGAGAAATTGGGGTAAAAGATCAAAATTTACCCCTAAAAAGACATATTTTCTTTGAAAAGAAAAAAATCAAAAAACTAAAAAAAAATCAAAACTCAAAAAAATCATTGTGCACAATTTGTATGAGTGATCCCCACCGCGCGGCAGCCGGAATTCGCTCGCCCTCTCACCTTTGTCGTCGAAGCCGTGGGTTATCTCGTGCCCGATGACGACCCCGATGCCGCCATAGTTGAGCGACTTGGGGAAGTACTTGGAGTAGAAGAGCGGCTGGAGGATGCCGGCCGGGAACACTGTGAAATGGGCCAGGCGATTAACCCTCTATACCTAAAATTATTGTTGTTTCCTGTATCAAGTTTTGTTCCATAGAATTTTCAAGAGCACGACTTGATTCAGAAACCAATTTTCCTGGTCGATGAAAATGGACTGCGCGAGTGCGCACCGCGCCGGCGGGCTCCGGGCGACACGATTGACTCACTGATGTCGTTTTTGTTGGGGTTGTAGAACGCGTTGACGACGACGGGCTCCGTGGACCACTTATCCCTGTTCACCGGCTGGCGCAGGTTCTGAAAGTTGTGGTACGCCTCGTAGCGGAGCACGTTCAGAATGTTGACCAGAAACTGTCCCGGGGTCACGTTCAGCTGTGGGCACAAGGACGGGGTCAGACAGGACGGAAGAGAGCTGGCCATCCGGGTCGGGCAGAAATGTTACCAGAAAACTAGGAAATAAATTGGCCTAAACGTACTGAGGTGTATCCCTACAATAGGCACGCGAAGCTTGCACATAGCTTCACTATACAATAAGTTTGGATTCGTAATTGCTTGATTTTCAGACAACACTGGACGAGTAGTGTGGAACAGGAAACAATATGTGTACGCCGGTATTGAAAAAAAAAAACAGACAGTATACGCGATGAGGCGAAAATCTCGGAGTTTAACTTTTCAGCGTTTCCGAAGAAAAATTAAACATTACACCTGATGTCAATACAATAGTGGTTTTTAGCCCGCCCTTCTGCCTAATTTGGGGATAAAATCTCTTTTCAGGGTACGTTTCTTCTCAAAAAAAATTCCAACCCAGTTACACTGTCTCATATTGTCTTGTATTGTCTGCATCGTCTCGAGACAATCACTTGAACAGATCAGGTCAGGGGTCAGGTCAGTGGGTTACGATGAGGAAACAACTCTGAAATTTTTGAACACCTCATCATTCAGAAATATTTTGGACATTTCAGGAAAATTCAGAGATATTCAGGAAAATTTACCAAATTTCACGAAAATTTAGGAAAAATTCAAGCAAAAATTCTCAAAAATTCACAAAAATTCTATAAAAATTGACAGAATGTGTACACCAAAATTCAGAGATGTTTCCCCCTCGGTGGGTTACCATGATGTACTCCTGGTTGAGCTCGGCCGGGTTGGTCAGCATGTCCGGGTAGCCGATGCGCTCGTTCATGGCGTCCGCCTTCTCCTTGGCCACGGCCCGTGTCTCGTCGTCCATCCACGCGTTCTCCGCCAGCAGCTCGTTGAAGGCCTCCCGGATGTTGTGGATCATCTCCAGCGCCGTCTCCTGCAGGGCAGCCCGGGCGGGACGGGTCAGGGGTTGGCGAGGGGCGAGGGGTCTATCGCTCGGTTCGGGAGCGTACACAGGACTACCGATTACCTTGCTCTCGTGGTTGAAGTTGTCCCGGATGAAGAGCGCCCCCACGGCCATGCCCAGCTTCTTGTTGGTCAGCTCGACGCACTGCGCCCAGCGCGGTCGCTCCGACAGGATGCCGTGAAGGACTCGGCGGAACTCGACCCGCTTGGCCGCGTACTCGTCGATCATGTGGGGGATGACCGTCATCACGAGGCGCCAGAGCACGTAGTTGTGCACCACTCTGCAACCGGTCAGAGACTTGGGTCAGAAAATGCATCGCCATTGTCTCAGTGACTGAGTGAGGGTGAATGTTGCTATTCCTTAAATCAACTTTGGGCACAGCAAACATTTTCTTGAGTTCCCGTTTGAATCGGTGAAGCCCTGTCTGGAATGCTATATCCCTGCCAAGTCTATCCACGTTCTGATGTTTGCTAACGTTCTTTTTTTCTTTTCTTTTTCCCCTATGTGGACATCATTCACCTCCGGTCAGTCTCGGCGAGGATCTTGCCCATGGACCTGAAGTACGGCAGGCCGTAGCAGACGATGGGCTCGTCTTTGGAGATTTCCGTCTTGAGCACCGTCTTGAGGAACAGGTGCCAGTCGAGCTCGGGCACGTCCTCCAGCAGGCGCCACAGCGGCAGCTGCTGGTAGTTCAGGGAGGTATCATGGCGGTCTGCCTCGGGGAGCGAAGCCTGCGAGCGGGGACAACAGGATCAAGAGATTTTTGATTCGTTTTTCTGTCATCTCGTCTCCACCAAGGGGGAAACAACTCGGAAATTTGGTGTACAAATTTTGTGAATTTTCTTGAATTTTCGGAAAATTTTTAACTGAATTTTTGCTCAAATTTTGCCTATTTTTTGTGAATTTTCCTGAATTTATCTGAATCTTTTTGAAATTCACTGAATTTTTCTGAATAGTGCGTTTCGATTAGAAAAGGGAGAAGAATAGCGGATAGAACAAAAAGCGTCCTGATTGGGGCTGAGCCCACCACCACTCCTCTCCGCCACCACTGGCCCGCTCACGTGGCGCGAAGCGCTCAGCCAATCAGGACGCTTTTGTTCTATCCACTATTCTTCTCCCTTTTCTAATCGAAACACACTATTACGAGGTGTACAACAATTTCAGATTTGTTTCTCCTTCGGTCCCCACGGACCGCGTTCGACAAGCGTGCCGGGCCCGAGGCCGGAGGGCGCGTAGCTCACGACGCCGGGGAACCTACCTCGGCCAGCCGCTTCTCGAAGTTGATGACCTCTGTGATCTCTTGCGACACCGTAGCCTTGTCCGCGCCCATCAGCAAGGCCACCTCCGTCACGTACTTGTGATAGGCCTTGATCTCGGTCTCCGTCGGCGACTTCAGGTAGTAGTCCCTGGAGGGAAGCGCCAACTGCAACTGGTCTAACTGGAAGCCAAGAGACACAAATGCGGGTCAGGCTGAGGGTTCAGGATGCAAAGTCGGTTGCCTAAAACACAGGACTGCTGTCAAGATGGAAACAACTGTGGTAATGTTCTAGATTCAGGTTATTCTGAAAATCGTCAAAATTCTACAAAATATCAAAAGTCAAAATTATATCAAAAGTTTTTAAACCATCAAAAGAAGCCGACCCTCTCCCTTAGACGCCGTCACCCACCTGGAGGATGTTGACGGACGAGTTCTTGTCGTCGGGCCCGACCCACTGCTGGAAGAGAACGCCCTCGCTCAGCTCCCGGAGGCGGCCCAGGAGCACCTCCAGCGGGTAGTCGGGGGGCTGCCACCCGGGCACCGTGACCGGCCAGCCTCCCAGCGAGCTCAGTACCTCCTTGAGGGGCTTGTCGCCCACCTTGCGAATCTGGTCTGCAGACAGAATGAACGGTTTCCCACCAACGGGTCGCAAACTGCCTCCGTCCCTCCCCCCCCCCCCTCCCACTCCATTTCCCCTCCTTCGAGACTTCTTACGCTAGGTCCCTCTTGGGCGAGCGGATATTACGTTTCTACGCGCACGCATGAAATGTTAATTCTCATCTCCTGCCAGCTCCGTTTCGTAGCGACCATCAACCCCACTCCCCCTCCCGGGTTGGCCTCGGTCTGACCTGCGTACTCACTCAGGTCCATGCACGACTTGTAGAAGATCTTGGCCTTCTTGGTGGCGTTGGAGTCGTTCTCGTTGACGTCCTCGTCGAGGATGCCCTTGAGGATGTGATTGAGCTGCTCGGCGAGGACCTCAAACGTACTGATGGACGACCTGTCCTCCGGGATGAGGTGCCGCTTGTTCCAGGAGCCGCACGCGTACTGGAAGAAGTCCTGGCACGGCGAGGCCGCGCGGTCCATGGCGGAGAGCAGGGACGCGGCTGAAAAAGCCGAGCCAAGGAGAAATCACTCGGAAGTAAGGTAGGGGTTTACTCGCGCCGTCTCGCCCCCGCAATCGCCGGCACTTGCATCTGTAATCTATAGTTGCTATTCCAGTCCTTCTCGCGCTGCCCTCCTCATATTAAAAATAATTTTCAAAAAAATTGCACCGCACATCGGGTCTTCATTATATTCATTTCCTGAAGTGAGGCTGTCGGATGGACAAAAGTCTCCTCGAGCGGGGCGGGGCGAAACGGTCCTTTGACGCCCTCTGACAGGACTGCACCATTCATTAATGGTCCTCTACAACGTGAACACGGAGCCTCCCTTCCTCGCCACCGCACGAGGGCCGAGCCGGGCCGGGCCAGGCCACAACATCAGCCTCCCTGCTCCATTCAGGACGCTCCCGCCCGAACAGACCAGCTTTTTGTTAGAAATCCGCCGGCAGAGGGCTGTTGCCGCTGCCGCTCCGCTTGGCCCGGACCCTGGTGGTCCAGTTCGGCTCAACCCCCCTCCTCCCCCCTGTGCCCTGCGCCCACCTCTAGGCCAGCCAGCCCATCGACGCGGTGCTAGTGGGGCTATTTTTACGGGCTTTGTTCGGTCGGCCCAATCGCCGCCGCCCTGTTTGGCTCGCGGGCGGGGGCCGGGACGGGGCGGGGCGGGGCGGGGCGGGGCGGGGCGGGGCGGGGCGGGGCGGGGCGGGGCGGGGCGGGCCGGGGCGGGGCGGGGCGGGACGGGACCTACGCAACCAGCAGCACGGCTCAGCAGTGCGGCCGGTGGTATGGGCAGGGCAGCGCCGGGGGGCGGTCCGAGTCCATGAGATGTTCATGAGACGGTATCCTGCCGACTGATTCAGAAGATCGTTCTCTTAATCCCGTCCTTCTCGCACTCATGAGGCCATGCCACCCACAACATCGGGCACGGGCACCGCCATGAGTGCGACAAGGACTGAGGGAAGAGAGCGATCTTCTGAATCAGTCGGCTACGGTGGTCATTGGTCATTGCTCATCTTAGGGCCGATGCCGACTCGGGGCCAGTCTCGGCGGCCGCGCCGCCACGAATGTCCCCCACCCCCCACCCACGGGCCAGCTCTGCGCGCGAGAAGCTGAGCTTTCACTGGGGACCCCCACTGAGGGGTCCTTCACCACAAATTCAAGCGTATACCGATTTTTCTGATTTTTCAGTTATTTCTTGATTGTCCTTGATTTTTAAAGATTTTTTCCTTGATTTCTTTTTCTCTGATTTTTTCGTTATTTTATTTTAGGGTGTGCACTGATTTCTTTTGTGTGTGTGTGTGTTTTTTTTTAATGACATACCCCTTGCCCTGCACACCGACCGCGCGCATTACGCATGTCCGTCGGAGGGGTCCGCTAGAAGCCGAGTTGGCTGTCGTGTCGTGGATGGACTGAGTTTCTGGGAATGCGGGGAGCGGAGCTGGCTGGACTGCTGTGACCGCTGTTTTGCAAAACAGTACTACTAATTGGTGCCCTGCACCCCGCTCATCATAACACTACGCTGCGAGTGCGAGAGAGACAGAACGAGAGCTTCGAGCAGACACTTGACGCTGAGCCAGAGGAAAAATGATTTCGATCCAACGGCGCCACTCGCAGCCACACGTCACCGAACGAACGGGAATCCCTTGATATTCAAAGGCGCAATTCAAGGGAAAAAGCCAACGTCAGAAATGCCTATGATTTCAAGGAACGTTTTTCTGGGTGCACCCCGCCACGGGCCGCGCTGCCGCCGCGACAGGCGCTTTGGGGCGGCGCGGTGCGGGAAGAGGCACTCGGTGGGCTGGAGAGCGGCGGAGCCCCAGAGCGGCCCCACGGCGCTGAGCGGGAGCCGGGAGCACTCGCCGCGGCGCGGACTCGCTAGCCAGGCCAGGGCCATTATGAAACGCACCGGGCTGGAAGTTAATTCCAAGTCGTCGCCCTCCTCTCTAGTGCCTTATCCCCCCGTCCCCACCCCGACCCTGCCCTGCACTCTGCCCGGCCCGCCCGCCCAGCCCGTCGGCCCCTCCATTTCCCTTGCCATGCCGACTCGGGTCGGCCCGGTCGGCCTCCACAGAGCTCGTCGCCGCAAACCGAAGTGGCATCGGCCGCCAACCCCTACCGCGCCTTCCCGCCCCGCCCTGCCTCGCTCCGCCCTGCAGCTCAGCGCTCTATGCACCCACCTGGGCGTTTCGGAGAAGACTTGACAGTGTTGTTGGTCTGCTTGAGCCTTTCGGTTGGAGAGGGTGATAGTCAAACCCGTACACTTTTTTACTGAAACATCCGGTACACGCGACGGTCTAGCAACAGGTGAGAGGGCACGCCTCGCGGTCTGCCCGGGCAGACCAGAACACACAGGGAACAGGCATTGTACGGCACTTTCTGCACGGCGCGCATATCACACGGAGAAAGCTTCGTCTTGGTTTTACAGCGCAGCCCCGGAAACCTCGCGTATTTTCTCCATAAGGGCTGCTTGTTTGTTTTTACCAAAACTGGTTGGAAACCAAGACGTCGTTTTCCTCCGCGCCTTGATTATCACAGCGGTAACTCAGCTGTAAGCTCCCTCGTAAATGGTTGACGGGAGCGAGGCCTTGATTTTGCATTAGTTTACTGTCGCTTTGAGCATTGAAGGGGTCGTACTGGAACCCCTGCACCACCACCAGCACCAGCACCACCACCCTGGAGCACGTCTCGCTGAGATAGCGGGAGCGAAGTACCGCCGGGGGCCGCGCCGAGCCGCCCTGGGCCGCGGGCCGGGGTGCTCTCGGCTCCACTTGCCTGTGCCGGGCCACGCTGGGCTGGGCCCGCCTTGAGGCAGGTGGCCAATTTATAGATCGAACGTAAATCTCGGGGCTGAACCTGACGCGCTCTACAGTGTTTGTTGGCCCCCGTCCCGGGCCGCCCCGCCCCGCCCCGCCCCGCCGCGCCGTGTGGGGATTAAAGGGGGTCTGGAGGGGTTCAGTTTAGCGTTACGGCCCAGCCAGCGGCGGGGCGTGGCGGGGCGTGGCGGGGCGTGGCGGGGCGGCGCGCGGTGGAACAGGGTAGGGCGCCTGCGGACGGTTGGTGGAACTACCAAGAGGTTGTAGTGGGGCGCAGGGCGTAGTAAGCGCTCGGGTAAGTTCACACACAGGCTTGCTTGCTTCTCTCTCTCTCTCTCTCTCTCTCTCTCTCTCTCTCTCTCTCTCTCTCTCTCTCTCTCTCTCTCTCTCTCTCCCTCCTTCCCTTCCTCCCCACTTCCCTTCCTTCCTCCCTCCCTCTCCCACCCTCCCTCCCTCCCTCCCTCCCTCCCTCTCCCTCCCTCCCTCCCTCCCTCCCTCCCTCCCTCCCTCCCTCCCTCCCTCCCTCCCTCTCCCTCCCTCTCTCTCTCTCGTACACACACACACTCTTAGTCTACTCCATGCACCAGCCCTTAATGGCCTCCACTGACGACACTGCCGCGGGATCAATGCGGCGCCACTGCAGAAGCTAAACTCCCGTTCCTGTGCCCGTGCCCGTGCCCGTGCCCGTGGTTGAGCCTCTGCCCCAAGCGGCGCTCGGCTCTGAGCGCGTGGCGCGCGGCGCAAGGCCGAGGGTGCCCGCCCTAGGCCCGGCCCCGCCGGTCCTCACCGCACGGGCGGCTGCTACTGGTGCGGCAAAGCGCCCGCGGATCGGTGCATAGGCCGCCCGCACGACAAGAGTGCGCGGCGGGCCGGGCTGGTGCTGGGCCACGAGGCCAACGAGACGTACCCGCCACGCCTCTGCTCTGCCTAATCCAAGCGTGAAGTTGAACGACTTTACCTGGGCAACTTAAAAAAATTGCTGCGGAATTGTTTTCTACCGAATTTCAGTCTACTGTGTGAGCTAGATGAAGAAGGTGGGCCTTCGGACTTGGGCGCCAGACTTACCAGTTCTGACGCACTCCTCTGACAGACAGGTTTGCGCCTCGGGACCTAAACGGACAGAAATAAAAATCAATCATGTTGAGGAGGAAACGCAGACATTGTAAGTAATACGTCTTCGCACTCTTCTAAATTGCTCTGGCACTTTTGGAAAAAATTAAGAAGTAAGAAAAGAACGCAAGAGGAAACTTTGTCCGCTCGAAATTGGTACGTTACGTTCCTTGGAGCACTACATAGAAATGTGTGCAGGGCGCTGGCAAGAGACAGGGAAATAACGGCGATGACCGCGTGCGAGTGAAGCACAGCTCCCGCGAGATCCACCCCATACCCCGCCCTTCCTGCCCCCCTCACACCCTTTCCGGCCACGCCACGCCACGCCACGCGGCAGAGATGGATTCCACCTGCGGCTGCGCCGGCCACGTCGGTGAGTACCCTCATATAAAGCTCCGGGCGCGGCCTGGGGCGGGGCGGGGCGGGGCGGGGCGGGGCGGGGCGGGGCGGGGCGGGGCGGGGCGCGGCGGGGCGGGCTGTGGCGGATAGGGATGTTCCTTACACCAACTTGTCAAGCCCTGCCCTGCTCCGCGGTTGGGACTTGCCTGCTGCCCTGCCCCCGGCCCCTGGCCCGCCCCGCCAGTCGAGAAAAGTAGTCCTCCAGGGTCGCCTTTTGGCTGTCTGCGGGTTCTTCATGCCACCCTGCTAATCCCCCCTCTCCTCCCCTCCCTCCTCTTCCCACTTGCGCTCATGCGACCCTTTGCCCCTTCTTTTCATCTCCTTTACACCTCGAACCTATATGTTCTCTGATTTTTCAGCCCCGGCCTGCCCCGGAGTGCTCCCCTCCCCCCCCTTCTCTCTGCCACGGCCTGCCTTGCCCACCTAGCTCTGCCCCACCCTGCCCCGCCCCGCCCTGCCCCGCCCTGCCCCGCCCCGCCCCGGCCCGCCCCGGCCCGCCCCGGCCCGCCCCGCCCCGCCCGCGCCCCGCCCTGCCCCGCCCCGCACTGCGTGCACTGTAAAAAAACAAGATCGTAGTACGGAACCAACTACGGTGTCCCGTATCTTCGTTTGAGAAGCTAACTACGGAGCGCAGAGTACGGCGCCACCGTACCTCATTTTCTGTGAGCAGAGGTCATAAGTACGGGTCTTCCGTACCCTATTTTTTGAGTACGGTGATGCCGTACTTGGCAGTTCGTAACGGGGATTCGAAAATTTCTAGTACGGTGCGCGCCGTCGTAGGGAGGCACTCTACGGTGGACACCGTTAAAGGAATTAACGGTGATTTCCGTAGTTTTCAACGTCATTTTTTTTTTACAGTGTGCGCCCTGCCTTACCAGCCGGACCAACCCGCTGTCTACACAGGCGCGGTGCACGGATAAAAAATGAACGTATCGTACTGCCGTTTATCATGCTTCGGCCAAAGAACGGGACTCTAACTGAAGGGCGGAGCAACTGTTTCTGCCGTCGAAACGCTATAAAAATGGCCGGTATACGCGGTCCGTTGTGCCTCCGACTGTGTATCATATAAAACGCGGCTTTATGGGTCTTTCGTGCCTCTGCGATCTTGCCCCCCTTCCCCCTCTCTCCGTTTCTCGACATCCATCTCTCTTTCACCGTCACCTTGCCCTGCACCGTGAGGTGGTGTGAGTACAGAGACGGCTGCCCTCGAGGGGTTTGGATTTCTCCCGCGCGAGGCTTCGCGCTCTTTCCCTCCCTGCCCTCCTCTCCCCTCCGCACTGCTTTGTTCGCGACGAAGCCGCAAGAAAGTCACAGACCGAATCCAGCGGCATCCATAAGTCAGAGCGAGTTAAACTTTCAGCCTGGAGGTCTAGCGACCCTCCGCGGCGTGTGGTGTGGGTGGACCCGGCGGACGAGAGAAGCTGCCCGTCCGCCACTCCCCTCCCGGCCCGGAGCCGATGGTCGCCACAACACTGCCGAAATCTTGTGAGCTTCCGGTGTAACACACCGTCAATCGGCATCGTGTTAAATTTGCCCTCCATCACGGCCACGCAGCACACCGGACTGGAGGTGACTGGTCACTGAGCCTTTCGCACTGGACTTCCCTAAAACAAGGTAGACGCACGTTAAAACCGTGTGAAGCTGAGCTAAATGTGCGTCTACCTTGGCCTGCGGCGCGCTAAAATTAAAATATTTTCGCGATTTTGCTCGGCATGCCTGTCCACCTCACATCCCACGCCTCACGCCTGCCGCTTCACTTCACGCCACCCCATCTTCCAGGCGGTCTCCCCTTGCGCTTTCTGACAGGGCTGAGCATTTAAAGTTAAAGTTAAATTTCAATTTAGCTCAGCCAATAAGACCTCATGAGTGTTTCACGAGGAAGAAAATCACGTCGAAAATCAGCGTGGTATGTAGGGCTAAAAACAGGGCTCGGTAACTCATGGACAACAAATGCCATTCGTTAGGTACACATTGTCACAAAGTAATGAGTTAAATTTTTAAGTAAAGTTATTTGGCGTGACAGTTTAGGTCGAGGAAGGTAAGGGCAGCGATTTATAATTTCCATATTCCCTTCAGCAATGCAAAGCAAGGTACGTGGGGGGATGTTGAATGGCTTTTCATGGTCCATGCAATTACTCGTCCTGCATAGTCCAGTGTGCAATGCTTGCGACTCCCCCCCCCCCTCCCCTCCCAAGTCGCCCTCACCCCCTTTCGCCGCAAACAAGACTAGCAAACGGCCCTGCGAGGCGCGGCGCTGCGGAGCGGCGGTGCGGGGCTCCTGAATGGCTAACTAATCAGCGTGCAAATGGAAGTCCTTCGCAAATCCAGTCGAGTTTGTCGGCCGCACGCCGCCGCGCGACGCTAACGAAGCGGACAGAACGGGTGGGGAGGTGTCTGAGCTCCCCCCAGGTGCCGCAAGAGGTGCCGCAAGAGGTGCCCTAGAAGGAGGTGCCCCAGGAGGTGCCCCAGGAGGTTTCGCACAGAGCCCTGCACTGGGCCGGCGGTGATGCCTTATTGGCTCGTGTGGGAGTGAGATGCTCGCTCTCCATTTGTTTTCGGACGCCATATAGGCATCGCCGCTCACCCCGTGCATGGCTCTGGTCGAGGGGTTCTTTTCTTTACTATAAATTCAAGCGTACACTGATTTTTCTGGTTTATCGTGAATTTCCTTGATTTTGCCCTGATTTTTCCTAGATTTATTTCTAAATTTTTTATTGTTTTTTTCCTGATCTTTCCCGATCTTTCCCCTGAGTTTTTACTGATATTCTCTTACTCATTTTGTTTTAGGGTGTATACTGATTTTTATGTATTTTGAGTGCAGGACCCCTCGGCTCTTGTTCTTTGCAGACTCAGGTGTGAGACAGTATCACACTTTTTACTGCAGTACCACTGTGTCTCACACTTTCAAAAACTATTTTCCTCGCTATTTTCTGTCGTTGAATAGCAATTACGTTTTAGAGAACAGCATCAGCTTTGGTTGAAAATCCCGGTTAAAACGAGCTACCATGTGATGGGGTTTGGAACAACAATGCATTAAATAATCGTAAATTAATGATTTCGAAAATTTATTGCAGCGTTGTTGTTTGCGATCAGAACCCCATCACATGGTAGCTCGTTTTAACCGGGATTTTCAACCAACGCTGATGCTGTTCCCTAAAACGTAATTGCTATTTAACGATAGAAAATAGTTTTTGAAAGTGTGAGACACAGTGGTACAGCAGTGAAAAGTGTGATACTGTCTCACACTTGAGTTTGCTGAGTTCCGCAGGGGGTCCCGCAGGTGACTGACTCACTTGGCGCGCAGGAGGAGTTGGCGGCGCACGAGATGAGCAGGACGAGCGCCACGAGCAGGCCGAGGGCGGCGGCCAGCAGGACGAACCTGTTGACGGCGCCCAGGCCCAGGCCCGCCCGCGCGCCCGCGCCCAGCCGCAGCACCAGCCCCACGGGGCCGACCGGGCCCGACTCCCGGTGCGGCGCGCTCTTCCGCTGCAACAGAAAGCATACTCATACAAAACGTGGACAATTATTATTTTTTCGGCAATCAAGTTGCCTTTTATTTTACTTCTGTTTTTTACTCGTTCTTTACCACCACCTCTCTCCCGGGTGGTGAAAAGAACAAGTATTGTTCCCAGTCGAGTGTGACCCTTAACTGATTCCACATTCATCTCAGATCTGATCTAACAATACCTACAGGCACGATACTTATACTATTCGAAACTGGAAATGCTGATCTTTATTCCAACAGTGAACTTTTCTTCAAGATTAATAGTGTATTATTTTGAGAACACTTAGCAAATTTTGAGCTTTTTCATTCTAAGTCCCCGAGTCAGCTCACGCTCCTTTATACGCCCCATCAATCAGACCCTAGCGGAGGGGGGGGGGGGGGGGACAAGGCCCGAGCCAAGCAAGGGCGAGTGTCCCGGGAAAAACTTCCCCTACACATACCAACACAATCTGAGATGAAAATGGACTCACTCGACTCACATCACGTTTTACCCTTCCACCACTGTAGCACATAATTACGTAAAGAACGAGTTCCATACTTATCACAAAATTCATTTTGTGTTCTATTTGGCCCTTGTTTTTAATTTTTATTAATTTTTGTTTCGAAGTTTCTTTAGATTTTCCAAGGAAAGTTTTTGTCACTTTTTGATAAATTTTGATCTTTTTCTGCCCTTCTATTATTATTATTATTATTATTATTATTATTATTATTATTATTATTATTATTATTATTATTATTATTATTATTATTATTATTGTAACTTTTTTTCTCATTTTTGTTCTCGATTTTTCGGATTTTTCTGTGTTTTTCTTCTAGATTTTTTTAAATTTATAAATTTTTATATGATTTAGGGGGGGGGCGTACAATTATTTTTGGAAGTGACCCCGCCCCCCCTCCCCCATCGCCGCAGACAAAGTAGGATCTCCTTGCGCGGCTTCCCCTTGAGCAGCAATAAAGCTTGAGGCTCATCTGGAGAAAAAAGACTAATTGTTGTTTTAACTGACCTCGTAGCAAATAATGCGCCTCCAACTTCTTTTCTGCCGCATCAGCAACATGATAGCTGCGACAGCCAACTGCAATGCTGAGACTGCAAGCAGCTTTGCTATGATCCAGCAAAGCAATGGCTCCTACAGCAATACTTGTCTGCTGGTGTAGCAAGGAAAAGTCTCAAGCGCTATGCTTGCTGATACAGCAAGTCTTTTCTCTCCGCGAGTAAGCTCGGATTTCTCACTGTGATATTCGATAATTCTTGCCGACAGCTAGGCATAAACGTAAAAGGTGACGCCGGCCGACGCACCTTGCCGGTGACGGTGGTGGTGGAGGGATGGCCGCGCAGTCTGCTGACCTCCACGATGGTGTGCGTGGGCGAGGCCCTGGGCGAGGCTCTGGGCGAGGCCCTGGACGACGCGGGGGACTCACACAGGGGGTTCTCGTGCAGGCGCAGCTGCGGGCCGCTGAGCTCCGCGGACGTCCTTACGTAGCCAGCCGACGGGCTGCTGGGGTCCGGCGGGAGCAGGAGGCCCCTCTCGGCCTCGTCCTGCGCCAGGTGTGAGAGAGAGAGAGAGAGAGAGAGAGAGAGAGAGAGAGAGAGAGAGAGAGAGAGAGAGAGAGAGAGAGAGAGAGAGAGAGAGAGAGAGAGAGAGAGACCGTGTCATGTTCCGCAGCTCGTTGACTTAACGTGACGACCCGAGGCCGTGCCGGTGGCCGTGGTCAATACCGTGCCGGTGGACGTGGCCAAGGCCGTGGCAGAGGACATGGTCAAGGCCGTGCCGATCGACGTGGCCAAGGCCGTGCCGGTGGACATGGCCAAGGCCATGTCTGTGGATATGGCTGAGACCGTGCCAGTAGGTGTGGCCGAGGCCGAGGCCGAGGCTGTGCCAGTAAACGTTACCGGGGCCGAGGCCGTGCCGGTGGATGTGGCCAAGGCCGTGCCGGTGGACGTGACCGAGGCCGAGGCCGTGCCAGTGCATGTGGCCATGGCCGTGCCTGTGGACGAGTCCGTGCTCGTGGCCAAAACCCTGTTAACCAAGCAGTCCTCACCTCGTCGCTGACCCTGAGCGTGGCGCCGTTCTTGCCAGCGGCCTGCTGGGCGGTGGTCACCGCGGCGGCTGCCGGCTGCGTGCAGAGGTAGCCGTTGCTGCGCGGCGCGGGCGCGCACACCGGCGCCGCCTGCTGGGAGGGCGCCCATCGGCTCACTGCCTCCTCCTTCACGCTGTCTATCATGACCACCAGTCTGCAACACTTCACGACCACGCAGATCTACGTCACTGTCACTGAACCGAGGGGGAAACAACTCTGAATTTTAGTGACCAAAATTTGTGATTTTACACGATTTAAAAAAAATATATTTTTATGAATTTTGGCTTGAATTGTGCCTAAAGTTTAGTGATTTTTCGTTTATTTCTGTGTTTTTTGCTGAATCTCTCTGATTTTTTCTGAATTACGAGGTGTACAAAAATTTCAAAGTTATTTCTCCCTCGAACTGAACACAGAGGAAAAACAAAATAGTTGTGTATCGATAGCTAACATTTGGGGCTATGCAGATAAAATGTATCAGTTCCAACAAACGCCATGAGTTTTAGGGAAATGTTGTGTGGTACTGGTACAGTCTCGGGTACAGTCAACTTGTTAGTTGTAAAGCTCAAAATGTTAGCCGTCCATAAACGCGGCTTACTTTTTAGCAGCATGGAAAAGTTTTTTTTCTGATTGAACATAAAACCACCTGTGATGTTAATCTACAATGTTTTAGCCTATAATTGGTAGAGCGACTCATGATAATTATCTGATGAAGAGCTAACATAGAGATAATAGAATGACCGTTGTACATTTAAAACACACTCGCGAAAAGGAGTTTTGTCATTGTTTCAAATCTGCACCGGGGATTTTAAAAAAAAAAGGGGGAGGGAGAAAAAGGACCCGGGGAGAACTTTACCGCACCGAGAAGCCCGACCCACCCAAGTCAAACCGGCCCTTGTTTTAATGGGGCGCCCCTCCCAGCGGGGCAGCTCCCGTCACCGCAGGAAGACGTCTCGTCTCGTAAACGTGGAATAGCGATTGCTCCTCCAGGGACGTAGCTGGGGCCGGAGCATCGTGTGCGCGGTAGGGGCAGGGCAGGGCGGGGCGGGGGCGGGGCGGGGCGGGGCGGGGGCGGGGCGGGGCGGGGCGGGGCGGGGCGGGGCGGGGCGAATCAGCGCGGTAACGAAGGGTGCCGGTGGTGAGGGTGAGCGGGTGGGGGAGTAGCACTTCCAGGTTCCCAGGCCGCGCGCTGCGCTGGCGGTTCGCGGGAGAGATGAGCCTTGCTACCGAAATACCATCCCGACTGGCGTGTCCCCTCCCCTGTTGCAGCGGGACGGGGAGGGCGGGGCGTTAAGGACAAGAACTCTTCTGCATTCTCACGGTAGACGTTTTGCGAAGCGGAGGGGTGACGCAAGACTCAAACCCTCGAGACACAGAGCGCACCGCCCCGGCGGGCACTCGGGAGAAAGCGAGAACACAATAGCCTCCATGTGGAGGAGGGAGGACCAACGCGGTGCCCATGCACACCGGCTCCTGCAATCTCTACAAAACGCAACTGTTTCAATATCTGTGAGGCAGGGGGGCAGGATACACTGAAAGAAAAAAATACAGCAAATCCAGTTAATTCTGATGACACCCTTTACCATACTCAATTTTACTGGATTTACAGTCGTACTTTCTAAGAGGATTCGCTGTACTTCTAAATACAGTGTACAGTAAACGCTGTACACTGCCTCTAAAAGTACAGCAAATCCCGTCAGGAAGTACAGTAAATCCAGTAAAATAAACTACAGTAAAGGCTGGCACAAAAATTAACTGGATTTGCTGTGTTTTTTTTCTACAGTGTAGGCAACAGTAGCAGCAGCAGACTCATACCGAGAGAGCGCTGCTCTTCTCGCTCTGTCTCTCTCGCCCCTCTACAGCGCAGACCATGAGTGCAAGAGAGGCAGGGCGAGGAAAGCATCTCTCTTCGGAATAAGTCAGCAGGGGATCGCTTCTCGCCTCGCTGTTTGGGATGCTCGGGAGGCGAGAACCCCCGTCGAGCCGCCGCGCCAAGCTCTGAGGCTCCTCCTATAAGCTCGCGGTCGCCTGCCTTAGTCCGACTGGGCAGGTCGGAGCGGGGTCGAGCGGGGCGGGGCGGGGCGGGCGGGGAGGGTGGTAGGGCGGAAATCCACGCAGGAGAATAGAGCAATAAATACATAATGGAGACGGTCGGTGCAGCTTTGAGGAGAGGCGGGCCTGGCAGCCTGGCGGGCGGGGGTGTGGCTGAGTCGAGCCAGGCTCGTCTCACGTGTTTAGGCCTGGCCGTGGCCTGTACTGGCCTCCCCATTTGGCACCCATGCTGTTGATCCGATGTATTTTTTTTTTTTTTTATCATCAATCAATAACACATTTCTTCTGAAAGAAAATGTGACCGATGACGTCTCGAAGGTCATTAAGCGCGCCGCGTCTGCCTTTGCGTCGGCGCATCGAACAAGCGTAAGATAATAACATTAAAAAAAAAATATATTTAAAAAAAAACATGTCAGCAACCATCGTCTATGCGTCTCGGCCAGGCCCGGCGGCCCGGCGGCGTAGCCCGGCCAGGTGTCATGGCGGGATGATGGAGGTGTCCTGTCGCCGCGTGATGCATGGCGATGCGGCGCGGAGCGGCAGGTGACGTGACATGACGCCTCTCTGTCTCTGCAGGCTGATTCAGAAGAGCGCCCTCCTCGTCCTGTCTCGCTCGCACCTGCACCGCGCACACCTTGAGCGCGAGAGAGACAGAGCGCGGAGAGCGCTCTTCTGAATCAGTCTGCAGCGGTATGGTGCGGTGCGTTGCCTGTTGAGGCCCATAGCACGCCGCACCATCACCGCCGCCGCCACCCCCAGTTGGCTGATTCCGCGCACATCGTTCAAGGGGAGCTAGATGCGGTCCTCTCTCTCTCTCTCTCTCTCTCTCTCTCTCTCTCTCTCTCTCTCTCTCTCTTCCATCCAATGGCAGTGCCTCATGAGTGAGACAAGGAAGGAGGTACGAAAGTCCCGCGAGGCGAGGTGCAGATGCGGCAACACCCTCCACTGTTTGCCCCGTTTGCGCCGACCTGCCTCGCCCCGGCCTCCCACCCCGCCCTACCGACCCCCACCGCGCAGCGCCCCGCCCCGCCAGGCCGGGGGGATGCACTTAGAGCGCGCGGGGGCCATGTCATTTATCGATGAGTGCGTGCCCCGGGCCGGCCGTCCCGGCCGCGGCCGGGCGGTGAGCGAGTGCGCCTAGACACGCAATCATCCTGCATTAGGGCTGGCCGGGCCGGGGCGGGGCGGGGCAGGGCAGGGCGGGGCGGGGCGGGGCGGGGCGGGGCGGGGCGGGGCGGGGCGGGGCGGGGTGCCGTGCGCGACGGGTACGCCCCTGCTGCTGCCGTGCGCGGAATACCCAAGTGGGACGTGCCTCACAGGATGCGACTGCACCCCACCGGCTCAGCGGGTAATACCAGCTACCGGGTACCGGTACCTACCTTAGGGGTAACAAGCCATGCGCGCCCTCGCCCGGCGGCGGTGCTATCTGCGGACCCACCGCGCGGGCCGCGCGGTCTCTCGGCCCCCTCCTTCTACTTCCCTCTATAGCCAAGATGTCGGGGTCTTGTGATTTTCTCCCCCCCCCTCCACCCCGCAACGTGGCACGGTCCGGGCACCCAATATGCTACAATTACCAAAGCGGCGCCACATACATGGCCCGCCCGAGCCCGCCGCAGGGCGTCCCCCTGCCCATGATAACGGTCCCCCCCGGGGGTCGGGCGGAGGGGGGCAGGTGTGTAGGATGGACCATACCCGCGCCAGACCCGGGTGAGGGCCGGTCAGGGGCCGGGGGACCCCGGGCGAGACCCGGTGGGGACCCGGTGGGGGCCCGGGCGGGGCCCGGGCGGGGCCCGGGCGGGGCCCAGGCGGGGCCCGGGCGGGACCCGGGCGGGACCCGGTGGGGTCCCGGTGGGGTCCCGGTGGGGTCCCGGTGGGGTCCCGGTGGGGACTCGAGGGGGGGCCGGACGGGACCCATGTGGGGCGTTGCGGTGGGGCCCGGGTGGGGCCCTCAACGGCGCCCGGTTGGGCATGCCACACCCCAAGAAGCAGCCCCACCAGGGTCGGTCTGTTGAACGGTCTGCAGGAGTCTGCGGCGACCCGGTCGCGGCACGGGCCACGCCCCAAGAAGCAGCCCCACCAGGGCCGGTCTCTTGGCCGGTCCGCAGGAGTCTGCGGCGACCCGGTCGCGGCACGGGCGGGCCTAGGGTGGGGCACGGGAAGAGCTTAACCGGCGCCCCACCGGGGCGCGCCCGGCCCTGGCCTGGCTCGCACAGCAAAGGGGGTACCCTTCTCTCAGTTGGGGGTGAGGGAAGTTTGCGGTATCGCTCGAAACGGCCCGTTTTCGACCAAATTTGGTACCCAGAGGGTTTTTGACTCGCTGGGTCCGAATTTGTAGGTGTCGAGACCATTCCTGTCGCTGGCTCGCGGGGGTGATACGCGAAGTTCGCGCATCCCTTTCGCGGTTGTCCTGAGGGGTTGCGCGGACTCGCGGTCTCGCGGTCCAAGCCGCGCAAGACGCCGCGAGATCTCGAAGCCGAAGGCACTGAGTGGGGGGTGTTCGGGAGCAATCGGGAGCCGAATGGCTTTCATTGCTCTCCTCGCACTACCTCATTCTTTGGCTGGGAAGACTATACTCGCCTGTGTGATGGGTTGCCTGTACACCAGGCGCTCGAGCCGGCGCTGGCTGCCCCTAGGCAAAAATGCGTCCGCGCCCTCGCCGAGGCTGATCCATTCAACACTAGAGATTTCACTCGGGCATCAAAGGCGACGGTAGGCAAAGCACACGCGGTAGACTCCAAATTTGAGTTAAATGAAAGCGCTTTGAAAGGGTGTCGTCGGCGTGCTCTGAGGACTGCGATGACGTCCTCCAGGATTCCCGGATGGTCTCGACACCTACAAATTCGGACCCAGCGAGTCAAAAACCCTCTGGGTACCAAATTTGGTCGAAAACGGGCCGTTTCGAGCGATACCGCAAACTTCCCTCACCCCCAACTGAGAGAAGGGTACCCCCTTTGCTGTGCGAGCCAGGCCAGGGCCGGGCGCGCCCCGGTGGGGCGCCGGTTAAGCTCTCCCCGTGCCCCACCCTAGGCCCGCCCGTGCCGCGACCGGGTCGCCGCAGACTCCTGCGGACCGGCCAAGAGACCGGCCCTGGTGGGGCTGCTTCTTGGGGCGTGGCCCGTGCCGCGACCGGGTCGCCGCAGACTCCTGCAGACCGTTCAACAGACCGACCCTGGTGGGGCTGCTTCTTGGGGTGTGGCATGCCCAACCGGGCGCCGTTGAGGGCCCCACCCGGGCCCCACCGCAACGCCCCACATGGGTCCCGTCCGGCCCCCCCCTCGAGTCCCCACCGGGACCCCACCGGGACCCCACCGGGACCCCACCGGGACCCCACCGGGTCCCGCCCGGGTCCCGCCCGGGCCCCGCCTGGGCCCCGCCCGGGCCCCGCCCGGGCCCCCACCGGGTCCCCACCGGGTCTCGCCCGGGGTCCCCCGGCCCCTGACCGGCCCTCACCCGGGTCTGGCGCGGGTATGGTCCATCCTACACACCTGCCCCCCTCCGCCCGACCCCCGGGGGGGACCGTTATCATGGGTGGCGGGCCCAGCAGCCCCGGCCTAGCCCCGGCCGGCCTAGCACATACGACACACGCCACGAATGTGCCGCTGGGTTTGAGTGCGGTCAATATGAGGAGGCTACCGGTGCCCCCGCGGGGCGGGGTGAGGGACGGGCGGGGCGGGGCAGAGCGGGGTGGGGCGGTGGGGCGGGCCGGTTGAGAGAGGTGGTAGATGGGAAGGGGTCAGCCAATTGGACGCGCGAGTTTAGTTGGTGAAACAACATTGTTTTGCGTATCGAGCAGCCGGCGCCGGCCCGCCCGGCCCCGCCCGGCCCCGCCCGGCCCGCCAGCCCCATGAACGCTCCTGCTCCGCGCGGCAGCCGAAAAGAAAATAAGCCGCGCGTAGTAGTATACGGCCTCCTCTCTTTTCGCTGCGAAATAATTACTTTGCAATTAGCAGAGCTCCGGGTAGGGGAGCGGGGCGGGGCGGGGAGGTGCCGGCGGGGCGCCGGGTGGTGTGGTTAGGACACCCCGCCACCCGCCGCCACGACCCGCGCGCCCGCCGCCCGGCTGCCTGCTCCTGCTCTCCGGGGTGCCGGTGCACCGGCTGCACTTGTTGAGCTGGCCTAATGCTGCCACGAGGCGGTTTGCTTTGCGGCGTGCTCATGGCGATACTACCGAGACGGTTTAGAGTTTCAATGTGGCAGACGACAGCTAATTTAACCCGGTGAGTTGAGTCGAGCTTGCCCACTAGGCAACACCTTAACACATGAGCGTTCATGTTGCCTGGTAGGCAGGCGTGGATGCACACAGCTTTACTCCGCTGTGTTTGGTTGACTTTTTGCCTACTTTTCTGGCAACATGGACAGATCCGGGAGGCCTAGGCAAAGGTGAACACAGTTGCCAGATAAAGATGCGTTCGCGGGAATTTTCGCCTTACTTGTCTGGCAACAGCGGGAGAACAAGGGGCCCAGCCCTCCCGTGCGGTACGGGGATTTGAATCTGAAGTCAAGATGGGTCTTTTAGCGGCCTGCAGACGGCCTCATAAAAATGCGCACGAAAGTTCTTCCGTTCGAGATTCTATTCACTGAGGGATTTCATAGGGGCCAGGGACAGGCATTTTTCATATTTGATAAGCGCCCCGGAAAGAGAGGACGCTTCCATCGTCTTCGGTCCCATCCAGCTTTGATTCTCTGCTAATGAATTTTCATCGGTCGCCAACATGTCCGCCGGGCCTGGTCAGCGGGAGTGCGCCGCGGACACGGACCTCATTCAAAAATTCACAGACTATCGAAATCATTAAGAAATTCCAGACGTCACAGTGCGTTGATCTCGGACCATAACATACCTCAACCGGAAATCACCTCGAAGTCCGCCGACTTCATATTGAAAAATATCCGTCATATCAAAGGAAATGTTTCTCTTCATTGATAGGAAAGAATCTTAGTCGTTGCTGCTGCTGACCCTACGACAACCGTCGTTGTACCCATTACATAAGTCGTTGGTCTAGCAACTTCTGACTTTGAACACATTCTAACGACTGAATGTCGTTGTTGCAGAAAAAACAAATTTTTAACTGTATGAATGAAGGGAAAATTTTCCTCTGAAGGGATTGAGGCATTTTTCGATGGAAAAGAATCGGATCGGGACTCCCTCGGCGTGCCCGGTAGGGCCAGGTCGACGCCCTGCCTTGTGGCTGGACCGTGGCCAGCAGGGTGATTCCACACAATGATTTCGTGTCTCTGTCCTCATCTCACTGATTTGGCTCGGCCATGAGGAGTGAGCGAGAGGACCTTACCGACCGCTGTTCGGAATCACCCCGGAGCTGCCCCACCATAGCGCCGAGGGGGACACAACTATGTATTTTGATGTACAAATTTTGTTATTTTTTTTGTGAGTTGTCAGAAAGTTTTGTAAATTTTTGTTGAATTGTTCTGAAGTTTTGCTTGATTGTAAATAATTTTTTATGATTTTTTCTAAATTGTTCTTATTTTTTTTTTGGATTTTTCTGATTTTATGTGTAGAATTTTTCTGAATTACGAGGCGTACAAAACTTTCAGAGTTCCCCCTCGCGTGGCACTCACCTGGCTCGCCTAGTCGGGGAGGGGGCTGACACCTGGCACCTGGCACGGCTCACATCACGCGCTGGTCCGGGCCGGCCGTGGATGCCGATGTCGGGCCTCGGCGGCGTCGGCTCGTCGCGGTTGCCTCGGCCTCCTGGACGATATCATATCTGGCCCGCCACCAACGGGTGCGGCCCGCGCGCTCGTGTCCGCGCCGCGACTCCTCTGGTGTTGCTCCGAGCCGTCGAGCTGTTGCTGTTGAGCTGGTGCTGGTGCACGAGGACCGAGCAGCCGGCCGGCCGGTCGACAGGGGTCAGCGCAGGGGTTGCGGGGCGGCGGGGCGGTGCGGGGGTCGGGACGGCGCGGGTCGCGCGTCTCCAACGTCGCGGTCCTCTCAGGCGGGGCGTCACTGTGACCCGGGCTGAAGTCTGGCTCGCACTGTCACAATCTCCGTGGCACGGTGCGGCGCGCGGCGGCGCGGAGAGAGGTGTGCGGCGGAGGCGGCGGGGCGGGGCGGGGCGGGGCGGGGCGCGGCCGTATACACGCTCGCGGTCCACCCCCTTCCTCCCCACCCGCAGCCCCCTGGACCCGCAGCCCCCGCCGCCCCGGCACCCCCGCGCCGCCGCCGCCGCCCCCGGCCGGCTGGGGTGCGCGGCCCCCCACCACACCACTTCCACCTGGAGCCGGCCCGCGGCCCGACCGGAGCCCGCCGGAGCCCCAACATTGGAAGATATAGACTCGCCCGGCGACACTGACCGCTGACCGCCGTATCCAGAGCGGGAGGAAAGGTGCAAGGCTTGTTCCGTACGAAAGGTCGAATAAAGGGCTCCGCCGCGGGTATGTGGTGCGGCTAGAGTGGCAAATCTAGGAATTTTCATAAACGAACCCTGCCTACTAGGCACTAGGCAATATTAATCACTGAGAGGCAGGTCGCCTAGTAGGCAGGTTTTGTCTAGGAAAAAAATTCCTAGATTTGCCACCCTAGGTGCGACGGCGGGAGGGGGAGCACACGGAAAAAACTTCACTGTTAAAAATAATGTAAGGAGTTACGGTATGCCAACGGTCCGTACCGTAGTTTTCCCGTACGGTCAGACAGTAACGTATCCTTACGGTGCGAACTGTACTTCATTGTGGATCGGAATGTGCTGCATAGAACTTCCCCAACATATTGGCAGGCTACGGAGTGTACCGTAAGATTTAGACCGTCATAAAAAATTACGTTTTGAGACCAGGCAACAAATTGACGGCCCGTACCGTAGGCATTTACCGTAGTATTTTTTAACAGTGAATTCGTCTTGGTTTTCAATCAGCCCCGGAAACCCCGAGTATTTTCTCCATAAGAACTGCTTGGTTTTTCCAAAACTACTTGAAAACCAAGACGCCGTTTCCTCCGTGTACTGGTCGGGTGACCGCTGACCGCGGAAGTACAGCCGGGCCGGGCTTGACCGCACCAGCTCCGGGCCACGCTTGACCACGCCGGGCTTGATCAGACTCGACGGGAAACGGCAACGCATGGAGGAAAAGTGGAAATGCGGTCACCCCCTCGTGTGAAGCCGCCGCGCGCCTCGACGCGACGGGGCGGGGCGGAGCGTAACCGCGGCAGCCGCGTGTCCTCCACAGTGCAGGCCACCCGCAGCGCCGGCCAGCCCCGAGCCCGGGCCCCTGCCCCAGACCCACTGCGTGCCACGTCGTTCGCATTTCTCCACATTTCTGTGCCCCTGTCCTGTCCTGCTGAGCTGTCGAGCAGCGGAAACTCTGAAATACACGACGAAAAGGCGCAAGGGGTGCGGGGGCGCGAGGTGAGGCGCGGGGTGGAAGTGAACCTATGGGGGCGGCCCGGCTGCGGAGTCCAAGGCCTGCAGGCTGATTCCGGTGACCGCTCAGTGGGGCATGTCTCTCTCGCACTCACGGTGCGTTCCGTAAGGGGCGAGGGAGGTGCGAGAGAGACAGACCGACGAGAGCGATGAGCGGAATCAGCCTGCTGGGCGCGGGGCGTGGCATGGCGTGGGGAGCGGCACAAACTAAAGATGCAGGAAGGCGCGCGCGGGACGCAGGGTGGCGGGGTGGCGGGGCTCAAGGCAAGGGGTTAAAGGTGCGGGGCATAAGTCGAAGGGCGCGGGGCGGGGCGGGGCGGGGCGTGGCGTCGGGAGCGGGCTGAGGCAAAAAAGAGGGGCGTGGGGCACGGGGCCTCGCTATGCGCGGAGGAAAAAAAATAGCTGCCCGGACTAAAATTTTAGTTAATTTAACGACAACAAATATTTTTTGGTTCCAAATGACGGCGCTTTAGTGGTTAGAACCGATTTTGTTGCTACCAAAACTTAGTCGCTGATTGAAATCAATGTGTTTGGTTACAGGAATGAAAACAGATCAAAAATGTTTCTATTGTTGGCTTCACTCTTGTAACTAACACGTTACTTTCTGTGTCCAAATTGTAGTTCCGGTGACAAAAATTTGTTTCTGATAACAAAAGTATCGGCGTTTGGAACCAAAAAGGATTTGCCGGGTTTTGCTGTCGTAAGATTAACTAAAATTTTGTTTTGAGGAACTAATTTTTTTTTCTCCCTGTGGGCTGGGTCCGCCAGAGATGTGCTGGTGGTATAACTCTTTGCAGCGTGATGACGTGATGCCGCCGCGGCCTTTAGGGACGCCCCCGAGCCCGAGGAGACCCGCGCCGCCGCGGTCCCCGGCCCCAGAGGCAGTTGCGGCTGCTGCGTCTCGGCGCGGCTGAGCCAGGCTGAGCTGCTGAGCTCTGCTCGGCTGGGCTGGGCTGGGCTGGGCAGGGTCCGCGTCCGCGCGCCGCAGCCGCGGCAGAAGCGCGGCGGCCACCGCGGCATGGCAGCGTCAACAAGCTCAATAGGAGGGCTTTCTTGTCACCTCCGTGCTCGCGACCGGCCCAGCTCGACCCGGCCAGCTACAACGTCACAGCAGCCTGGACTGCCCCGCCCCGCCCCGCCCCGAGCAAGAGGCGGGGAAGCGCGGCTAGGCGCGGTGGGCCCGCACATTTCGCGGCGCGCTGCGGTGGCGTCGGTCGACGGCGAGGCGGACCACGCGGAGAGGAGCGGAGACCAGCGGGGACTTCCTGTCTCGTAATTTGGAGTGGGGGGGGGGAGGGTGGCGGGTGGCGGTGTGTGATAGTAAGAGAGGGAGGAGGGTGTGAGGCATTTGAGAGCCAGAGGGAATGGAGGGAATGAAAAGGGGGGAAATAAGAAAAGGCTGACGTCGTGTCCGGTCCGGTCCGGTCCGGTCCGTCCCGGTCCGAGCGAGGAGGACTTTGAACGGATCTCCAGACGTCCATCGCGC
The DNA here is from genome assembly GCA_029379305.1 of Frankliniella fusca. Lineage (NCBI taxonomy): Eukaryota > Metazoa > Arthropoda > Insecta > Thysanoptera > Thripidae > Frankliniella > Frankliniella fusca. Next base: position 287,084 of record JAHWGI010000422.1, read on the forward strand.
CCGGGCCGCGGGCAGGCTCGGTGCTCGGTGCACGTCCAGCAGCCTGGTCCCCAGCGGCATCCCATCACATGCGGCACCGCGCCGGCACGGTGGAGCCGGAGCGGAGCGGAGAGGAGGGACATTCCTGGCGAGCCATCAGGCTGAGAGCAGGGCGGGGTGACTTCCTAACGTGCCCTCACCGCGCCCCGTCTGCCCCCACCACTCCTACCCGCCCCTCTCCCGCGAGACAAGGGGGGAGTGATCCACCCCTTCCACCTCATCTCGAGATTGATGGCGTCAAGTTGTGCGCTCGCACCTTTAGCAGGGCGACCGTGGCCGCGCAGCAACTGCGGCTCTCCCCCTCCCCCCCTCTACACCCCCCTCCCCCTGCCCCCTGCCCCGTCCATCTGGGTCTCACCCGGACCAGGTGATTTGACTTGAGAGAACCAGGTCACAAATCACCCGCAAAACAAAACAAAAAAATTGTTACAATTTTAAGGTCTTATTCACTGTGAGAAAAACCGTACCACATACAACTAAACAACGGTTTTTAATTAACGGTTTACGGTTTTCGTTGCCGCACATCACTAATTTACCCTACACCGGGTACAATTTTAGAACAATATTTTATTGTACTTCTAAATAACGGTAAAAAATTGTAGTTAAATTGTAGTTTTTTCTCACAGTGTTAACTTGAGAAAATCAAAAGCAACTTAGAAGTTAAAGCGTACAAAACTAATCTGGGCAGTCCGCCTGGCGCCAGCCCCACACAGCAAATCTGAGAGTCTGTACCAGTCAGGCACGCAATAAGGGGGGCGGAGAGGAGGGGCGATGTATCGAAATTTGCCTACATTCAGGGGGTCTGTAGCTCAAATTGCCTCAGGCGGATCCATGAGCAGCTGACAGGGGGGCATCGCACCCCTCCCCCCCCGCCCCCCTTATTACGTGCCTGGTACCAGTATTTAACTCTAAAATTTAGCATTTGATATTTGTCGTCAAAGTTTGGCCTTTTAAGTCATAACCTAAACTTTTATTGTGACTGTTATGCTCGAATATTTCAATAAGTTACGGACTCCCCTATCCCAGATACTCTCTCCTTCTGGCAATCCCCCCCCCCTCCCCAAACACACGCACATACACACACTCCAGTACGGGCACAGTTCATGTTCAGGCTCCTGTGCCATGCTTCCGAAGCCTCACACATTCAGGGTGGGGAATTTTCATCCGTGTGCGATTTTAGACAGCAGCGACAGACCACAAAGTTACCTCGGTGCACAGAGCACAGGTGTTCTGCAACGGCACAAGATAGGTTCCAGTAAGGTTTCGTGTGTCGGGTGTGCCAAAAACTCCCTGACACTGACCGAGGTCAAGACTGTATGCCAGCCCGTCCTAACCTCAGCATGGCCGCATCACGCTGCCCCGCCCCGCCCCGCCCCGCCCCGCCCCGCCCCGCCCCGCCCCGCCCCGCCCCGCCCCGCCCCGCCCCGCCGCTGGACCTAGCTGCCCCAGCCGGGCCGTGAGCCGCCCGCAATATGTGTCTCCCTCGCAATCAACATCCTTCTCCGTCGGCTCCGTTCCGCCCCGGGACCGGACCGGCCAGTCTCCCGCCCCTTGCACCGGCAGGCCGGCAGGTGACGGTTCTTAATCTCGCGGACGTTCGTAGATCTAATTTCCGCCCCCCACTCTCCCGCCTTCCCTGTCCTAGCCCAACGGAGCCCTGCCCGCGCTGCAGCCCCTCGTGGTGCAATCAGGAAGGACTCCACCCCCTCCTCTCTCCTGGGGCTGCTACGACAGCGGGCCGAGACAGACAAAAATGTTCAAAAATAATTTTTAGGCACGAAGTACAGCCTCATGGTTTTGTCTCAGTTTCCAATTTTTTTTAAAATTATCGGCCCCTTGAGCAAAACAAAATTCTCTATCAGGTCTTTTTTTTTTTATTCGATATTTGCCTGTAGTTTTGAACCCATCCCAATAATTGACATAGAAGAAATTCGAGAGCATATTTATTTATAGCTTAATTTATTTTCGACACATGAAGACGGAACAACCACGCATCTCGGCGGTATTTTTTTTTTAAATCCGCGCCCGTCTTCGCTTCCGTTGCTAATCATAGCATCGGTTTATCACCTCTTGTCGTAACCTCATCCATCTCATAAGAATAAGTTCTCTATTAAAAAATAATAATTTTTTTTAAAAAAAACTAAGGTTAGAGAGATGAAAGCGTCGGCTACATCCGCTCTGACTTATGAGGAAGCAGTACAACCGTGGCGAGGCGCCTTCAAGCACTGCAGCCACTGTGGCACTGGTGGACGATGGGTTGCCTACTATACGGGCGTGTGACGCAGCGGGTGCTCGGTAAAACCAGCAAAACTAGCAAAACCGAGGGAGCAATCACTCGTGGAATCCTGTTTACAAACCCGGAGAAATCTCGATATCTCCAGAGATCTCGATGAGATAATCGAAAACAACTAAGAAATCTCATGAGATCTCATAAAAATCTCTCAAGACTCAGAAAAATCATCTGAAATTGTATGAAACCTTGCGGAAACCCCTTAGGAACGCGTGTCAAATCTCGGAGCATTTTGTGAAATCTCGTAAAAGTTTGTGAACTCTTACCAGACGAAATATTTACAAAACCCAGTGAGATCTTACCCAAACCGCAGAAATCTTACTTCAGCAGTAGAAATCCTGTGTACACTAGGATAGGGAGAGGTTGCCCCCTCGAGCAAAACGCAACGACGAGATTGCCACTTCTATCTTAGAAGCGGCAAGTCCCACGTTCTCACGCTAAGAAAGAGAGACGATGAGGCCGAGGTCGAGATGAGACAGACCACGGACAAGACCGACTGCGGGCCGGGCGGGAGACTTTCTCGCCTATCGGCCTCGGACCGACCGTATGGCGCTTCGATTGGACTCGCGGCGGCGCTGGCGTTAAGAACAGTCGAAACTTGGGCGATGGGAAAAAAATCGTAAGGGTGACGGACGAGAGACTCTGCATGCCAACAGCGCGTAGCAGTAACGACACTTTTGCTCAGTCCGTTAAGATTTCGTGGTAAAGTTGGTGCATAGGAAGTAGATAACCTCGGATCAGTTTAACTGGCTTTACTTAGAAAGGCATTAGAGAGAGAGAGGGAGATCACTCGAGTGCCGTGCGCTGGGTGCCACATTGGCCGGATGCGGCCTGCGAACAAGCGTGTATAACATCAAATTAATAATATCAAATTAAAACTTTAACAGTGTTTCCGTGGACAACAGTAAGGTCAATCTGTGGTGATTTAATTTCAATGAAATTTTTGTTTTCTTCTTTAGATAAGTTTCTTTCCGTTAAAGTTTCAACCGCGGTCTTACAGCGGCGGCGTAGTCGAAGGCACGTGATCGCCGCTCACCTCCAGCATTATCCATCCCAGCCACTTTGAGCCAGTGTAGGCCCCGCCCGCCGCGGCGGGCCCCGCGCCGCCCCGCGCCGCCCCGCGCCGCACCTGTACACTACTTAGGCCACTCGGTCAGGTCGGGCCGGTCGGGCCGCAGCTTCCTCCTATTCCTCCTCATCTCACACTGGACCACTGGACGGCAGCACAGACGGCAGCCCACCTGCGGCGCGCTCTGCCGGCCTGCCGGCCAAGCTGTCAGTCTGGTGCGGTCCCGGGCCGGGTCCCCGCTGGCTGCCGGTCCCCGTACGGCCCCCCGCCCACAACATTACCATCCGCCTTCCCTTCGACCATGGACACGGGGCTGCAAACGGACGCTCTACACAAGAAGGGCTGGCTGGACTTGGCTTTCTACGATGCAGAGGCACCACCAACAGCAGCAGCAGCAACAACAACATCGGGAACCATCTTCTCCCGCAAATTCCTTGTCCTGGACAACGGCGTGCTCTGGGTGTACAGGTAATAGGAACGGGCCTCGCCCCGGTCAGCACAGACACACACACAGACACACAAACACACGGCCCGACAAGGCGGCTTCACGGCGATCTGCCGGATCTGCCGCCGGCCGCCCCGGGGCCCCCGGGCGAGCAGTGCCGCTCCCGCGCCGCGCCTCCGGCCTCCGCGAAACCAAACCAGCTCTTCTTGTTTATTTGCGCGGAGCCGCGGAGCCGCGGAGCTTTATTCCAGCTGTCAGAGGCAACACTCTGCGCCCGCGCGCACGGAGTGCCGTCCGTGTTGACGTGTGTGAGCGCGAGTGTTTGAGTCTCGAGTGCAGCCCGGCTTGGGCCCCGGGCGGACCGGACACCGGGCAGTGAGGAGGGCGCAAGTCGCGGTGCGCGGTCGTGCTCGTGACAGTGGCCGCGGCGCGGCACAGGGCGGGGCGGGGCCACGCAGCCGAACGCGCGGCGAGCAGTTCACCGCGCAGAGAGCGCAGTGCCGCGGGCTGACTTGACGTGACGCGAGGTGACATACCCCGCGGACCACTTCTCGATCGCGAGTGAGTGTGTGTGAGTGAGTGAGTGTGGTTTTTATTATTTTTCCCCTCCCGCCATCATGGGCACCGGACGCAAAGTGCTCCACAACAAGGGGTGGCTGGACTTGGCTTTCGACGGTGGCGGCGGCGGCGGCGGCTTCAATCGAAAGTGGATCGTCCTCGACAACGGAGTGTTCTGGGTGTACAGGTAAATGGGACCGTCCGATGCACACGCGTTTTCATTTCGATTGCGCCGTGCGGGCCGGGCGGGTGTTGCAGATAGGACGTTTGCGGGTGGGGTGAGGGTGGGAGGGGAGGGAATGAGTAGAGCTATTTTCTTTTTGCTACCCCGTAGCTTTTTTTCTTTTTTTTTTTTTTTTTTTTTTTTTCAAGGAAGTTTTGTTGATTTTGTCTCTCGAAGTAAGCCAAAAAAGGGGTCAGGCGCAGCCAGTAGCCGTTTTTGGCGTTAATAGCAGAGCACTAGTATGGGGCTTCCCTCGTCCCACTCGACCCCACCCTGACCGAGAGGGAAACAACTCTGAAATTTTTGTACCCCTCGTAATTCAGAAAAATTCAGAAAAAGTCACAAAATTTTGATAAAGTTTAGGTAAAATTTAGGCAAAAATTCGCATAAATTCATTACAAATTCACTTAACTCACAAAATTTATACATCGCAATTCGGAGTTGTTTCCCCCTTGATCCTGCCCCATTCTCCCCCACCCTGCCCCCCCTCCCTCACCCCGACAAATCTGGTGCAGCTTCCCTCGCACTCCCTCGTTGCGTGCAGCGAGCGCACTCTGCACCCAAATTGTTCCGCGTGAAACGGAAATAGCAAATCGCGCTGGCTAGGCGCTGGTAACGAGGAAACGTATGCATCAGAAGGGAGTTCGGGGCGTGCAGTAGGTGCGGCGCAGGCGCAATCACCACAGCCCCGAGGAAGGCGAGGCCCTGCTACCCTGGGCCGAAACCAAATCGCTCGCAAAACGCAAAACAAACGTAGCCATCCAGACGTTAGAAAAACTTGTAAAATTTATTGTCTGCTGTGTCAGGGAGCAACCAATTTCCATTAGAGCCCTCCTATGGTGTTGACGCGCCCTGAGGGGGGTTGCCCTGGCCCTGGCGGTGCGTGGCGACGTCGCGACGCGTCGCGCTGGGCCAAGAGCGAGGGGGGAGGGTTGCTCACTTCGAAAAAATCATTGAACGGCCCCAAAAATAATCATTCATATTTTTATTTTTTTTAAAGGTCGAAATAAAATGAAGAAAGATACATGAAAATCCTAAAAATCGACAACAGATCAACAGTAAAGAGAAGTGAAATTCAAAATTGTTAAACGTCAGTTATAGGAGAAAGAGATAGAATTTTGACAAAATTGAAATTTTCCTTGAAATATCAAAAGAAAAAGAAAAACAAAAAAATTTAGATAAAAATCTGAAAAATCAAAAGTGAAAAAATCACAGACATTTTGAGTGATCCACCGCTCGGCAAAGATGCCAAAGTATCAGTCTTGACGCTCGCACTGTGTCGGCGGCGGCGTCGTTGGCGAACCGCCTTCGCGGCGCGGCCCCGCGGCCACCCCTCGTATTTTATCGGATAGTTTTCAGCAGGAGGGAAGATGTTCGCAAGGCGCGGGGCGGTGGCGGATCGCGCCCGAGGGAGATTGCGTCTCACCCCCCTCGCTCGCCGACTAGCCCCTGCGGGCCGGGCCGGGCCGGGCCGGGCCGGGCCGAACCGCACACCCCATCCACCCGACCCGAAGCGGTCGCCTCCGTATTTCATTTTCTCTCATTCGCTCTGCTTCCCTCGGTTACTCCGCCCCGCGGCACGCTATATACTTGTGGCACTCTGGTAAAATAAAAATAATCTCAACTAAACTCGGAGCGTGTAAAACCATCTCAACTTTCCTAAAATCCTATCGGCGGGTCGCGAGAAGACGTGCGTGCCGCATGTCCTGCTCCTCAGCCACCTGCAAGACAGGCGGGGCGGGGCGGGGCGGGGCGGGGCGGGGCGGGGCGGGGCGGGGCGGGGCGGGGCGGGGCGGGGCGGGGCGGGGCGGGGCGGGGCGGGGCGGGGCGGGGCGGGGCGGGGCGCAGGGAACTGTGTCCTCCTCGCACCTATCCGTCTCTCGCTTTCTCTCGCAAATGCGAGCGTCCACCGAGGGAGATGAGAGAGATGACCTGGCGTTCTCGGAGCCGAGCATCTCCCGCCTCACTTGCTCCACTTATCATTTTCGCGACGGGGTGGCGCGGGGCGAGGAGGGAAGGGGGCCACCCGAGCCCCACGCTGACTGGGCACCGGGCGTCACGCACGAATGGACGCGACAAGCAAAACGGAAAAACGTCACCCGCAAAGAGTTAGGAGCGCAAATAATAGATGAGCGAGAGGTTTCGAACCCTTCGCAACTTCTACCCGAGCGGCGCCTTGCCTTCCGAGTACGAGTAAGGTGTGAACGGTTGAGCTGCGGCAGCGGGGCGGGGAGGGGCAGGGCAATGACCGCGGGCGTTTCGCACCCACCCGGCCTTGCGAAACCTCGTTGCAAAACTGTCTCGATCCGAGTGGGTGGGGTTGGAGACGTCAGCATTTCGGTACGGGCGCCCTTTGCCCAGCGCGCTCTGCACTCGGCTTAGACGCTCCCCGCCTCGCGCACCACCGACCGATGCATCAGATTGCGTTCAATGTCACGTACCGTGTTGCCCTGTCACCCACAGACGGATTCAGCCGCTCAGTTTCACCGCCCATCACGCATCCGTGGGCCGTGGAGTCTAAGTTTAAACACCTTGCAGATGAGAGTCAGGCTGTAAATCCAAGACTGAGAGAGTATGTGGACGATTTTCTTATAACAATTTTCTCTGAGCCGTTTTCGACGCGCTTGTTCTATGCAATCCAAGTTAGCGTTGTTTTTCCACCCGCCGCCGCGGACCCATCACCCATCTCAAACAGCGCGGCGCGGCGCCCGGCCTGCCTCCTGCCTGCCACCCTCGGCCGCGCCCTGGCGAGCCGCGCTGGCCTCGCCCCCCACCACCGCGAAGCCTCGCCGAGCAGGCACTTTCGCTCAGGGCGCTCCCTCCCTCACCTCCTTCGATAGCTCAGTTGGTAGAGCGGTGGACTGTAGAGATACGAGATACATGGACATCCATAGGTCGCTGGTTCAAATCCGGCTCGAAGGATATTTTTTCGTGCGTTTCTCCATTTTCCGCGGAAGGGCCGGCCCGGCAGCCGGGAGGACACTTTGTGGGGAGGACTCGAGAGCCCTGCACCGGGCGGGCTGCGATGCCTACATGGCGTCCGAAAACAAGTGGAGTGAGAGGAAGCTACGGCCCGGAGCGAGTATCTGACTACCGCGAGCCGCTTTCGGACGCCAAGTAGGAATTGCCGTCCGCCCAGCGCAGGGCTCTGTCGGGAAAGTGATCTCGTTCACCATTGAGAACACAGCTAAAGTATTGCGTCTGACAGGGACAACAAGGACGGACGCGCGGCCGAGCATGTACTGCCGCTGCACGACGCGGAGCTGCAGTTCCCTCAGTCCTCGACGACGCCACCCTCGACGCCGACGACCGCGGCGGACACGGAGGCCACGGAGGCCTTCGTCGTGCATGTCTCTCTGGGATCGGGATCGGGCGGCCGCCGCATCCAGCGCTTCAGCCTGAGAGCGGCGACGGGCGAGGAGTATCGCCGGTGGACGTCGGCCATGCTCGAGGCGGCCCAGCTGTGGCACGCTCGCCGCCAGATGGCGTTCATGGCCGTGCTCCCGGCGGCCGCCGGGGCCTCAGGTGCGTGGAGCGAAGGCCCGACCGTGTTGCGGCCCGAAGCCGACTTGGTGACGCGGTCTTACCTCACTCGCGTGTCTCTCTCCCGCCCCCTGCAGGACGCTGCGGCCCGGCCCAGGCCTCGGGGCTGGCCGAGGGGAGGCGCCTGCTCGTCCAGGGGCTGTCGCTGTTCCTCGTGCAGGTGGGAGAGCTGCGCGCCAGGACGCGGCGGGCCGTCACGCGCAACCAGCGCCACGACCAGGACGGCCACGGCCAGGACAGCCACGGCGCCGACCTCAACCTCCCGCGCTTCCTGCGCCGCGCCATCTCGGACGCTGTCGACAAGAGTAAGATATTACATGATACGTGCAGACGGTGTATATGTAGGTGTACGTTTGCCGCTGCGCCGGGCGGGTAGGCGAACCCCACCCCCCACCCCCTACACCTGCGCGCTGCGGGATGCCTGCTCACTGCTCACCCACCTCGTCCTGTGTGCTCTGCTCCACGCAGTCTGGCGGGCGTGCGGCCGCGCCTACGCGTGCGCCGACGTCCTGGACGCCGCGGAGAACGAGAACGCCGACCCGCTGGCCGTCTACGACGCGGTGCTCGTCCTGCGCGAGGCGGTGGACGCGTTCGTCACGTACTGCAGCCTGCTGCGGGACCTCCAGGCTATGTGAGTGCGTCGCTGGCTGCCTACTGGCATCAAGCAGAACAGGAAACGCGTTTGCTATTAAATTAACTCCCGTATTTATTTGTATTTACTGTGATCTGGAAATCTAGATGTGGCTCACATGCACGAGTGTGAATTCATTTGTCAAATCATTAGCTCACGCGAATCTGATCTGATTCTCGTTCATACAAAACGATGACAGAAGCGTAACGGGTCATGCGCAGGAGTGTGACTGATCTGTGGCACAAGTACGTACCGGGTGTTTCTTAGAACGCGTAACAGTGTTGTGGGTTTGCCTACCCCAATCACCCGTAAGGCGCCATTACCCCTGCTGCGCTGGCGAGTATGCAATCCCGCAACACTGTTAAAACGCATTCAAAGAAACACCCGGTGCAAGTGTGGAAAATCAGTTAATCCCCCGAAAATGAGCGACATTCGTACACATGGTTTCGCAGTGTACCTCAATGTATGTATACTCGGTCGGAGGAACGGTACCCCTCGGAGTGCGACACCTGCGACTGACCGTCCGGGACGGGCCGGGCCGGGCTGGCCGGGCCCCTCCCATCACATCCCCTCCGCTGACGCCCCCTGCTCGGCTCGCTTGCAGGCTCCGCGATGGCGGGGAGGCGCACGCGGACGACTCCCTGCCGTTCTGCCCGCTGCGCTGCATGTCGGCGCTGCGCGACACCCTCTTCAGCCTGTGCCCGCTCATCGACCTCCCGGAGGAGGAGGCCCGCCAGCGCGCCGCGCTCACCGCCGTGGACGCCGTGAGTAGAGTCCGAGAGGGGAACAGCTCTGAAATTTTTGAACACCTCGTAATTCATAAAAAAAATCAGTAAAATAAAGAAAAATTCGGGGAAATTTTGAGAAAAAAAAATCAAGCATAAATTTCAAAAAAGTTTCACAAATTCCCGAAAATTACAAAAATTCACTAAATTTGTGTATTGAAATTCAGAGTTGTTTCCCCCTCGGTAGAGTCTGGTTCTGGTCCAAGCCCCGCTCCACACTGTACCGCAGTGTCCCACCCGCGAGAGAGGACATTACAAGCCGTTTTGCGAAATCATGACATGAGACGGCTGGCTGACCCCTTCTCGTCTCTCGTCTTCAGACCCTGCAGCGCTGCTGGATGGAGCTGAGCAAGCGGCCGCTGGACCAGGTCATGTCCGTGCCCGGGGCGCCCGGTGGCGTGCGCGATGCGAGCGACCCTCCGCCCGACCAGGTCGACGTCGGAGGAGACGCGGCGGCCCAGGAGCGGACGTTATCGCGAGGCTCCTCCGCCTCCCTGACGAACTGCGTGACCTTCATGGGCAGCCCCAGGTGAGGCGAGAGACGCAAATGATGGGAAACGTGCCAAAGGACGATAATACCGTAACTCATTTCGCGGCGTTAAAATAATAGTTAAAATAATTCGCACAGACAGTGGCATGGTGATGGTGACTGAGGCCTTTCCTCTCCGTCGTGTTTGCAGTGTGCGGCGGCTTGCGTCGCGCCTCGCGCTGCACAGGGACGTGGTTCGCACGTCGGTGCGACGCGCGCGCAAGCGGGCTCGGACCGAGGGCCAGGCCCTGCTGCCCGACCAGAAGCTGGACGACTCGCTCGAGGATGCCGCCGATGCGGCGGAGCAGGCGGAGGCCCTCGAGATGACGGCCCTGACCACCGTGTCGCCCTGCACCAGCGGCTCGCCCGAGGTCGTCGAGATGGAAGTGATCTCCTCCTCCTCCTCCTTGGCGGCGGCTGCGGCGACCAAGCCCCACACCCCCGCCCCCGCCTTCACCCCCGCGATCCCCGCGCAGCGCATGGCGCTTAGCGTGGGCGGCAGCCTCGCCGCCAACGTCGTCTACAGCCCGAGGAACGCCGTGCGCCGGGGCTGGCAGGACCCCGCGCTATTGCGCCGCCGCCGCCTCATATGCTCTGCGGCCGACGGCGACCTCGACGGCGCCGACGACATGGACGTGGACGACGATGACGACGACGTGTTCGTCAAGCCCGACCCACCCCCGTTCAGGACAGACCGAGGAGAGGTGAGGGAACTTCACTTGGCGCCGCGCCGCTCCTTCTCGACTTTATCGTGGTCGGCGCGGCGCGAGCCGGCCGGTTTCGGTACTGACAGCGGTCGGGTCACGGCTGCCGCTTCCCCCTCCACACGGCGCGGTCAGGCGGCTCGATAATATTATCCCCACCCTCTCTCAGAGTTCCATAAGAAGCGCTGGTGGTGTAATGGTTAGCATAGTTGCCTTCCAAGCAGTTGTTCCGGGTTCGATTCCCGGCCAGCGCATCTGCTCTTTTACCACATGCGAAGTCGCCACACTGTAGTGGTAGAGGGGAAGTAGCATTCCTCTCGGTCTTTTCTTTTCAAAGAGGGGACGGGGGTAAGCGGGCGGGCAGCCGTCAGATTCAAAAGAGCGCTTTCGAATCTCCGTCCTTGTCACACGTACGGGTCTCGGCCACTAGGAGTGAGTGAGAGGGCACTACAAAACTATCTTCTGAATCTGGGGGCAGGGCAGCCGCGAGGCGTGGTGCCTCTCATGGGAGCACTGCACATCCGCCGCCGCCAGGCCGGCCTGGGCTGAGGCTCGTTTAACTTTTTATCAATAAGCAAACGGAGCGCACGCAGACTAGACTATCGGGTGGGACTGGTGCGGTTGCCGGTGGCCCGGTGGCCCTGCTCGGCATTGGACCGGGCCTCTGCAGACCGCTTGGGGGTGAAGGCCAGGCCATTCACAGTTCGGTGTTCAGCGCAAGCGGGTCGACTTGTCGCAGCCGTAGATATGCGCTTTAAATTTCTGGCCAGCGTGTTGTATTGGGTGCGTAGTGTGTGCGATTTCAGGACGCACGGTGGCTGCACCGGCGAATAATACCGCGCGGGCAGGAGGAGGAATGCAAACGTCGCCGTCTCTGTTCAGGTCAAGGAGAAGAATGCCGCTCTCGACGAGGGGAGAGACGCGTTCGACGAGGATTCCGGGCAGTTCGAACGGACGCCGTCGGTGAGGGAAGACCTCGGCGTGCTGGACATCCCCGTCACGCCGGCCACCCCCAACGGCGGCGGCAGGCGCGCCCTGTGGTGCGAGACGCAAGAGGTGCAGCGCAGCGGCCTCCTGGGTGCGTCGCGCGTCGCGTCAAGTCCCGTCAACGACGCGAGCGGGAAACAACTCTGAAACTTTTGTACTTCTCGTTATTCATGAAAATATAGAAAAATTCACGAAAATTTCAGGAAAATTCACAAAAATAGGTAAAATTCAAATGAAAATTCACGAAAATTCACTATGTGGTCACCAAAATTCAGAGTTGTTTCCTCCTCGCCCTGCCGCCGTCCGCACAAGGACTTCACCACTGGAGCGCGTGCAACACTATATAACTCGTTTTTCTTTTCCGGTTTAACAGACCGGCTGAACCCTGTGGAGAGCGCACTCCAGGAGGCCAAGTTCGAGGTGCTGAGCTCGGAGGAGTCTTACCTGCGCTCGCTGGACATGCTGGCGCACCGCATGCAGACGATCGAGGCCCTGCAGGACCCCGGCGTCATCAGCGACCAGGACCGGGACGCCGTCACCAAGTTCCTGGACACGGCGCGGGCGTGCTCGATGCGCTTCGTAAGTGCGCTGCGCGCCCTCTGGTCGCTGGACGTGATGCTGCGCGGCCTGTGCACGCTCATGCACAAGGAGGCCATGCCCGGCGCGTCCCTGCAGCAGTACCTCGTCATCGTGAGCCTGCAGCCGCGGGCGGCCAGCGTGCTCGCCAAGATCGGGTAAGAGACGACACGACACGCACACACGGACCGGACACGGACACGACACGGACACGACACGGACACGACACGGACACGACACGGACACGACACGGACACGACACGGACACGACACGGACACGACACGGACCGGACACGGACACAACACGGACACGACACGGACACGACACGGACACGACACGGACACGACACGGACACGACACGGACACGACACGGACACGACACGGACACGACACGGACACGACACGGACACGACACGGACACGACACGGACACGACACGGACACGACACGGACACGACACGGACACGACACGGCCACGACACGGCCACGGACACGGCCACGACACGGCCACGGACACGGACACGGACACGGACACGACACGGACACGACACGGACACGACACGGACACGACACGGACACGACACGGACACGACACGGACACGACACGGACACGACACGGACACGACACGGACACGACACGGACACGACACGGACACGACACGGACACGACACGGACACGACACGGACACGACACGGACACGACACGGACACGACACGGACACGACACGGACACGACACGGACACGACACGGACACGACACGGACACGACACGGACACGACACGGACACGACACGGACACGGACACGGACACGGACACGGACACGGACACGGACACGGTCACGGTCACGGTCACGGTCACGGTCACGGTCACGACACGCACACGGACACGACACCGATACGACCCGGCCACGGACACGACCCGGACACAGACAGACCGAGGGGGAAACAACTCTTCAACTTTTGCACATCTTCATAAAAATTCAGAAAACCCCAGAAAAAATTAGGAAACTTAAATCTGCACACCAAAATTCAGTTGTTTCCCCCCTCGGTACTGGCCACGGTGTAGTAGACGTACAGTGGGAGGGTTATAGGGTTAGCTGTCTTACCTAGTCGGATCGGTGGCGATGTCCTGCAGGAGCCTGGAGGCGAGGCAGATGGTGCCCTTGCTGTCCCTGCCTGCCCAGCGCGCCTCCAGACTTCCCCTGCTGCTGGCTGCCATACTGCGCCGCCTGGACCAGCGCACGTCGGAGGCCGTCATCTGCAGGGCGGCCTTGGACCGTCTCAACCAGGTAAGCTATGGACAACTTGCCCAGAGAGGCGGTGTGTGGCGTGGAGACACAACAAAGCAGAAAGCACTTTATGAATAATGCACTTTTAATGGGATAAATGTTATTTAAAGTGATCCAAATGTATCTGCAGGCCTGACAGACGCCTCTTATTGAACACAGCTATGATGGCATTGAGTCTAAAGTAAGATTTAAAACCCTCCAATGCGTCGGGTATGATGCTTTGTTTAGTTTCTCACGGCGCTCTCCGCCACACTGGGCCAGTTGTCCATTTGGTTCCTCCGAGTGTGTAATTGTCGTTCTGAACTTGGACACTAATGCTGCTTGGCAGATTGTTTTTGAGTGTAACGAGGCACTGAGGAGAGCAGAACAGGCAGAGCGGATGGCAGAGTTAGGTAGAATGCTAAAGGTGGAAAAGGTACTGACTGTAACAAGTGGCGTAAAACCATCAGTAACAATTATATCAATAAATTTGTGTACCTCTTGTTCCAGCCATCTCCATCTAAAAAGCTGTCTTGGAATGAACGAAAAAATAGTGTTCTTGGCCGGGCTAAGTCTTTCTTTCTGAAATCCAATAATAGATTTGGTACCAAAACCAACAAAATATTGACATCAACCAGTTCAATGCTGCATCTGACTTGATCAGTGATCATGTATAATATAATTTATTGTTTGGTTTCATGAGTACATCCTTCTTTGATGTTTAGGTGAATTTGTTAAAATTTTGTACATCCTGTTAGCATTTAAACCTGTATGTAGGTAATATGAGCAGTATGTCATATTGATGAATTTTCATTGCATGTATTATCTGTGATTTCAGTGAATATGGTGGAGTAGGAAGCTTAGTTTCAAATAAAAGCTCAAATCATAGTTTGTAGTGTCAATTTACTGCACAAAATAGAAAAAATTTATATCTATACATCATTCTTGCCATAAAATTTGCTGATGAACTTTACAAAAAAGCCACTAAGGGGAAAGGTAAAATATTCTATATATACAGTACAAGAATTCATCATGCACAAATTCTATGGTTCTACTCACAATGAATGATCAACAGTAGCTTTAAAATTCCCCTTAGGCTTTTTAAATATAGCTCACTGAATATCCGTCTCTTTCAAATATCTACCTACCGACATATTGCGTAGCTAGCTATCCATTCAGTACACAAAGAGCAGTTCTTACAATACATCATGTTTCTTCACATATTACAATCATTCTGTACAATATAAACAATGGTGCCTTTTAAGACATCCCACCCATTAACCTATCATCATGCATCCTTTCATATAATAACATCCGACTTAAAATGTCCTATTCAAAGTGTTTTACACCTATGATCAAATTTTTTATGTTTTCACCAAATATTCTCCTGAAATGTTAGAGTTACTTAATCTAATAATACTGCATTCTGTTTGTAACTGTGCAAAGTACATGCTAAATGTACTTGCAGCCACTCAGCTTCCTTTTCAGTGTCTTTCCGCACAGCCCATAAGCATTGTAACATCAAAGTCCTCTCTCCTCTGCATGCATGGCATACATTGCACATTGCTACGTTATGCTACAAGAGAGAGAAAAGTAAAAATTTACTTACTTGTCACTCATGTATACATTAAGTTTGAAAATAGCAACAGAAACTGATACATTTGAACAAAGAAGGACACCAACATATCAGCTGAACCACTAGGAATTTATGTACAAAATCTAAAGCGGTACTGGCAATGAAATTTAAAAAAAAAAAAAAAAATATTAATAGTAAACTTTACAAAGTTGCTATAAATGACCTTCTGTGTTACTGGTAAAAGCTATTTCTCTTACAAAGAAGCGTAGAAAGAAGTCTCATTGTCCCAAGAACATAAAGTCTTAAAAAAATTTTTCCAATTCAGATGACTATGTTAATGTCATTCATTCTTTCAAAGAGCAAATCATATATAGTCTGAAAAGTCAAATGCTATCTTGTTTAAAAATTTTACTCTATGTATCACGATGCTGCTTCAAAATTTAAAAAGCAACAAACTTGTCATTAAGTTAAACATAAGGAATACGGAGGATTAACAACGTTTTCAAATACCTGCTACACACACATCCACCATATCGGTTATGAATCTCTTCTATCCGTGCTGGATGTTGAGCAGGTTTGTTTAATGTCTACCAAATCCTAATCGGATATTGTTTGATCCCTTTAGAAAAAGAGATCTTCCGCATTGCCAAATTTCTTTAGGATGCATGATTACTTTCAGCTCTTGGTCATTCCTCTAAGCATGTATGCTACAAAGCAACACATAGTTTTTATCAAACAGCATTTTCCTTTTTTACAACTTCAAAAGCAGTTATCATTTTTAACATTAAATTACAAAGTAGAAGCCATTTCAGGGGAAGTACCAATTCCAATACCAAATACCACATACACACACACAGAGAAGAGATGAAAATTCAAGTAACAAAATTTGACAATGCGTCTCATGAAAACTTACCAAACAGCAAGCACTTGTTGGATTTGACTTTGGAGCTTAGGGAGATAATACCATCCCTGTTCTAATCCTTACACATTAACAGACTTTCAAAACACCTGACAACAATTAACTCTGTCAGTTCTGGCTAGTTAGATTTTCCAGCTTAGTCTCCATTAAATTGGCTGTCGGGTTGAACAAAGCAAGTCTTCTATTTCCTTCACAGAAATTATTAAATAAAATGATAAATAACTGTAGCAAACATGCAGGCGTTAAATGAAGCAGGAAGATAATGCTTCAATTAATGAAGGCACAATATATGCATACTTAATCTATTCCGCAGGCTTTAAAGTGAACTAATGTTTTAAACTTTTCAACTCTGAAACATTTCCAAGGTTTAAATGACAATCAGCTAGCTCACAGTGCAGTAGAATGAGATATCCGTCCTCAAATCTGGAAACAAAAAAAACAAGCTAAGTGGGTGCAGTAAATTTCAGCTAACTTTTTAATGATCTCTGATTGATTTGAGGTTTCAACTCAGATAATAATTTTTACAATTAAGTAGGAATACATAGGGGAAAAACTGTACGGCAGTTTTCAAATGATGAGTAAGGGAATACAGCTAGCCCCTTATGAAACCATGAACATTATGATTATGAGCAAGAGGAACAGCAGCTCCACCATAAGAAAGTGATACACACTATTGTACATAAATGACACTAGTAAAGTAAGCCAGTTGATAATTTCAGAGTAACACCAAAATATCTTGATCATCATTCCATGCAGAATAAAAGGCAGTGAATCCAACGGAGAACCATTCAAAGAGGTAGCAAAAACATTTTCATATTAATATTGTTAAAATCTTGGCAGTGCTGGAGTGTAAAGCAGCTTTTACATATCCACTCCTTTTCCTTCAATCAGTCAGTGTTCAAGAGAGATGGCTTCTTTTACATCACCATCAATGATCATTTCCCTCATTTCCCCAGTAGTTTATGAGAAGTTCATGTCCTTTCTTTATAGCCATGTCTTAAAGACAAAAAAAGATGTACAAAATTCCCAATACAAATACTTTTGCGAATTGCAACTTCATTCCAAAGAATCAGAAATTCAGGATACAGAAAACTTTTATATTCCAAAAGGCAAGCTTACAAAAGGTGTGACTCAATTAGTTGAGGTAACTCCTTTCATCTAAAATATCCAGTTACGATGGTAGACTACCTACAATTTCAGTATTATTATCACATATTTCAAGAATGGTATACTACAAGTAAGTTCTGACCATTAAGTTACCATACAGGTAAAAAATGTTGTTCAGTGTCCTTTATTTTTATTTTTTTTGCCCCCCCCCCCCCCCCCATATTTTTTCCACATTTTTGGTTTTATTATAAAAGAAGTACAGAGATTAAACTGCATTAAAAGAGTATTGAGAATATTAACACAGAAAAAGTTACTTATAAGCAGTGCTAGGTAAGAAAGGCGAAAATGATGTATGAGGATCTACAGACTGAACACATTACATCAGCAGTCTACTAAAAAGGAAGGGAACTGGATAAAATGGGAAAAGTTAGATGGCAGTGGTATTGTACCTGCTTTGTGGATGAGGGTTCCCAATGACATCTGGAACAATATCTGGGACAAAACTTTCAAATACAAGTGGCATGACTGAAAATCACCAGTCCCAGATCATTGCAGCAATTGCAATAAAGTTCCAAAAGTTGTCTATTTTAAAAACTAAATACTGGAAACTCATTAAGACCTATGAACAACCAAGCTTTAGATTATTACAAAGTGGTGATATAAAAGGCATATTTCAAGATTCATGTTTAAATGCAAAACACAGTGTCATATGACCAATTTTTTCAAAACGGCAGTGAACTTTTCCTTATTACTTTGTAATTTGCACATAGTTTGATTTTGTAAATGAACAGCATCTGAAGTTGAAAAGATGCTCTCACAGGTGGCAAATACCTCAAGTTTCATAGTAAAATTCCTTTTTTCTGAGTAGACAGAGAATCATAACCATTGACTGTTTTGAGATATGTGGGCAGTTAAGAAAAAGAACACATTAATTCCCCGTTACTTCTAACAAGTTGGGCAGTTTGGGGAAATTTTGATGTGTTTAACCTCAAGAAATCAATAAAATTTTCAAGAGGCTAATATGGTATAGCACAAAACAGTAAAAAACAACTTTACATTTTGGTTATGATTCACAAAGCCAAATTGGAGGCTAACTTACTCAGCTTTCGGAATTTTAATATCTGGAGCAAGTTTGAGATGATAACTACCAGGTGTGAGCCTTTTGGGATGTCATTTGACATTGCTTTAGCATTACCAGTCCATAAGTGTTCAATAGCATAATAATGATGGCAGTTCACAAACTTCAAACTCCAGGTAATAGCAAATAAGGACATCTGCTTTGTGATAGGTAAAATAAAATCACTGGATAATTGCAATTTTTTACCAAAATTGTAAACAAAAAAAATCTTTATTAACAGAATTTCTAACAAATGAACAAAAACGGTTACGGCAAGAGGCTATTTCTGAAGTTTTTCTCATCAAAAATAGCATGATTTGCTTCAATAACAGATACACAAGACAGTATAAAAGACATTATGCAAAACCTATACGCTGACAGTAACTTTTCATAGAAAAATTGCTGTCTGCATTCCTGAAGTTTGACAATTATATGCTAATGAGTACTTATGTCAGTAAAAAGATGAGAACCATAGCATATACATAATAGGTATAAGAATGCACTATGAAATAAGAACTGAGATATAATGCACAGTAATTTCTTTACAATGAACAGTGTTTCCTACAAGAAAAATTTGTATTGAGGGAAAACAGGAAATTACATACTATCCTTCAGTTGTTGAAAATGGATTTCTGGACACAATCAAGATACTTTCAGTAAAATTCAATGCTCTTAAAAGTAAGACGGACGGTTATTTTATGATGTTACATGCTATGACAGGAGCATGGTGGTAAGTCATACATATCTCAGTCAAAGGCCAGACTATATCTCTCGACAACTTTGAATCTTTCTTCCATACCAAATAATCAAATTTTGCTGCACCAGTGTCATGCTACAGAAAAGGCACCAATTTTTATCACGGTCTCATACTTGGTTTTGTCATTGCATTTCATATAAATATTTATATTTCTGTTCAAAAATATTTAATACCTTTCAACAATCAACACATTCTTCTGTGCTATATGCATGCTTTACATTCATAGAAACTCTTTCTATCAACCTACACTTCTTTATACAATATAATAGATTCTTTACACATGTTTCAAACATTTTTCATGAGCTAACATTCTAACTACACAAACTTTTGTACATTATTTGCATAAAAGTTCATGCTAAAATTAGTAGGTTTATGTATTTATTTCACAGCCTGCATTTTGGTGGCGTTAATCGGAGGATGGTTCAATCTCCAGCCTAAATTCACCTCCAAATAACCAATAATAATAGTAATAATAATATTATAGTAATAATAGTAGTAGTAGTAGTAATAATAATATAATAATAATAATAATAAAAAAAAAAGTTTCAAACATAACCATTCTCATCACAACCTTTTACGGGTGTCACAATCAGATAGGGGGTAACAAATCACTTTCAATAACTCTTGAGGCAATGGCAAATATCTCACTTTAGTGAGTTTCCTGACTAACCCACAGAAATCTCCTTTGCACATGGTAAGTTGTACATGTGAGTCAAAAAAGAACACAGGTTTGAGTGTTCAGCCCTCACCAATTGATTCAAGGCTTTGGAAACCTTCAGTTTCTCGGTCTTTGTATGCAAAACCTGTATCATCCTCTTAGCAGACGTATTATGAAGGAAGAGAAACAGGTTCAAATACACACCCAGACAACAAAACTTGAGGTAAGAGACTAATATATATCACTGAGGTTCATTCTGGGGCTACAAATTGCAGTCCTATCATACTGCCACACAATTACGTTTGAACATCCCAGATCTCCGCCAGGAAAGGTGGCAGTTTCTTGTTCTTGATCTTCAATGAGAAGCACAGTTCACTATTAAGGTTACCCAAGGTGCGGAGTTCTGTGAGAACTGCAAGAAGTTTAGCAAAGATAGTAGACGGCCTGGGCTGTCTCCTATTTTCAATATATGTTCTCAGAGCTTCTACATAAATATCTTGAATCTTTTCTACTTTCCATCCCTCATGTAGTGATGGCCTATCTGCAATACAAAATAAGGTAACAAATATTAGTTTATTACTGACAAACGAAAGAGAAGACCATGTCTGAACAAAATTATTAATAAGATAGCTTCGGCATGGTTGTACTTACCTGAAAATATCACAACAGCCGTGAGGAGGGCATACTCTGCATTGTCAACCCTCAGTCCACACATATGCCGACAAAATGCAAGGAGATCCTCTACGACATCACCAAAACCAGCATGTAAGTAGTCTGATCGGTTGTATGGTTCGTGGTTCGCGAATACGATAGAATCTGTTGCAGCGTCATAACACCGCGCCATACGAAGCATCATCACCTCACTCGAGCATGCCTACACACAAAAAAAAAAACAAAAAAAAACACCATTAGCAAAAAAATTGAGACCTGAAATAGAAACCCAGAAAGAGAATGGGTGGGACAAATTATAACCTTGAGAAGTGCAAGTTGATCTTCTCTTTGAAGTTTGTCAAAGCCAGGAAGTCGCTTTGCAAATTCCACGATAAGCTGTACAGTGAGAATAGTAATTTCTGTGATGTTATGGAACCGTACTGTGCCATCGTCTTGAATATCTATACTTGAGACCTAGGAAAGCAAATAAAAATTTAAAATTAGATCACTTTCAATGGAAAGAAAAAGAACAATTGTACGAGGGACGAAAGTACTTACATTTACACGTCTCAGTTCTTCATCTGATGGGTGTTCAAATTCATTTTGGAAATAAACCAAACGGTGAATAAGTTCCTCTTGCTCTGGACTGACAGGCTTGATGCCATTGATAGGGGCTGCAAACTTTGTTTCAACAGTGCTGCAACCACCATTACCAGCACCATACACGGAATCAACCTGCGCCAAACAAAACTGGCGAAACAAAAGAGACAGACAGTTAAAAACTAGCAATTAATTTATAAAAAGGCAAAGTTGGCAATTGATGTACATTACCTTTCCCTGCTCATCCACCTTGATTATATCTAATGATGAAGAGCCATTAGTGGTAGAATTCGGTTTATCTTTGTCTTTCTGTGCTTTCTTTTCTTTCCGCTTGACTGCACACTGGTATTCAGGTACAACACCTGGTATAAAGGCAAAAGTTGACATTCTCACCATTCATTTCTTTTAACATTTGATATTTATAGTCAGTGTTATTTTCACTTATACCTACATTCTGGTCTCATGCCGACAGCCAAACATTTTTTAAGTCTGCACTCCTGGCACTTTCGTCTCATATACATATCAATCTCACAGCCATTTCCATACTTGCACTGATACACAGCATTTTTGGTAATGCTTCTCCTAAAGAAGCCTGTAACATTAATTTAAAAAAATAGGAAGTGTTACAGGTGTAAACGATATGCTGTAAATGCAGCGCTTAAGCAAAATGGTTCGGCTCTCACCTTTGCATCCTTCACACGTGAGCGCGTTGTAGTGGTAACCAGAGGCCCTGTCGCCACACACCAGGCACAGCTCCTCCTGCTGTCGCGGGGCGGCGGCCTTTTTCTTCTTGACGTCCGAACTGTCCATGGAGTAGCCATTCAGACTACTGGGTGGGGACAAGTCCTCTCGTCCTATAAAAAGAAACAAAAAGAAAACCGAACATTAAACAAAAGAAATTGTTTTCGCCACGGGTTTTTTTTCCTTTAATAAGGCATAGGGGCATTGGGGTCGTCTTGAACGCAGATTCAAGTGGAAAACCATCTGTTGCAACATGGTATTAAGCGAACACATCTGCAGCTGCAGGCGTGGCGCAGCGCAGCCGAAGCGGCGAGGCGAGGCGA
Source organism: Frankliniella fusca (assembly GCA_029379305.1). Taxonomy (NCBI): domain Eukaryota; kingdom Metazoa; phylum Arthropoda; class Insecta; order Thysanoptera; family Thripidae; genus Frankliniella; species Frankliniella fusca. The sequence goes on from JAHWGI010000422.1 coordinate 309,180, forward strand.
GCCGCTGCAGCGCTGCGGGTCTGCTAGCCGCTGTCCTTGACATTACAGACATGCGTGCGTGTGTGCAGCTGAGGGGAGGAAAGGGGGCGGGGCGGGGCGGGACGGGAGGCGCGTATTTCCCTCACCGCGCGCCCCGGGAGAAGGGAGATGACAAAAAAAAGGGGGGCGGGGGGACCTTGAAGACATGCACGCTGAAAACAGCCCAGAAATGACTTGGAATGACAGGGAGACGACGAGTGACACCGAGGAGTCCTTCACTCAAAAAACCCATCAGTGGTACACCCTAAACCAAAATATAGTAAACAATCAGGGGGGAAAAATCAAGAAAAATCAGAATAAAATCGATGTTGATTTGACATTATAGTCAAGGACCCCTCCAGCGACACACACACACACATCGCGGGGAGAAAGAGGTACATAACGCACCGCGCAGAGCCGCCTTGCCGCGTGTCCTGGCATTGCCGACAGGCATTAGCGACCACCGCTGCCGACTGACTCAGAAGATCGCACTTGAACCTCTTTCCTTGTTGCACCCATGGCGGGGGTCCCAGAGGCTGGGGATGGTTGGGCCTCACGAGTGCGACGAGGACGGAGGTGCGAGAGCGATATCTTCGCAACCAAGACGGTTGCTGAAGTGCCGCGTGCGCGCGCGTCCACGATCATCGACAGGCAAAGCACCCCGCCTCACAGAGCAGCGTGACCAGAACCAGTGGGGGGAAGCCCACACCTAGCCGGCTGCACCGGCGCCTGCCGACTAGGCAACACCGAAACACAGGTGTGTGTGTGTGTGATGCCTAGTAGGCGGATGCAGCCTGCACCACTCCACGCTGTCACAGAGAACTAGAAACAGCAGCGTTGCGGGTCTGCCTATCCTATATCATACAGGGGCCACGGCGCCTTACGGCAGTAGCGGGTAGGCAGACCCGCTTGCCGTCACGAGTATCGTGACACGCGGTGCAATATCGCAGGCGTTCTGCGCCTGGCCTGGCCGGTACGAGAGACAGGTAACGACCGCGAAGCACCACCGCGGTGCTCAGGTGACATCAGCGCAGGAGACAGGACGGGGCAGACACGTCCCGACGAGTCCAGCGCAGAGCTACGCCCCGCACTGAAAAAGGCAAGACAGGCTGGCGGTCGGGTCGAGTCGGACGCCAGCACCGCCCCGCCCCGCCCCGCCCCGCCCCGCCCCGCCCCGCCCCACCACCTTCTCCTCCACCTCCTCCTCACCCCTGGCCATACAGCTTTTGGGCCTCGCGACAGCAGCCTCCCAGAGCGTATACACAGTGCAGCAAGTGCCGGGCCGGGCAGTCGCCACCAGTGCCAGCGGCAGGAGAGCCAACAGCCAGAGGGACAGGGACAATGTAACTTGGCACACGCGATCAAAAAGAAAAGTAAATTGGGCGGTCGCGTCTCGGTGGCAAAAGCCCTCCTCGCGTCCCGCCCGACCCAACATCCCAACAACACACGTCCTGAGCACCACCGGCACGTGGGAGAGCGAAGCCGCCCCTACCCGCAGCAGAGCGCTCTCCTCGCCCCGTCTCTCTCGCACCTTTGCGACGCAAACCAGGAGCGCGAGAGAGACCGAGCAAGGAGAGCGCTCTTCTGAATCATCAGTCTACATACGCGCAGGTGCTCGCAGGACTCTCGACGGGTAGCTGCCTAGCGCGGTACGCAGGAGCAGGACAGAGCTGAGCTCAGCAGCTCCGCCGAGCCTGGCCGGCCGGTCGGCCGGACAGGGCAGCATGGCAGGGCAGGAGACGGGGCGCGGGGCGGGGCGCGGGGCGGGGCGCGGGGCGGGGCGCAGGGCGCGGGGCGGGGAGCGGGGCGGGCCCGAGGCGAGCTGGGCCAGGCCGGCGCACAAGGCCGACGGGTTGCCCGCTGGCCTGGCTGAGCTGGCTGGGCTGGGCTGGGCTGGGCTGGGCTGGGCTGGGCTGGCCAGCAGAGCCAGTCCAGCACGCCTGGGAATCGCACTATCATTACATACCCTGCTGGATGGCAGGCAGGCAGGCAGGCCCAGTGAGCAGCCCAGCCCAGCCCAGGCGAGGAGGCGAGGTGCTCCGGCAGGCCGCCGGGCCGGGCCCCTCTGCTGCTGGAGAACACACTTAGCATACGCGGCGGCCCGGACGGACAGGCCCGCCTCCGCCCCGCGGTCAAGTGCACGACGTACCGCGCAAGATTCCTTATTCGTCACCGTTCATAAAACTGCGCACATTGAGGGGCATATTTAGACCCGCGCGCGGAGCGAACCCCGCGCAAGTCGTGTCCGGTGCCGGGGGCGGGGCGTGGGGCGGGCGGGGGCTCCTGCCAGGGGCACAGCACGGTGGCGTGCCGTCACTCTGTCCTTGTCGCACTCACGGGACTCGGCCATCAAGAGCGAGAGAGGGCACTACAGAACGCTTTTCGGAATAATCCTGCAGGAGGCGCGGCTGCGGCTGCGCGCCGCGCCAAACGCCGCCACGCGGTCGCGACCATGCGCGCCGCGCGCCCCGCCCCGCCCCGCCCCGCCCCGCCCCGCCCGGCGCAGGGGACAACGGCTCTGTTTAGACCGGCACGGCACACAGGGTTGGCGGCGGGCAGCGTGCCAGACTATCATAGTCGGGCCACTAGGCCAGCCCCGCCGGGGCGGGCCGGGGCTGGGGCGGCCTCGAGGGCACCGTCATAAGATGTAATACGGCCGCGAGCGGGGCGGGGCACGGACGGCCCGCCCTTCTCCCTGGCCGAACGCGTTGCACAGCTATTTCTGCCAACAATTTCTCATAATTTCTCGCCGGTTTTCTGTTCTTATTATTTTCCAGTGCGATGCCAAGTGGTGTCTCGGCTCGGCCTCCCCCCGCGGCCGAGCGGCGCGGTGTTCTTCCGTCTCGCGCGCCAAGTGTAACCCGTGGCCCCCCTCCCCCTCCACCCCGACTCCCTACGGCCGCCAGCCTGGCCTGCACGGCCTGCACCTGCCGCGCCGTTCACGACTCTATGAGACGCACGTGGTTAGACAATGCGTGTCGGTGGGAACAGCGTGGCGCGGCGTGGCGCAGCGAGACGCGTACGCGCGACTTAGGATTCTATTCCCAATTTGATTACCACCACGACCGCGCGACCACAGGGGCGCGAGGGAGACCCCTCCCCCCCCCCCCCCAATCCCCCCTTCCACTTTTTGCCACGGCCGCCTCGCCTCCTAACTCGGACGAGCAGAGAATATCAAATCATGGGGCAGTAGATGGACAGACGAGGGAGTTGGGAGTTGGGTTCTTGCCCGCCCCGCCCCGCCCCACCACCCCCGCGCGTGCTCGTCGTCGCAATCACGCCCCGCCCCGCGCACGCGCAGTCGTAAGTAGTATTTTGGTCCCACGAGCCGCGCCGAGCCGAGCGCGCCCGCAGCCCCACCCGACCCGGCTGCCCTCCAAGTTCACGACCAGCAAGGGCGGCGACGACGGCGGCCAGACCAAACACTTCCGCCTCAGCATCAACATGGGAGAGAGAGAGAGCAAAGAGCGGACAGGACAGGAGAGGACATCCCCGCCAAATTAAAGTCATGCAGTGGGAGAGAGACAAAGTGACAGATTATCTTCCTCTACAGGAGTACTCCGTCTCGCTCACACACCTTGGCCCCGGCGGCCCCGCGGCCCGCGGCGCGGACGCACCCGCCGCACCGCCGCACCTCCCTCTGCACCACCTCCGCTCACTCCGCTACGACTACTAGCCTACACCTTGTTGTTAGTCAGGTCGCTAAGAAATTAGTGGGTCGCGGTGGCGGCCTAACCCCACCCCACCCCACCCCGCCCCGGCACGCACTTGAACTCTACTGCCGGCGAGGCAGGGCGGCGCGCTGCACATGGGGCACCGCATGCACCACGGCCCCGCCCCGCCCCGCCCCGCCCCGCCCCGCCCCGCCCCGCCCCGCCCCGCAGTGATTAGCGCCGCCTCTCCCGCTCCACCGCCGCGTTGCGCCCCGTCCTCCCGATGACCCCCTTTCTGCCTGACTCAACTCCCCCGACTCACCCCACCGCCACTCCCAAAATAAAAGCATGCCCCAAATTCCCTACGGGCCGCGCGGCGAGCCACGCCACGCCACGCCACACGGCGACGGAGGGTCGGAGAGGCGTGGCGGGGCGTGGCGGGGCGTGGCGGGGCGGGGCGGGGTTAGGCCTGGGGGGGATGAGGACGACCGACAACAACAGCAGCGAGATGTGACCCGGATAGATAGGGTCGCGAATGGATCCCATCTCTCTGCCAGGAGAGAGATGAGTCGCGCCGCGTCGCGGCTGACGGGGACGAGAGAGAGAGCGCCTTGCCCCCCCTCCCCCCCAACTAAAGGCTGCCTTGACCCGGCGGCCCAGGCGCAGCCAAACAGAACAGCAGAGGATATATGGGACAGCTTGGCCCTGCCCCGTTGAGCCCAGCAGTGTAAAGCGACGGCGAGCAGCGAGGCTGCTGGTCTGGGCCGGGCCAAGCGGGCCGCGGACAAATTATCCACGCATTTGCTGCACACATGAGAGAGAGAGAGAGAGAGAGAGAGAGAGAGAGAGAGAGAGAGAGAGAGAGAGAGAGAGAGAGAGAGAGAGAGAGAGAGAGAGAGAGAGAGAGAGAGAGAGAGGGTACATATGTTGTGTCACTCGGATGTCGGTGACCATACTGCACTGCGACATGGTAGTGCTCAGCACGGCCCACCCCGTCGCATTCCGCCGGGCACAGAGGCTGCTCTGCGGCTAGAAGGGGCGTGACGGGGCGGCATCCACCTGCAGCGAGGCGGGGCGGGGCGGGGCGGGTCGCGAGCCTTTCTTTGACCCTCATCGTCCTCAGTGCTGATTTTGCCTCTACTCGCCCTCCACTCTCCTCTAGCCCAGGAACCTAAGAATTCAACCCAGAACAAAAATACGTGAAGCTGGAAATGGGCTTAATCGATGCAGTTTTATGTGCTGAATCGAATGCCGTAAAGTTTACCGTTCTACCCCGTAAGGATACCCGGGAAATTGAACAAAGGGCCTAAGTGCAGGGGTTTGCGGTACCGGCCATAGCTCCGAAACTATCCGCGCGATTTTGATGGGACGTGGTGCAAACTGCTCAGGAAAGTACAAGGAACAAATCTAGTGTAACATATAAGTCGGGCGTCGCGCCGTTCCAGTCGTAAATTCGATTGAACTGCAGCGTTCAAATTTCGCGCTTAATTTTTGAAACATATCACGTGATTGCTCTTAAACGAGGCGGTAAACTTTAAAATGGTCCAACCAAACGCTGTGCGCCCATCCTTCAGCTAAGTGTCGCTGTTTTCAGATTTTCCCTCAATTTAACCGTTCAGGTTCTATCCGCCTTGAAGTGAGCCCGTGCAGAGCCTCCTGCAGCCGTGCGCGGCAAACTCCCGCTGGAGCACGGCTCCCCCCTCCACCGCTCCGGGTGCGCCGTCTCTCTCCCACGCACGGGAGAGACAAGGAGAGAGCAGCGCGCCTCACCCGGGTCGGACGGCCGATAGAGCGAAAATTGAAAAGAAAATATAACGCGTTTAGAAAATACTGAGAGTATTTTGCTTTCGCGTATCGGAAAGAGCTCAACGTCCACTACATGCTGGCCAAAGTTTACCAGGTGGTCTCTCATAGGAAGCGAGTGAGACGAGGAAAACCCCAAATTTGCACCATTGCCTTTGAACGGTTCGTTCGGGTGAAAGGTGAAAGGTACAAAGTCACTCGTAGTCGCTATTTGACGCAGAAAGTCCATACTTTCGAATGGTGTACACAACAGTACCCAAATGTTGAACTGTCTGGTGAAAACACGGGTTGCAATGACAAAACGCTATTTTTTTGAAATTACGGAATATTGTGTCGGCTCCAATTCACGATTTCTGGGCGGTTTTCATCAGTGTTTCCCATAGAAATTCATAATGTATGTATTGGTCAATGAAAATACGGTAAAGATGACTTTAAAAACCGCCCAGAAATCGTGAATTGGAGCCGACACAATATTCCGTAATTTCAAAAAAATAGCGTTTTGTCATTGCAACCCGTGTTTTCACCAGACAGTTCAACATTTGGGTACTGTTGTGTACACCATTCGAAAGTATGGACTTTCTGCGTCAAATAGCGACTACGAGTGACTTTGTACCTTTCACCTTTCACCCGAACGAACCGTTCAAAGGCAATGGTGCAAATTTGGGGTTTTCCTCGTCTCACTCGCTTCCTATGAGAGACCACCTGGTAAACTTTGGCCAGCATGTAGTGGACGTTGAGCTCTTTCCGATACGCGAAAGCAAAATACTCTCAGTATTTTCTAAACGCGTTATATTTTCTTTTCAATTTTCGCTCTATCGGCCGTCCGACCCGGGTGAGGCGCGCTGCTCTCTCCTTGTCTCTCCCGTGCGTGGGAGAGAGACGGCGCACCCGGAGCGGTGGAGGGGGGAGCCGTGCTCCAGCGGGAGTTTGCCGCGCACGGCTGCAGGAGGCTCTGCACGGGCTCACTTCAAGGCGGATAGAACCTGAACGGTTAAATTGAGGGAAAATCTGAAAACAGCGACACTTAGCTGAAGGGTGGGCGCACAGCGTTTGGTTGGACCATTTTAAAGTTTACCGCCTCGTTTAAGAGCAATCACGTGATATGTTTCAAAAATTAAGCGCGAAATTTGAACGCTGCAGTTCAATCGAATTTACGACTGGAACGGCGCGACGCCCGACTTATATGTTACACTAGATTTGTTCCTTGTACTTTCCTGAGCAGTTTGCACCACGTCCCATCAAAATCGCGCGGATAGTTTCGGAGCTATGGCAGGTACCGCAAACCCCTGCACTTAGGCCCTTTGTTCAATTTCCCGGGTATCCTTACGGGGTAGAACGGTAAACTTTACGGCATTCGATTCAGCACATCAAACTGCATCGATTAAGCCCATTTCCAGCTTCACGTATTTTTGTTCTGGGTTGGGGGTTCTTTCTGACTTGGGTTCCTGGGCTACTCCAGGAGCGGCCCCGCCCCCGGTCGGCGCGCAGTGGCCAAGCCCACCACATGCAGAAGAAGAGCGTATTCTGGCTCACGAGGAGAACTGCATAGAGAAGTCCAGCCATGCACGGTAAAACAACTTCATCCAGGTAATCCAAGCAGCGAGGATCATCCGAGCAGTGTCTTGTCTTGTTTTTTTTCAAACATTGCTTCGGTACCTATGGCCGTAGTATTTTACCTATAGCGCTCAAAGTCGGTGGCGCCCTCCACGACAAAATCGAAAGGAGAAAAGGACACGTAGAAAAACGAGGGGCCCAAGTGCAGCGGAAGACGCCACCCCGCCCCGCCCCGCCCCGCCCCGCCCCGCCCCGCCGCCCCCCAGCTCATGCTCCTAGCCCCGAGCCCTCAGCCCTCCTCGCCTGGAGCCCCAGCACGGCAGGGCGCGGCAGGGCGAAGCACCACGTGGTTCCTGTCAGGCGTCACGGCCCGGGCCGCGTCTGCTTCCTGGTCCACAGCCTGCCGAACCAGGCCGTCCCGAGCCAAGGGCGAAACAACTCTGAAATTTTTAAACACGTCGTAATTCAGTAAAATTGAAAACAATCATAAAAGTTCAGAAAAAATTACCGAAAAAAAAACAGGAAAATTTGGGAACGTTCACAAAAGTTTCGAAAAAATTAAAGTGAAAATTGAAACAAATTCCATGAAAATTGAAACAAATTCGCACAAATTCACAAATTGTGTAGCACCTAAAATTTAGAGTTGTTTCCCGCCCCTTGAGGCGAGCCCCAGCCGAGCCAACACACGCATTATTGCACCACACTGGCTTAGTCAGCAGCGTCATGGCGTCATGGGCGTCAGTAGAGGAGAAGCAGGCGAGGCGGGCGCAGGCAGGCAGGCAGGCAGGCAGGCAGGCAGGCAGGGGCAGGACTACACGCTCGCCTGGCGTGCCGTGCCGGAGTCCGGCAGCCGGACCTGGCGGGTCAGGCCAAGCCATAAGCCAGGCGAGGCGAGGCCGGGCCGGGGCCGGACCTGGGCCCCGCCCGCACCTCGCCACCAGATAAACACCTCACACACGGCCCCCCTCAGAGTGCGCGGCGCAGGCAAAACGTTCGCGAAAATACGGGCAGGACACGCCCCGCTCGGGACGGGCGGAGCGGAGAGCGGAGGCGGCAGAGGTGGTCAACACTGCCGACCTTGAGCGGACATGAACCCCGCGCCGCGCGCAAAAGCCTGGGCCGGGCCGGGCCAGGCGGGGCCAATCCCTCGGCGGCGCCACGCCACGCCGCTCATAAACAGCCGAATCAACATCTAATCAAATGGGCGCGCGGCTTTTGGCCTCGCCGCCTTTATATATACAGAGTCCACCTCACCTCACCTCACCACCGCGACGACCCGTTCTTTCTGCTAAGGTGATCCGGCCGCGTGTGTCCGAGCGGATAGTCAAGCCCTGCGGCCTGCCTGCGGCCCGGCCCTGCCCTGCCCTGCGAAGGCCTGGAGAACGCCTCACATTCGTTACAAATTACTTCCTTTATTCCGATGGCCGTCGCCACGGCGGCGCGTTGGGCCGCATTAGCATACCCCCCCTGTGTGCGCGCGCCGCATAGCATTGCGCCGCACAATGGCGGGGCGCGCGTGACCGTGCAACCCAGTCGACACCAACCCGAACCTAAATACTACTCCACCTCCACCCCGCTGCCCCCAGTCACAGTCACCCACAACCGCACCGCATTCGAGTTTTGATGTAAACGCATCTTTGCGAATTTTCGTGACTGATTGTTATTTTGAGAATTTTTGTTAATGTTGATAGAATTTAAAGGAATTTTTATCTGAATTTACCTAATTTTTTGTGAATTTTTCCAGAATTTTTCTAAATTGTACTAATTGTTTTTAAATTAATTTATCTGATTTGTTCTGAATAACTAGGTGTACAAGAATTTCAGAGTTGTTTTCGCCTCGATTCCGTCCCTCCTCGGCCCGCCCCGCCCCGCCACCCAGGGGTACACGAACGAGCTATGACTAATATTATTTCGTGAGCCTCACGCCACGCGCCCGGCCCGGCCCGGCTCGGACGTGGGCTGAGCGTGAAGCAGCAGCGCGTGGAGTAGAGAGTCGCTGACTGTCGACCCCGCACCAGTGGCGCAATGACTTACACGAACGGCTTCGGGAAAATCCCGAAGGCGCTGCCACCGGGCCGGAGCCGGAGCCGAATGACCAATGACCATGCGACTCTCTCTAATCGCCTCGCCTCCTCTTGCTCCTTCTGCCTACTCGGCAATATCTCGTCAGCTGAGCCGAGAAATTGTCTAGTAGGCAGGCTGAGAGGTAGACAACCCTTTCGACACCTGCGCATCGTGGGAATTTTTGCCTATTTATATCGCAACACTGCATGGAGGGGCCTTTGCGGCTCGCCAATAGCGCCAGCCTGGGCGGGGCGAGGGCGAGGGGCGGGGAGGGACAGGGCGCGACCGAGAGGGAAACAACTCAGAAATTTTTGTACACCTCGCAATCCAGAAAAATTCAGATAGAGATAGGAAAATTCAGAAAATTTCAAAAAGAGTAGTTTTAAAAAATTAACAAAATTTGTACACCAAAATTCAGATTAGTTTCCCCCTCGAGCAGTGCAACGCTCGCACACAGCGCCCCGCCCGGCCAGGCCCGGCGGCCCCATCCCACTCTGCCTGTTATCGCTGCTCCGACGAGCACTTCTTGGCCTTGGCCTGGAATCGGTAGCGATAATCCTGATGAGGAGGCCGGGCCCGGCCACGGCCCGGGTGACACATGAGTGCTGTGTTGCTGCTACTGTGGGTGCCAACCGCCCCGCGCCGCGCCGAGCCGAGCGGAGCCAGCCGGGGCCGCGACAATGGTGCCGCCGCCGCCGAAACCTTCGCGATAAGCGCACCCCGACTGGCGCGTCGGGGCGCGGCGTCCTCGACCAGCTCTCTATCGGAACCTTGATTGGCCTGTTGGCGCGGGGCGGCGTTAGGCGGCGCGGGGCGGGGACGCCCGGCCGGGCCCAGCCGCACCAAGGCGTCCTCGTCAACCTCAAATAATTAAAACGCGAGGCCACACAGCCGGAACACCGGTCTCGTTATCAGCTGCCCCGCCCCGCCCCACCGGTGCAGCGGCGGTGCGGCCCGCCCGGCAGGTAGGCAGCCCCGCACAGCAGCCAGGCGCGAACGCTGCCTATACCCACCCTCTTCAGCGCCCGCCCCGCCCCGCAACACGTTCACTTTCACGCCGCCCCGCCCCCCGCCCCCGCCTTGAACTGAAACAGCCCTTGTGGATGGGTGGGCGAGCCTACCGCTGGCAGCCTCATGCCCCTCTCGCCCCCCCACCCCCCACCCCCTCCTGCCACTACGGGCCAACTGCCCTTCCCCTCCCGGCTAAGCCGACCAATCAAATAACCCTTTTTCCTTTCACTTTTCTTCCTCGGCCAGACGACGGGACAGCTAAGCAGCCGAGATGAAGGACGAGCCTGGTCGAGCAGGCTCCGGGGAGATGAGAATCGACTGTGTGTGAGTGTGTATGTGCGCGCGCTCACCTGGCCGTGGCCCTGCCGAGCCCAGCTAGACAGACACGCGTTACATAACTTGACAGCAGCCCAGCCCAGACCAGCCCGGCCCGGGGCCCGGGCCGGCGGCCTAGCTCAGCTCAGCGGGCTGCGCTGCACTACGGCCACCACTACCACCACCGCGGCGGTAGCCGGGCCACGCCGGCCCGAGCCGAGCTGGCGCCCACTCTGGGTGCTCTGCGCGAGCGCGAGTCACTGCCCCACCTCGCCCCGCCCCGCCCCGCCCCGCCCCACCTGCACGCTTGGTCCCAGGCCAGGCCAGGCCAGCAGCAGGCCATTTTGCTTTCGCTTATCATGCTCGTCGATTGGTCCAGCAGCCAACCGCCCAGCCTGGCCCGGCGCCGCTGCCCATTTTCAGCGAGGATTACGCCCTCCCAACTCGACCTCTACTCCTGACATTCTATTCCGTATAATCTCTCAGCTTTTGCTGTTCCCGGAGAGACCGGCGCGGCAGCGCGCAGCAGCCAAGCCGAGCCGATCCGAGCCGATCCGCCGGTCCGATCCCACAGACTGTCCCAAAGGGCGTCAGACGCGACAGGAAGGGACCGCTGCCCGCTCCCTGGCCGTGCTCCGGGCCACGCACGAGGGTACACCTCTCACTCACACAGCTCCCTGAGGATAGCCTGCAGACGGATTCCGCACGGGACTTTCGTCCCTGTCGCACTCGTGTGGCATCGCCATTGGGTGGGAGAGAGAGGACGGCACCTCCCCTACCTCCCCTAGAGCGATGTACGGGCGAACTATTGAGGCCAGAACCCTGGCGTCGGGTGAGGAGGGCCAGGATATCTATCTGCACGACGGTCGCGGAACTGCCATATCGCCAGGGGCGAGTGAGTACGCCCTGGAACGCCCGTGCTGGGCACGCCCCGCCCCGCCCCGCCTCCGGGGCAGGACTCGAGCAAACCCATCCATCGGCCATTAGACGGCGGCGGTAGTCGCGAAACACAAGGAATGATGAGAGGGGAGGAGAGAAAAGAGGAAGACAAAGCGCAAAACAGAGGGAAGAAGACCTCCCAGCCCGCGCGCCTGGCCAGGCCGGCCAGGCGTGCCGCCAAGAAACAAAATGATAGTTACTCGAGTCAATTAAGGGGAAAAGAGAAGGGGGCGGTAGAGTCGCGGGGCGTGGCGGGGCGCGGCGGTCGAGCAGCTACTAGGGAAGGGGCATATCCCATGGGCATGGGCGAGCCATGGGCAAGCCGGGCCGGGGGGCTCCTCCAAGCGTGGCCAATTGTCCTGACCTTCATGCTACGATAAGACCGTGCTGGCTCTGCCGGCCGCGCCGAGCCGCGCAGCTACTGGTGATGATGGTGGTGGTGGTGGTGGTGGTGGTGGTGCTCGCTTTGGCGAACCCTTTATCTCACTTTTTACTTTTTCCTTTGGAGCGTCATTGTTGTCATCGTCATTACGACCATTACTCCCCGCCGCTCCCCCCTCCTCCTCCTCCCACCCGCAGCAGCAGCAGCAGCAGCAGCAGCAGGTGAGCTATCGCTCTAGTCCCCGCCCCTCCCCCAACCCCTCCAGCCGCGCGCGGAGAAAATTGCGCCTTTGCTTCCTTAGCGGCTGCCCCGCCCCGCCCCGCCCCGCCCCGCCCCGCCCCGCCTCACCGCGTCCCCGCGGCGCTCACAGCGCTGCCGCCCGCGGCGTGGAACTTAACTTCTGATGACGGTGGAGACGGGTGTCGTTCCCAGCGCGCCCGGCCCGGCCCGGCCCGGCCGCGCCTGTTCCGCGACGTTGCTCGCAGCAGACTACATAGGCGGCAATATATCTCTCGCGCGACGAGAGACAAGAGAGACGGGGAGCATGAGGGCAGTAGGATCCAGCAGGAGCCCAGCAGGAGCCCTGCAGGAGCCCTGCAGGAGCCCTGCAGGAGCAGGACGGAGCTGGCGACAGACGGAAAACTTCTCCCGCGACCTGGACGGGACGGCGGCCTTGCGGGCCGTCACCGCGCACCATCTACTGTCTGATCCCACACGCACACTGGTTTCCTCGCTCATTTCTTGTCGCTCTCATGGGTCATGGCCATAAGGAGCAAGCGAGAGAAAACCTCGGGGAGAAAACTGTGTTTGGAATTACCATGCAGCTGCCTCTCCCCCGCCCAATGCCTGCACCACGACCGGGCGGGAGGGAAGACCATCGCACGCGACCAGACTGATGGGCGATCCGAGTCGAGAGGGGCACATGCGCGCAGCGCTGCGGGCTGCCGTGGGGCCCCCGCACGGAGCCCCCCCTGGGGCCCCGGCCCGGCCCGGCCCGGCCGGAGGCTCCGGCCCGGCAGCACCACGGGGCACCGAGCCCAAGCCGGGGCAGACCCGCCGGCCCGCCGGGCCCGCGCTCCACGCCACGCTAGCGAAACTAACAACAATGGGACGAAAGAGAGAGAGAGAGAGAAAAGAGAACAGGGAGAAGGGAGAGAAAGAGAGGGAGAGAGAGGAGGAGGGGGAGGGGACTTCATTACCAAGTGCAAGTGCAAGGCCGCCAAGCGGCAAGCCGTGAAGGAGAGAGGGTGTCGGGGCGGGGCGGGGGAGGTAGAGAGAGGGAGTCAGCGCGCAGCCCACGCCGCCGCCGCGCCGAGCCCGAGCCGCGCCACTGCTCTTTGTTGCCGCCAAGGTATTTTATTATGCCATCCGGCCCGCGGGGCGCTGCGGGGCGTGGCGGGGCGGGGCGGGGCATAGGGTGCGGTGGGCGGGGCGGGGCGGGGCGGGGGAGGAGGTACAGTCCCGGGTAAATAGTTCCGCCGGCTCGCCTGCTGTTGTTCTGCCGCCATCAGGAATCCATCTCACGTTGGCGTGCTGTACTGTAGCGCCACGCTGGCCCGCCCCGCCCCGCCCCGCCCCGCCCCCGCCCGCCCCCGCCCGCCCACGGCATTGGATTTGATTCAGAGCTCCGACCGCGAATAATCCACTCTCTACGCGTACACCGCGTATATTCTGCTTCATAGCAGGCAAACTGGGCCCGGGCCGGGCCGATGGCGAGTCAATAGGCCCCCGCGCCGCGCGCTCTGCCGCCTCCACACAGCCCGGTCCAGTCAGGTGAATATTTCATGAAGCAACAACATCCTCCCGCGCGCGTCGCTAGGCAACGAGCGGGGCGCAGTGCAGGGGCAGGGCAGGGGGGGGGGGGCACGGCCCGGGACGGGGGAGCAGAGCAGAGTGAGAGAGGCGATCGCCCTGCCAGTGCCAGCCGACCACAAGCCGCGCCACGCCGCGCGCCGCGCGGCACCTCACATGTAATTCCGTCCGAGTCCGAAGCCAAACCGCTGGAAACGGGTCGCTTGTCGCGTGTATCCGATCCGCGCGCCTCCCGCTCCGGCGAGCAGGAGCACGAGCAGGAGCACGAGCAGGAGCACGAGCAGGAGCACGAGCAGGAGCACGAGCAGGAGCACGAGCAGGAGCACGAGCAGGAGCACGAGCAGGAGCACGAGCAGGAGCACGAGCAGGAGCACGAGCAGGAGCACGAGCAGGAGCACGAGCAGGAGCACGAGCAGGAGCACGAGCAGGAGCACGAGCAGGAGCACGAGCAGGAGCACGAGCAGGAGCAGGGGGAGGACGATCAGGAGCAAAGCCGCGTCGCGTCCCTCCGGGCACAGAGGCAATCAGCTCATAGGCTCCGCAGGGCCACGGCCAGCCCGCCCCGCCCCCCCAGCTCAGCCGACAGGCGCTGCTCGTGTCGGCCCCTCGCGGTGCGGCCGGCGGCGTTGCCGTCTCGACTTTCGCTCGCGCCCCGCCACGCCCCGCCACGCCCCACCTCACCTCGGCACTGCTGCACTTGGCCGTCGCGACGACGCCGGCGCAACGCCCGAGGGGGAAACAAATCTGAAATTTTTAAACACCTCGTAATTTAGAAAAAAAAAGAAAACAGAAACATTCGGGAAAATTCAGGAAAATAATTTAAAAAATGAACAAAACTTCTAATCAAAATTCAGAAAAGTTCAATTAAAATTCAACAAAATTCATGTAAAATTCAAAGATTCCCGAAAACTTTCAAAATTTGAACACTCAAATTCAGAGCTGTTCCGCCCCTGCCGACACCCCCCGACGCTGCGGCGACGAGCGGGTGGCGCGACGGCTTGGGGAGTCGGGAGGTAGGTACAGCCCCCGCCCCGCTGCCAGGGACCCGCCCCGCCCCGCCCCGCCAAGTGAAACTGAAATACGCTCGACGCTTGCCGCGGAGCAGGGTCGCGGGGGCGGGACGGGTTGAAAGAGGTCGGCTTCTCTACTCCCGCCAGGCCCAGCAGCCCACCTCATTAGCGTGACACACTCGCCGCGGCCGCCGCCGTGTCGGGTATTGTCTACAGCAACCCGCTCATACGCCGGTAGACCGGCGACCCGCGAGGCCCACAGCAGGTGTCCGACAGACAGCCGTCTGATTCAGAAGATCGCTCTCGTACCTTCGTCTTAGTCGCACCTATGGCGGTGCACTACGTCGGGGATGGCAGGGCACCATGTGTGCGACAAGGCCAGGCTCGAGAACGATCTTCGGAATCAGACGGCAGGACAACGGTTGCTCGGCCCGGCAACGACCCCGCGGACTAGGTACGACACGAGGGGGCACAGTGGGGTGATTCCGCAAGGTGATCGCGTCGCTCTGTCCTTATTGACGCACTCATTGGGGCAGTGCCACCATAAGGAGCAAAAAACCTGTACGGTGATTCAGCACGGCGGTTTCGTCTCACTGTCCTTGTTGCTCTCATACGGTACGTCCATGAGGAGCAGGAGGGAGGTCACTACTAAACGCTGTTCGGAATCAGCCATCAGCCTGCAGCAGGCACTCTTTCCACCGAGCGCGGGTGCCGTGGAGTGGTGGTGAGGCCGGGCAGGGCCGGGTGGACTCGCCCCGCCCCGCCCCGGCAGTAGACTTCTTCCAATTCCCCACCTTTCCGATCGCACAAACATCACGCGCCGGGCCACGCGCGGCCCCGCCCGGCCCCGCCCTGCCGGGGACCCTGGGGACACCCCCTCCCTCCCGGGTAATGTATGAGAGGTGACGTGGGAAGACTCCCCCCCACCTCCCCCTCCCCCCTGGCCCGCCTCACCCAAGCCCTGCTAGGCCCGTGACCCCGGGCCCGGCCCGGGCCGCGCTGCTGTGACGCGTAGCCACGTGCCCCCGCCCCGCCCCGCCCCGCCCCGCCGAACTGGAGTCGCCACCACCCACCACTCCATCCATTCCACTCCACCACTCCGCCGCGCCTTGCGCCTCGCCTGGGCCTGGCCTACCTCGCAGGCTGCTGTGTGCCGTGCTGGCCAATAACCCCCGCGCCGCGCACCCGAACTGACCTAAGCGAACGCCAAGGTCGAGCCGAGCTGCGCGGGCCGAGCCGGGCCGGGCCGGGGCCAGTGGCTCCGCCGCACCGCGCCGCAGCGCGTCCATACATTTATTTACCAGGTCGACACGACACGCTCACCGCGCGCCCGGCGGGGCAGACACACACCGCACCGCACGGAACATACCTGCAACAAGAAGGAAAACCAAATCGATCAGCATCATCACTGACATCGGGTAGAAAAAGGGGCCTTCCGAGAGGGAAACAACTCGAAATTTCAGTTAACTAATTTAGTGGATTTGTGTGAATTTTTGATTGAATTTTACCTATTTTTTTGTGAATTTGAAAAGTTTCCTAAATTTCTCTAAATTTTCCGGAATTTGAAGTGTGCAAACATTTCCGGGTTGTTTCCCACTTTGGGACGCGTTCTCACTTCGGGGATCGGCGGTGTGTCTGTTTTCATGTTTCTCTGTCGCTGTATTCCCATTAGAAGACCATCATTGGAACAGAGAGTACACCCCCTGGGAGAGCGAGATCTACCGAGACGCCGGCAAGAGGTGGGCGGACAAGGACGAGGCGAGGGGAGGGCCCGGGGCCCGAGGAGAGGAAGTCACTGTCCCTCGGTGTGCCCGCACCGCCACCGCGCACCGCGGCGCGCAGCCCGGCCAGGCCCAAGTCTCCTTGACAGGCTTATTTTTATGCCGCACGGCGTACCAAGCCAGCCAAAATTTTTCGTGTAACCCTCCTCCTACCTCGCTCTCGCTCTCTCTCTCACACACACACACTTTGCTCTTTTTCGTCCATCTCTCTACCCAGTGGCGCTCATCGTGTTTGAGTACGGTAGGGCAAAGGGTCTCAACTCCCACCCGGTTTGAACGCAAACCACCCGTTTATTTCACTTTCCCCCCAAAAAACATAGCAAAAAATTATTTTCTTCCTTCTTTCTTTCCCTCCGAGGGGCCCACAACTCCGAAAAATTTTGTACACCTGATTTCCGGATTTCAAAGATTTCACATGATTTCAGGTGATTTCAACTGATTTCTAAGATTTCAAGTGAATTCACCGATTTCGCGAGATTTCACACGATTTCAAGTGATTTCCATTGATTTCACATGATTTCCATTGATTTCACATGATTTCCATTGATTTCAGTTAAATGTCTACCGAATTCATATGATTTCCATTGATTTCGTGAGATTTCCAACGAATTCAAGTATTTTTGGGACGACCTCAGAAAATACACGCACAGCTGATCCAAATTATTCTCTCAATTACATGATTAAATAGGATTTTTACTCAATTATTGTGAATTATTTCGATTTATTCCAAATTATTGGAAATTAACTTGCAACTGCGCAAAATAATCACAATTATTTTAATTAATTTTTTGAAAAATTCAGAAGCAAATTTTGCTCTGCAATTGAAAGGGTGGCGTGAAAACATGGAAAATTTTTGCGGCAGTAAACCTCCCGAAGGAGGTTGCGGTTCCCGCCAGGCACAGGGCTTTTACCCCCTGTGGCAGCCAACTGCTTCGGTGTTCCATGGGAACCGGCGCTTTGCTGACTGCGATCCTATCGCGCAATTCGACAGATTTGATCCCCGTACCACCATTGGCCTACCCCTAGAGGTACGAGCGGTGTCAAGAGCGTTAGACTTCCTGATCCCAGTTTCAGAGGCCTTACCTCAGAGGGGTACGCGGGATTCGAACCCACAACCCCGAGTGCCGACACGTAGCCAGAACAGGAAGCGACCCAACGCCCAGAGCCACCGAGCCAACGGCGGTGAGACGTGTTTAACTTCTATTTGACCTGCCATCCAGCTGCGGGCAAAGGGAATGTCAAGCGCGAAAAACACTTTCCCGAGTGGGAGTCGAACTTCGAACCACTCAGCTCGGTGTCGCGCGCTCTACCAACTGAGCCAAGACGCCACGATGACTGCATAGTGCGACGGGTTCGAGTTGTATTTGCCGCGTGTCCTGCAGCCTCCAGCCAGGAGGACAGGGCAAATACAACTCGAACCCGTCGCACTGTACAGTCATCGTGGCGTCTTGGCTCAGTTGGTAGAGCGCGCGACACCGAACTGAGTGGTTCGAAGTTCGACTCCCACTCGGGAAAGTGTTTTTCGCGCTTGACATTCCCTTTGCCCGCAGCTGGATGGCAGGTCAAATAGAAGTTAAGCACGTCTCACCGCCGTTGGCTCGGTGGCTCTGGGCGTTGGGTCGCTTCCTGTTCTGGCTACGTGTCGGCACTCGGGGTTGTGGGTTCGAATCCCGCGTACCCCTCTGAGGTAAGGCCTCTGAAACTGGGATCAGGAAGTCTAACGCTCTTGACACCGCTCGTACCTCTAGGGGTAGGCCAATGGTGGTACGGGGATCAAATCTGTCGAATTGCGCGATAGGATCGCAGTCAGCAAAGCGCCGGTTCCCATGGAACACCGAAGCAGTTGGCTGCCACAGGGGGTAAAAGCCCTGTGCCTGGCGGGAACCGCAACCTCCTTCGGGAGGTTTACTGCCGCAAAAATTTTCCATGTTTTCACGCCACCCTTTCAATTGCAGAGCAAAATTTGCTTCTGAATTTTTCAAAAAATTAATTAAAATAATTGTGATTATTTTGCGCAGTTGCAAGTTAATTTCCAATAATTTGGAATAAATCGAAATAATTCACAATAATTGAGTAAAAATCCTATTTAATCATGTAATTGAGAGAATAATTTGGATCAGCCGTGCGAATATATTTTCTGGTGAATCCCCCGTATTTTTTGCACGATTTTGAGAATTTCACTTCAACTGTGCCGTAACAAGGAGGTGTTTTAAAGAATCTTAGTCGCCTATCACTTTCATTATGTTGTATTGCTTCAGTTAATAAATTAATATTCCCTCATAAACCAGATTTGTGGAAGTGGATTTGCGTAGGACTGTTATTTATACCTCCAATGGCAAAAATTTAAACAAAAAGAAATTGTTTATACATTGAGTACTTTTATTGAAATGGCACTAAGCTTAAAGAATAAATAGGAATCTCAATCTGTTATGAAAGTATCTAAAAATCTTAAAATATCTCGAATTCGCCGAACAGCTGTTAGTGCACATCGCCCCCCTCCTCTCCCCACGCCGATTTGAGTGAGTTTCCCGAGACGCTTTTTAAATGTGATTTCATGTGAATTCAATGTGATTTCATGTGAATTCAATGTGATTTCATGTGAATTCAATGTGATTTCAACAGGTTTTAAGTGATTTCAACGGAATTCGTGTGAATTCAAGAGAATTCAACTGATTTCAAAGATTTCACTGATTTCAATGAGATTTCAATATGATTTCCAAAGATTTCGGTGGCCTTGTACACCTGAATTCCAGAGTTGTGAGCCCCTCGTTTCCCTCCTTTCTTTCCCTTTCTCTTTTCTTTCCCTTTTCCTTCCCTTTCTCTTCCTCCCTTCCTCTTACCACCCGATTATAATCCGTACCTCCCACCCGTTTATTTTTACGGTAGGGCAATTGCCCTACCGTGAACATACGATGAGCGCCACTGTCTCTACCCTCTCTCGCTTCATCCCTCTCGTCCGCGACATTTCAGTTTCAGGCGCGGCGGGAAGACGAGCCAGATGGATGGCGCTCCGCCTTATTAGCGGTCGTGCTGGACGGCGGGGCGGGGCGGGGCGGGGCGGGGCGGGGCGGGGCGGGGTGGCGGGGCGGGGTAGCCGCGCGGGACACCGCGGATGACGGATGGCTGCTCGGCCCGGCCCGGCGGCCGCGGCCCGCGTCGTGTATATACGCATGTAAGTACGGGTCGGCGGAGAACATTCGGTCGCTGAGGTCACCAACACCTGGGGAGCCAAGGAGGCGGAAAGGGGGGGGGGAGGGGGGGGGGAGTCCATTCACGAACTGCGTGCAGCCGCGCGCGGGTCGGAGTGAGTAGCAAAACCGCGGGCAAAGGTCGCATAACCGCCACCATCACCGCGCCCATCTCATTGGTGGAAAACTTTGATAGATAAACCACCAGAATGATAATAAGGAAAACTACGCACATTCGTACAAAAATTAAAACACCTAAAAAATTTAAAAAGTAAGTAGAACTGTTGGTTGCGCAATAAGTGGCATACGTAGCGATGCATGCACGCACGCACGCGAGCGCACGCGTCCTCCGGGCGTTACGCCGCGTGACGTAACCGCAGGCAGGCCGGCCGGCAGGAGGGCCAGGCCGTGGCGCTAGAGTCAAGGCTAGGGCCGTCACGCGGGCGGCGTGGCGTGGCGCTGCGGCGGAGAAGCTTCCCAAACTAATTACCCCTCAGGGGAACAGGAGAGGGGGGGGGGGGAGGCAAGTCAAACTTTTGCCCCCCCCCTCCCTCCCCCATCTCCCCTCATCTCCTTTTCCTTCCACGCCACTAGGAAAAAACCTTCCGGTCCGAGAGACTCATCGCCGACTCGCCGGCCCACCAGCCCCACAAGATGACGGGCGCAAAATCGCATAAAATGATTTTCGCCGTCCAGACCAGGCCAGGCAGGCGCCGGCCGGCGGGAAGTGCGCAACCGGCAGCCGAGCCGAGCCGAGCCGGGGCCCTAATGACTCCTGATCGATTACCTCCGCGATTACGATCCGCGAATAATTAAAATCGCTTTACATTAAGTTCGCCATTCTCACTTTTACGTGTAACTATTCGTACGGTCATCACGCCGGCGATGCCAGGCTACGGGGCGCGAGCGAGGGGGAAACAACTCTGAATTTTGGGGCTCACATTCGGTACACTTAAGTAAATTTTCCTAAATTTGTGTGAATTTTTCAGAGTTTTACTGCGAATTACGAGGTGTGCAAAAATGTCAGAGTTGTTTCTACCACGGGCGCGCGACATGAGCAATGTGCCAATAAAATAAAATCCCGTCCCGTGCGTCTAATGAAGAGAGTGTGCGCTGCGGCCCAGGGCTGTTCACACGACCACCAATTTGACGTACGGTACTCGCAGGCGCAGGCGAAAGAGAGAGAAAGAGAGAGAGAGAGTGAGCGCGCGAGCGCGAAAGAGACTGAAATAGTGAGAGAAGGGAGGGCGAAGCGTCTGTCGCTCGCGCGATTTCCCAAATGACCGACCGACACTTGACGTGGTCCGCGGCAACGCCCCATGACGCTCACACCATATCCGCTCTCTCTCTCTCTTTCTGCATCTTGTCTGTCCGTCTATCAGCAGACCTATCAGTCTGACCGTCTGACCGAAGAAAAACGAAAGGATGACGAAACGATTATGAAAACGTGACAAATACGAAGGAACAGCAACTCAACATGAATGAAAAGGATCCCAAATGACCGAAAATTAAGACAAGAGTGAGGAATATCCCGGGGGCCCCAGCCCGGCCCAGCCGGCTGCACCTCCAGAGAGAACAGCGCAGCGAGAGTTAAAAGTTCATTTCACTCTCGGCGGGGCGTGGCGAGGCGTGGCGAGGCGTGGCGAGGCGTGGCGCGGGGCGGAGCTGGCTGGCTGGCATGGGCCAGGGCGGGCCAGGGCCGCCAGGGCTCAGCGGATCAGCCCAGCTCCGCCCGGTCGGGCATCGGGCGCAGCGCAGCTCGCCACCACACCCGTGCCGTGCATTCAGCTCCATACAAACAATAACGTGCGTTATCGCTCGCACCCTCGCATCGGGCGTGCCCAACACCACCCCACCCCGCCTCGCCTTGCCCCGACCCACCCCGCCCTGCAGATACTCGATAACGCACTCCTCGCCGTAGATAAACCGAGTGGCGTGGAGCCGAGCGAGCCGAGCAGAGCCAAGCCGAGTCGAACGAGAAAGGAGGAGGCGGAGGAGGAGGCGGAGGCGACCCGCGCAAATAAAGCAAAAGGCTCGAAGAAAGACAAGAAGAGAACCGACGACACAAATCAGCCATCACGCGGGTGGCGGGTTATCTCCACCCGCCGCCCTGTGAAGGAGGTCAGCCAAGGACACGGCGTGGCGGGGCGGGGCGGGGCAGGGCGGGGCCGGGCGGTGCTGCATCCGCAGCGCACAGTGAGACCCCAGCGGGCCCGGCCCGGGCCAACAGGTGGTCATCGAACCCGCACGCCGCACGCCTGCCTCGCCTCGCTTCGGCTCGATTCGACCTTGAAGGTGCGCGCGCGCGGCGTGGCGCGGCGTGGCGCGGCGTGGCGCGGCGTGGCGCGGCGTGGCGTAGCGCGAAGACCGACCGAGGTGGCCGACCACTGACAGCAACAAGATGACGCCCTCCCTCCCCTCCTCTCTCTCTCTCACTCCTCCACCAACCCCACCGGGGCCAAACACGCCGAGTGAGCGAGAAGGAGAATGAGATATATTTTTAACCTGCCGCGGTCCGGCCAGCGCAGCGCGCAGCGCGCCACCATCACAGCCGCGGCGACAGAGCCGCGCCGAGCCGAGCCGTCCACAAGCTTTCGATTAAGGTCGTTGTATCGCAATGCAAGACGGCGCAACCACTGCACTGCGCATCCATATGCATGTCATACACCTTCTTCACTCCTTCGTTTTTGTGTTCTATACCTGAGTCCGTCGGGGCGCATAAGGCGCTGCTGCCTCGACCGGGGCCGGGGCCGGGCTGTACTGCGGGTGCGGGCCGGGCGCCCCACCACGGCCCCGCGGCCGCGCCCCCGCCCCCGCCCCGGCCGTGACATTGGCAGGGGCAGCAAAAACCCGAGGCGGGCGGGCGGGGCGGGTGCTACTCGCGCCCGTATTGCGCAAGTCCCATGACGTGGGGTCCACTGCCCCGCCCCGCCCCGCCCCGCCCCGCCCCGCCCCGCCCCGCCCGGCCCGGCGCCCCTTGTCCCGGGTGCGGCGACCCGGACGCGGCCAGCACACACCACCCCACTCCGCCTCGACACCGCCCCCACCTTGCCCCTGCTGCTGCAAGGATCCCTTCGCCGCTCACTCTCCCCTCCCTCTCTCTCTCTCTCTCTCTCCGGCCCGCCCAGCCCGGCCCGGGCGGAAGACAAAATAACATAATAAGGAGGGAGGGGCACCGATGCACACCCCGGGAAGGGGGAGGGGGCAGGGCAGTCCCGAAACACTGACCCACTTAGCACAGGAAGGACGCGGCGCGCGAGGCTCCACATGTCCCTGCAGGGGGGGGGGGGGGGGGGGGGCAGCAGATTGGTTCCGAACAGCGTTCAGTAGTGTGCTCTCTCTTGCTTGCTCCTTATGGCCTCGTCCCATTAGTGCGACAGGGACAGAGAGAGACACCCCTATGCGGAATCACCCTGAGGGCAATTGCCACTGCCTGCCCAGGTCCTCCAGGACGAGCCGAGGAAGAGCACCGCGAGCCCGCCTCACTGCGCAAAGCGAGCGCGCGCGCGCGCCAAGTGCCAATCAGGGCAAGCGAGAAGACAGAGATAATGCACCTCTTATCACTAGAGACCAAGCGGTGGAGACCGGCCCGACCGCAGGGGCGAAACAATACAACTGGGGCTCCACACTTTTTCTTAGCGACAGGCGCATCGCCACAGACCGATATACAGCGGCGCACACCCTGAGCGGCTAGTTATGCAAAACACATCGCTTATTGCGCCCCGGCTTACCAATACCTCCCAGTGTTACCAGAAAAGAAGGCAAAACCCACCCCCATAGAGAAATTACTCTATGCCCATCCCACACACACAGCGGTGTGGAAAAGGGGGAAACTCTGAATTTCGATAAACAAATTGTCAATTTTACTTGAATTTATGAGACTATTTGCTTCAATTTTACCTAGGTCTTTGAGAATTATTGTGAATTTTCCTTTTTTTCCGAAATTACGATGTGCGTACAAACATTTTTGAGAGTTGTTTCCCCCTCGGGTGTGTGTGTGTGTGTGTGTGGAGCGCTCGGCACCCACGACTGACTATTAGGTCATACCCCTGCACAGGTGTGTAACAGACCCAGCCCCTCCACCCTGTTGCATCTCAACAGCGGGTAGTTTATCGCGCGGGAGGCGCCGCGCCGCGCCGCGCCGGGGACAACAGGTGTAGCGGCGACGCACCTGCCGGGGGTGGTGGCGGGGCCCGGGCCCGGCGGGCCTGTCCGCGAAACACGACCCCGAGGCTCGAGATGCAAAAACCACCCACCCAGCCAGCCCCACCGCGCCAAGCCGAGCCGAGCCGAGCCAGGTGGTGGACGTCCACATCCACTTGTCATCCTAATGAGCACACGCGCCAAGCAACAACGTCTCGCCGCACCCGATCGCGAGCACCGCGCCCGCAGCCCCGACCCCACCCGCGCGCGCGCACTTCCGCGAAACAGAAATGTGGAAACGAGGGGGGATACTTTCAAGCCCACCACGACGGGCGACCGGATGACGCCAGACGCCACCGGAGGGGGTAGGACCCTGGATCCGGTCCGGCTCGGCCCGGGCAGCGGGTGCGACGCCGTCGTCCACCCGACCCCACTGCTGACGCCTTTGCCTCGCCGGTCGACTTATTCCGAAGAGCGCTTCCCTCCTCGCCCCGTCTCTCTCGCTCTGAGGGGCTTCGCCGTATAGGTGCGAGAGAGACGGGGCTGAGTGAGAGAGCGCTCCTCGGAATAAGTCGACTGTCCTCGGCGCGCCGCCGGTCCCACACCAGAGCAGAGCAACACAGGCCCCGCGCGACTTGCCACTTCCCAGGAGCGCCGGGCCGGGCAGCGCGTCTCATCTTGCGCCGATTCGGTGCAGCCTCGACAAAAAATAAATAAAACACTGGCAAAGTTCGTGCTGCTTAGCGCGGCCCAGCCCGGCCCGGCCCGGCGCGGCCCAGCCCAGCCGGGAGCGCGCACTCTTCCCGCGAACCAGAGGCGTGCAGAGAGCCATGGGGGATAAGCCCACCACGAGGGGCGGGGCGGGGCGGGGCGGGCGGGGCGGGGCGGGCGGGGCGGAGCGGGGCGGGCGGGGCGGGGCGGGGCGAGGCGAGTGCATACCCTGAGCGGGGAAGGCAACCGCCCAGGTCCGCGACGAGAGGACGCACGCACGCACACGCGCGCCCCGCCCCGCCCCGTCCCGCCCCGCCCCACACCGCCACGCCTCTCGCCCTGGCCCTTCCCAGAAGTGATAACGAGGCCCTTGCAGTTCGGCGTCGTGCGCTTGGACCTACGGGGAACAAGAGACCGAGGGACATGGCCTGGGGCGGGAAGGGGCTTAGCCCCTCAGCCCTGCCCGGAGCACGGGACCCGGCAAGCCAAGCCAGCCCAACCCCCGGGGAGGGCGTGGCGCGGCGTCGTGTTCAAGGTCCTGCCTGTTCCCCGATTTAATTAAGACAACGACACCCCCCCTGCCGGCGGCTCAGCTCAGTCTCTGCCGTTCATTACTTATGACGCCGTGGCCCGGGCCCGGGCCAGCCCGGCCCGCGCGCTCACTCAAATTAACCCCCCTCCCTCCCTCCCCTAGTATCTCCGGTGGCCCGTTGACGCGCCGCCGCCCCCGGCCCGGACATGCTCCGGCGGGGACCTCCACCACCGCACGCCGACGTACGGGCCGGCGCGGAGACAACCCGATCAATCAAACTGCTGGGAAACAAAAGACCAATCCTAACCCACCTCGTGGCGTAGCGTGGCGGGGCGGGGCGGGGCGTGGCGGGGCGGGGCGCGCTGTCCATCCGGGCGAGCAGGCCGGCCCGGCGGCGGTGGCGGCGCTTCGCGGAACCGGACGGGGCAGGAGCAGGACGGCCCAATCCAGAACAACATTTTTACGACGTTTGGGGGGCTCTGCCCGGCTCTGCCCGGCTCTGCCCGGCTCTGCCCGGCTCTGCCCGGCTCTGCGCTGCTCAGCGCCCGTCCCGGGGGCTGCCGCGCCGCTGCCCCTCCCCGACCAGACCTGCTCTGCTCTGCTCCGTCGGCCCACATGGCCCCGGCCGGAGCCGGCCGGCGGGGAAGGGGATGACTTTGAGAGCGAAAGGACGCGAGGCGTGGCGGCGGGCGGGGCAGGACAGGCAGGGCCCGTATCGTCGTGTGGGGCCCTCCCTTTCCTACCACCCCGCCCCACCCCGCCACGCCCCGCGGCGCTGACAGACGCAAAAAACAGGCGAGGCCACCGGAAGGACCGGTAGCTGCGGGCGGGCGGGCCAGGCCGCGCGCGCACAAGTCATCGGGAATCGGCGCGAAACGACACACGACGACGATGGCTCGGCCCGGCCCCGCCCCGCCCGCGTCAAGGCGACACCCAGCCCGCCCCGCCCCGCCCCGCCCCGCCCCGCCCCGCCCCGCCCCGCCCCGCCTCGCCCCGCCACAGGAGAGTCGAGGGCGCCAACAGCGAGACCTTCACACTGATCGCGCCACGGCCGGCGTCAGGGGAGGGAGGGAGGGAGAGGAACATTCCGGCAACGTGACCATTATGTTCTCACTCGCTACAGCCAGCCACGGGCGCTCGCGTGCGAAAACGCAGCGGCAGAAAAACTGCACACGACGCAGACGTCAGCGTTCCAGCAACGCCACGCAACGCCACTCCCCTCGCCTCCCCCTGCAGCGCCAGCACCACACGCACTCGGAGCGCAAGCGCAGCTAGTGCTGTCGGTAGAAGCACCGGCTGTTTCAAATCGTGTGGCTGAAATTTGATGTGAAAAATTAGCACTAAGGCTTAAAACTTAGGACAGCGCAAAAATAAATACCAGGGTAGCTAGAAAATAAGCACCGTAGGTTAAAAATTAGCTGCACCTCCCTGATGGGAATATGTGCTTATTTTCTAGCTACAATGGTACATGGTATTTTTGCGCTGTCCTAAGTTTTAAGCCTTAGTGCTAATTTTTCAGCGAATTAATTTTATTGCGTGCAGAACACCATCGCTAACGTACCCCCGTCCCCGTCACACCTAAGGCGGTTCCCAATGTTGAGGATGGCAGGGCTCCGTGAGTGCGACAAGGACGAAGGCGCGAGGAGAGACGGCGGGGGCAGGACGCGGTGGAGGCCCCGCCGCGCGCCGCCTGCACACCTGCACAGCCCTAGCCGAGGCGCAAGGCAGCCAGGCCAGACCCTCCTCCTCCGTGGGAATCCCCATCAGCAGGCTCTGCCCCTGCCCGCCCCGCCCCGGCCCGGCCCCACCTCCAGCTCCCCAGTCAACACAAGATAGGAAACAGCCATTCCTCGCGCCAGAGTCAGAGGGCGCCTCCCCCCCCCCCTCCCTCCCCCAGGCCGGCCCACCCCCGAGTGGGGACGGCAGCTCCTGCCAGCCGGGCGCGGCCCCGGCCCCGGCCCCGCGGCCCCGGCCGTGGCCGAGACCAGGAAGCACCCAGCTCAACAGGTGGACCTGCTGCTGCGCCTCGGCCGCGACCCCAATCGACTCTGCGCGACAAGTGCGCGCGGCGGGGCGGAGCGGGGCGGGGGCGTTCCGGTCAAGGACGCGCGCCACCCCAAGGCCCAACGCCCTATTAGACTAGAGATAGTTCACGATCTGACAGTTCGGTTGATTTTGCCGTCAACTGACGTGTAGGCCGCACAGGATGTAATATTGTGGCAGCACCTGGTCCTGGTCGAAAGTTTGGTTTGGCAACGTTAAAAAGCGACAGCTGAGATTAGCCTTCATTTGACTTCCGAGCGGCAAGACGTCACGATTCGCCATTCGCCTGACCAATAAGATTGCGAAGGGTGAGGGTCTCGTGGGACAACCTACAGTAGAAAGAACCCTATTGCCGCCTCGGCGCCCGCTTGTGGTGGATTCCCCCCCCCCCCCCCCCCCAAAACCCCTCCTCCCACACACTCACGCGGTCCAGCCCCGCAAAGGAAAACGGAAGTGAAGTTAGGGATGGAGGGGGTCTGTCTGGACTGGACCCGTGAGGGTTTCAAGCTGAACGGCCGTGCCGGAGACAGGCCTAAGTGATCGAGTGAGACACTCACTCCTCTCCCCAGCGCGGCGACCGCGAGGTGGGAAACAACTCAGAAATTACCGTACACCTCGTAATCCAGGAAAACTCAGGAAAATTCAGAAAAAATCACAAAAACTTTGGTAAAATTCAAGCAAAAATTCAGAGAAAAGTCAGGCAAAATTCAGAAAAATTAAATAAAAATTCACAAAAGTTGAACAACAATGTTGACGGCGGCGGCCCCGGGCAATCCGGGCATCCTCCGCCCCTCGAGCCTCAGTGCCGTGACCGCGGCGTCACGTCACACGTGACCGTGACGTAACGTCGCCGCTCCCGTTCGCGGCGGGCGCGTTGCGTTACACGCAGGCCAACATTATTTCTCTTATTACGTTTTTATCATCGTTATTTCCACGGCGCAATAAATGGAAAAGTTCGGGACGGGGCGATACGCCGCCGAACGATACGCCCCATACGGAGTGTAGAAAGAAAGAGTCGATACAGTGTCACTCTGACAGACGGCTCGGCCGAGACGCGACGGGCGCTTTATCAACGCCACGGCTCCGAAAACAACCTCCACCAACGACAAATAAAAAGTGGAAACTTTCGGCCGGGCCGGCGCGGCGAGAGCAGGAGAACCCGAACCCGGGTCATCACATCTCGCATAACGCCAGGGCTGCCCCCTGTGCCCCCCCCCCCCCTAATTCCTCTCTCCAATCCCTCGGCACACGCGCCGTTCGCTCGCCCCTCAGCTGAATGGGGTGGAAATCAGCCCCCTGGCCACCCCCTCAAAGGCGCGCGGGAGAATAGGCGGGTAAATTAGCTTCCCATCTGGCCGCGATACATGCGGGGCGCCACGGCGCGACAAAAGCAGCGTGCGCCGCGGAATTAAGTGATTATTAATAAATAATATAAAATAATAAAAGAAGCAGCCGCAAAAAACAAAAAATATAGAAAAAATAAACAAAATAACAAAAGAAAATTGGAAAAAAATATTATCCAGAAATAAGGTAGAAGATCAAAATTTATTTTAAAAAAATTCTAGAAAAGTTCAAACAAAAACAAATTATTGCACACATTTTGAATAAGTGATCCACCCTCGGGTCAACCCCACACAATACGTCGCGTAAATTCGTACGTAACTTAGCAAAAGGGCCGGAGGGGTGTAATCAGACCCACCGAGGTTAAATAGCACCCCGCGTGAAAGCCCCTTCATACGTCGGCAGGGGGGCGGAGGCGGGGTTAACTGACACCCCTGAACCCTCAGGGCAGAGCAGAGAGACAAAACAAAAATAACAAACGTCATGCACACCAGACCTGCGACCTCACCCCATCTGTAAGGGCTAAAAGAGTCTCTCGGAGCGGACCTCGCCTCGCCTCACACCCATGGCCGGTGGCCCTCGACCTCTCCGAGGGCACGCCCTCGCCCTCGCCCCCGCCCCGCCGGGCGCACCTGTCGCAGCACAGGCCACCCCGCCCCGCCCCGCCCCGCCCCGCCACCACACAGGTTCGCCACCACCTCGCTCCCCTGGCTCTACTCGCGATTGAGACAAATTGCAGACAATAAGAGAGACCATCCCTCGTCCGACCCGACCCGCCCCAGCCCGACCGGAGAGACGCTCAGCCGCGCTCAGCCGTCTGATTTCGAAGATCGCTCTCGTACCTCCGTTCTCGTCGCACTCATGGCAGTGCCCAATATTGGGGGGTGGCAAGGCCCCATGAGTGCGACAAGGACGGAGGCGCGAGAAGGAAACTTCGGAATCAGACGGCTGCCCAGCCTAAGCCGATCGAGCGTTTCTTCGGACGCGATGAGTAAGTTACGAGTAAACACGCCGGAGAAAGGGACGACGGCACCTGCCGTAGGCGTGGCAGCGACCCGGGGTGGGCACCGGGAGCATCCCTTTCCCCGACCTGCGGGCCCGGGCTGACCCACATCCACCCACTCTCTCTCGCTGCAGACCACCACGCCCCACCCCTTGCCCGATCCGACGTCCCGCCCATCACTGAGGGGATGCTTCCCCGAATGAGTAAGAGGCCGCCTCGCAGGCCGTGGCCGACGGAAATCCCGTCTCCGGCCGGCATAATCCACCCCAGCGGGGCGGGGCGGGGCGGCGGCAGTCACCACCACAGAGCCGTGGACTTCACCACCGGGCCGAGCCCGCGGTGCCTCAGGGCGGGCCCCGGGTGGTGCAGTGCCCGCCCCGCGCCCGCGACATCGCGGGTCCGTCGCGCCCGCCGCGCTGCCGTCGGAGATAAGCGTGATAACGCATTTAGTGATAGCAGCCAGTAGGTCGCGGCTGGCGTTAAATAGGTCAGCGCCTGCCTATTCGCATGGCTCATCACGCCACGGGGAGGGTGCAAGGATGGCTCAGGGCAGAGGAACCTCGCCCGCCCGCCCGCTGGCCGGGCCGGCCCGGGCCTGCCGCACTCCACAGTGACGCAGGAGTATACGCTTCTTTACCTGAGATGGACTCGCTGGTGTCGGAGCAGTGGCTGGTGCCGTGGCCGGTGCCAAAGCCCGCGCCGCCCTGCGGCAGCCCCTGCAGGCCCTGCAGCCGGTGGTGCATCATCAGGTTCTGCCGGGGCTGAGGGTTGCCCTGCAGGTCCAGGTCCCACAGGTCCAGGTCAACGTCGCCGATGTCGGAGGAGCCCAGCGAGTGCGAGGGGCTGATGACGCCGCCGCCGCTGCCGCCGTTCACGCCCCCCGCGCCCCCGCCGAGGTTGCCGCCGAGGGGGTGGTGGTGGTGGTGCCCCAGGCCGCCAAGACCCCCTAGTCCGTGGTGGGAGGTGTTGGCGACGACCCCCAGCGAGCCGAGGGCGCCGAGCTGGCTGAGGGCGCCGAGGGGCCCGGACGAGGAAGTCACCTCGGGGGAGCTCTCCGGGGCGCAGAGCCCGCCGCCGCCGGCCATCATGACCCCCATGCCGCCGTGGCCCCCGCGCATCAGCCCGGTCATCATCATGTCACTCGCGCACCGTCACACACTTCACCAGCCGGCGGCCAGCTCCACGGTCATACTGACCGGCCGGACAGAAGTGCACTGGACACCGACACAACACCACCACGCGATCACTGTTACACGATCACTACTACTTTGCACAAGTCACTCGTGAATATCAAGAAACACACACACACACTCACAAACGCACAGAGGGGCGAAGGGTACGAGCCGAACCCGGGGCCGTCGCGGCTACACGTCACGTACGTACTAACGCCACCGAGTCGGCATGCGAACTGGCGGGCGCGCCGAGCCGAGCCGCGCCGCGCCGGGCACGAGAGGCAGGGGCAAGCCTACCGCCATGGCTCGCCGGGCCGCCCCGGCTCGGCTCAGCCCCCGCGGCCGCCCCGGCTGCGCTCGGCCCCGCTCGGCTCGGCTCGGCGCGCCAGTTCGGGACGCGATCGGGCCATTCGGGCGCGCACTCGGCTGACGTCAGGGCTCCAACCTCTACAACTCCAACCTGTGGCTGTAAAGGCCGGCGGCCCCGCGCGGGACCGCGCCCGGCCCGGCCCGGCCCGGCCCGGCCCGGCCCGGGCCCCGGCTCCCGTGGAAGCGCCCCGCCGCCTTGGACCCGGCCCGGCTCCACTCGGAAGGGATCAGCTCGGCTCGAATCGACACTGCAACCCTCCTAAAGCCGACCCCAAAGCAGGTCTGCTGTTGCCCCCTCCTCTCCTCCCCTCCCCTCCTCTCCTCTCTGCCCCAGGCCCTTTGCCTGCACCACTGCACTCCTCACCCACATTTCCCCCACAGCCATTTTTTTCCCCCGAGGGGCCCGGAGGGACGAGAGAGGGGAGGAGGAGGGGGGGGGGAGGACGACCTGCCGGGTGCCTGCTGATGCTGCTACACAGTTTCGGCTGTTCCCCTTCATTCCCGCTCCCCCTTCGGCTTGGGTTCAATAAACGACCCTGCGCATCCCTTTACACACACACACACACACACACACACACACACACACGTGAGAGCGCGCGCGCGCGCACGCACACACAGACACATGTGCTGTCATCGGAGAGCAAATAGCAATGGGCTGCGAGAACGCAGCCGGAAAGCAGCGAGGCATCGCGACTGTCGCATTACAAAATACTATGTGAGACGATACACCACCAGGGGGATGAAGTGGTGGGAGGTGCCCGGAGGTGCCCTCTCTGGTGCGATTCGTTCTCGTAATTCCGCCCTTGTCGCGTACGTTGGGGATCGCAGAGCTCCATGTGTGCGACAAGGACGGAGGCGCGACAAGTCCAGCGAAGACACTTGACTTGAGAGAACCAGGTCACAAATGACCCGCCCCGGGGATCTGGGAAGGAGCTGGTCCGTTTCCCGCGAGAGAGGAATCGCTTCACCCCAAACCAACAGGGATCCTCTCGCCAGGCAGGCAGCGACAGCAGCCTCCCAGGAAAATCCATCAGCCGCGCCAAATGAATTAGGTACGTATTGTGTCCTTCCAGCAGCGGACTTCCCAACCACACGCAACACGCATCACCCCGAGGGGGAAACAACTCTAAAAATTTTGTACACCTCGTAATTCAGAAACATTCAGAAAAATTCGGGGAAAACTTCAGGAAAACTTCAGAAAAGTTTAGAAAAAATTTAAAAACAAAATCAGAAACATTCACAAAAATTCAAAAAAAATATATTTAAAATCTCAAGAAAATCTCAGAGTTTTTCCCCCCCTCGCGCATCACGCACAGCCACTTTACGGACGGCAGCAAGCCCACCCCGCCCCGAAACGCCCGGGCCCAGCAAGGTGATTTCGAACAGCGTTTAGTTGAGTCCACTGGGCGGAATCACCCGCCAAGTCACAGTGGGCCGA
Source organism: Frankliniella fusca (assembly GCA_029379305.1). NCBI lineage: Eukaryota > Metazoa > Arthropoda > Insecta > Thysanoptera > Thripidae > Frankliniella > Frankliniella fusca. Next base: position 341,462 of record JAHWGI010000422.1, read on the forward strand.
CGGTCACATCGATCGTCCACGCTGGCCACCGCGTTCAGTCGCATTCAATGACTCACACAGTCCACGCCTTGGTCCGCGGCCGTCTCCTAGCATCAGCGGCCACCCGTGCAACTCACCTGCAACAGAAAAAGACACAAAACTTAGAACGACAAGGGAGCTGACTTCGGTAAACAACTGGTGGGTACCAGCGCGCCCGCCCCGCGCAGCTGACGTCACGCGCAGATACATGCAAATAATCATGACACCGCACCGAGTCTGATGAAAATTTAGGGAGGCATTGTGACCGCGCCCCGTTGGGGACCGGTCACCCAATAATGAAGGAACGTTTCCGTTTGGCTGATCGCATCCTTTAGCGCCGAGGTGCGAGCAGGATACCCTCATCAGTCATCTCAAGGGCACACAGCAGGGCCTTCTTTTCTCTTTTTTCCTTAACTTTTTCTTGTTTCTCTTTACTCTACGCGGGACGCGCAGAGAAAGCGGTTTCGGAAGGGAGAGGAGGATAGAGGAGAACGAGGAGGAGAAAAGAGGAGAGGAGGGGGAGGGGAGGGAGGAGGGGGAGGAGAAGACTGTAGGACAAACGAACTGCCGCCGGCGCGGTTATATCAAGAGGGAGAAGGAAGAATAAGACGACAAAAATGGGGAAAAAAAGGGGGCGAGGACACGAGAGACCCCCCCCCGCCCTCTGCCCCCTAATCCTCGAGGGAGGTCGCGGGTGTCGTCCGCGAACCCGGCAGCGCAGCGCTGAGCCCCCGCCCCCGCGGTGAGCGAGAAAACATTGCGAGGCATGGCTTTTCCTTACCCCTTCTGACCGCACGCACGGCCAGCTTGTGGTAGAGAGACATAGAGAGAGGGGAGGAAGGGTGCTCTACTTTTTTCGAAGCGGCACACGAGCGTCACATGAACGCGTGATGAGTAAGGCGAATCTACGGTCGGGGCGGCAGAGAGACCTTGCCGGCTCAGCAGTGCTCAGCGCAGGCCGGGCGTGTTGTTGCACCGGCGAGTCGCGCGGCATCGCTGCGAATGACCTTAATATGCCACTCGAACGTGTGCAAACCGATAACAGCTTGTCGATGGGGCGGCGGCGCGGCGACAGCAGCGGCCGCGAGGCGGGGAGTAGCGGAGGGGAAGGGCCTTGCGCTATGTATATATTTACGCACGAGCGAGAAAGAGAGAGTGCAGGTGCAAAAGAGACGTACGTATCCCCCGCTTATAAGGCTAGCAGCAGCAGCAGCAGCAGCAGCATTGTGTCAGTCAAACAGAGATTATTCGAGCCGCTCATTCCCCGATGATAAAACTGGCTCTGGCTACGTGATACTGCGCGAGCGAGCGCGCGCACGCACACACACATACACACTCTCTCTCTCTCTCTCTCTCTCTCTCTCTCTCTCTCACACTCACACACAATACACCTGCTGCATCAGGCACCTCGCCGCTCGCCGGCGCCCGCAGCGCAGCCCCGCCGGGGCGATCAGCTAAAGGAAAACCTCGGATCACAAAGTATACATTCGGACCCCAAGAAAAACCACAGATGGCGGCCATTATTCGGAGTGAGCGGGGCGGGGCGGGGCGGGCCGGTGCGGGTAGATTGCCGGAATGCGACCACCGCCGCCGCCGCGCCGCGTTACGCGAGAGAGTCGTCATACCGTCACCGCCGCGCGAGGAACGCGAGACGGGGGGATATGACGGGCGCATTAAGCAGCGTAACTACCCGAAAGGAACCGTGCAGTTACGTCCTCGTCGTTTTATCACAGCAGCGCTCTGCAAGACGCGGCGGCGGGGCGGGGCGGGGCGGGAGAGCGGCGCCCTGATGGCCACCCCGCCCGGCTCGGCCCGGCCCGGAGGTGTAGTGGGATGGGCGCGCCTCGCCCGGCCTCGCCCTCGCCCGCTTCGACTTTTGTGTTTACGTCTTCTACTCGTTCTGGTCGGGTCGGGGGAGGGAGACTGGCTCGGCCGTGACGCAGGCCGCCCGACCCGACCCGACCCGACTCGTCCCGGCCAAGAGAGAACCGAGAGCGAGTGAGGCCTAACAGCACGCCACGGCACGGACGGGGCACAGCAGGGCTGCGCTGCATCCCCACCCCCACCTGGCGGGCGGAGGCGAGAGTCACCGACCCCTGCCCCGCCCTGCCCCGCCCTGCCCTGCCCCAGCGCCCTCCTGCAGGCCCCGGCTCCGCCCCAGAAACACACATACATACACGGCAACGTCATTCACCCCTCATTTTTCCGGGACCGTAGCAGGCGCTTCCGGAGGCTGCGGGGTGTGGTACCACCCGAGGCCTGCATGCATCATCTGCCAGATTCCGAAGATCGCTCTCGCACCTCCGTCCTTGTCGCACTCATAAGGCCCTGCTGCCGCATCCCCAACATATAGGGCACCGTCATAGGTGCGACAAGGTCGAGGGAATACGGGCAGAGCGATCTTCGGCATCAGGCGGCTGACCGGCGGATCCGGTCTGCAAGCACGCCGCTGCCGGAGAGGGAGGGAATCACGCGACCGACACGGACACCATCGCTATCTACAAGGCGGCGGGCAGGGCAGCGCGGGGCACGCGGCACCTCTCCACACCGCCTGCACCGCCCCTCTCGGGATTAAAAGCGGCGCGCAAGGTCAACCGATAATGCGTCTCTACCAAATAACTCGCGCACACGTACACTCACTCACTCACACACACACGCGGCCCTGCGAAGGAGACCTCCGCCTCACGCCCCGCGGCCCCGCGGCCCCGCGGCCCCGCGCCGCTCGCCGGCGTTGCCAACTCCCAGACGGGCCCCGACCACTCTCGCCTCGCTCCGCATAGAGCCCCGGGCCCGAGGCGGATCCGCTTTACGCCCGGCCCCATTGTATTTAGCGGGCGCCCCTCGGAGTGTATCTTATCGGCCCCGCGCGGAGCGGGGCGGCGGCGCGGCGTGCAGGGGGGAGTGAGCTCGACCCGCGCCCAAAACCTGCCGAAAACTGAGACGTCGCAAGTCGCCACCTCGTTGCCCGCTCCGCGTCGTCGGCCCCACGGCCCGCGGCCGGCCCGGCTGTGCAGCTCGCGTGGGTGGGACCAACGTCCACCGCCGCCGGGTCCACATGAGCCCCAGCAGTGTTGCCAGAAAGCTAGGCAAAATTCGGCTAAATACGCCCGTGTGCAACGGGCCTGTATCTCCGCCTGCCCACTGTAGGCAACAACTGCACACGCGTGCGCGTGCATGCGGTTTTGTCTAGTAGGCAGGCGGAGATGCCACCCGCAGCACAAGTGTGTATTTAGCCGAATTTTTCCTAGCTTTTCTCGCAACACTGAGCCCCAGCCGACTGATTCCGCCAAGCGATTCGTAGTTTCGTCTCTCTATTGCTCCTTACGGCCTCGCTCTATAAGTGCGATAAGGACAGAGAGCAAGAAACCGCCTCGCAGAATCACCCTACAGAGGGGGCCGCCAGGCGCCCGCCGATACACAGGCGGCGGGCAGCGGCCCAGCCCGGCCCCGCCCGGCCCCGCCAGGAGCCCATGACTGCTGCACAGGGCCGGGCCGGGCCGTCAACCGACTTGTCTAATTTTAGCTCTGGCGGAGCTGCTTTAGCGGTGTGCCATGGGCGCTACGCCGCCGCGGCCCGAGCGCGGGGCGGGGCGGGGCGTGGCGGGGCGGGGCGTGGCGGGGCGGGGTGGAGCGCCGCCCGCGTTGGGATAGGTTCTGCTTGGTCTACTTCGCGGCGGGGCGGGGCGGGGCGGGGCGGGGCTAGGCGGCCGCCGCTGTACAGGTGAGGGCCGCCACATGTCGCCGCCCGCCCCGTCCTCCCTCCCGCCCCTCGTGACGCACGACTGCTTTATATCCGCGCTGCCAGGTCCATCCAACCGAAGGAAAAACAAAAGTCGTTACAAAAAAAAAAAATTCGCGCGTGAAAGACCCCTTCTGAATTACAACGCCGCACTCCTGTGCGCTCTCTCAATGACGACGTTACGCCCGTAATAATTTAAAAGGCGTCGTATTCGATCCGCGCCGAGATTAAACCATTAGGGAGATAAGGTGGCGGGGCAGGCCGGACGCGCCGCGGCCCGATCCCATCTCGTCCACACCACCGGGCCTATCGGACATCACCGGGTGGGAGCAGGACAGCAACAATGTGCACCCTGAGGACACCACCGGGTGGGAGCAGGACAGCAACAAGGCGCACCCTGAGGACACCACCGGGTGGGAGCAGGACAGCAACAAGGCGCACCCTGAGGACACGCGGCGCGTCAGCCCGTCGCCGACCTGAGCCCGCAGCCCCAACCCTCTCTCTCTCTCTCTTCTTGACGGGCGTGGTTGAAAATAAAACGGACGAAAGTGACTGACTGACTGCTGCCAGGACCAACCCTGTCTCCTTACGCCACCTCACACGACGCCAAAACGTCCTCCCCTCTCACACCACTGTCGCTTTCATTAGTTTCGCGAGGATGGTATCGCCGCGACAAAGAGAATGGAGAAGGACAAATAAAATAAGAGACTCCTCGAGGGACTTTGCCGCGGTGCGCATCTCTTCTCGGGTCGCGCGGTGCGCGGCGCGAGGCGACCCGTGGCGGCTTGGCGGTGCGGTATGCACAGCTGCAGGCAGGCAGCAGGGCGATTCCGCTCACGGGCTTCGCCCATCTGTCCTTGTCGCACTCACGGGGCACCGTCATAAGGAGGAAAAGAGAGGGCGCTATGGTGAACGCTGTTCGGAATCAGCCAGCCTGCAGGAGAGCAGCACAGCAGGGCCGCCGCGGCGCGGCAGCTGTCAGGCCTGAGCGGGGCGGCGCGGGGAATAGGGGCCAGGCCAGGGGCCTTGCCTTCAACAGGTGGATTACCTGAATGGCGAGGCGCAGCGCAGCACGGCTCTGACGTCACGCAAAAACCTCATTTCACTCGGCCGTGTCGCGTCCCTCCCAGCGCCACCCCGCCTGCAGCCACATGTGCTGCCCATATCCGGACGCAAACGCGCAGCCTGGCGGGCGCCTGCGCCTGCCCTGCGCCTTGTCGCCGCTGCCGCAGCCTACGGCCTCATTAGCAGCGCCCGTGAGTCGCGAGAAATGTGTGTGTAGGCAATCCCTTCGCAGATGGTCAAGAAAAAGAAAATGACTGGATGCCTTACAGGGACACGGGGACGAGAGCGTGGGAGAAACAGATAACCGAGGGGGAAACAACAGTGAAATTTTTGGACAGCTCACTCAAAACTAAGGAAAATTCAGAAGAAAAAATCAGAAAAAATTAGAAAAATTCACAAAAATTAAGGAAATATGCAGGAAAGTTCAGGAAAATTCACAAACGTTTAGGAAGAAGTCAAGTAAAAATTGACCAAAATTCTATAAAAATTCCAAAAAATTCACAAAATGTGTAGTTTCTACCCTCGCAGACAACTCTTCTTCTACACGTCCGGATCCATGTGCGTGTCCCGCAGCCCCCCCACCATGACCATAGACCAGCCGCATGCAGAAATCACCTGTCCCCCAACACGGCCTTTCATCCTGCTGCGCTGCCGCTGCTTCCTGCTGGCCCTGCTGGCCCGGCAGCAGGACGGCTGCAGGATTACCTGCCCGGGGGCGGGGCGGGGCGGGGCGATGAGGCGTGGAGGAGAGGAGACAGCTGCGTCAAGGTCCCCAACACGCACGCACGCACGCACGCACGCACACGCACATATTCACACACACAATCGTAACAGGACACCACCCCATATGCATCGCATCAGGCGGGGATCCGAAGGGTTGGCTTGGGGTCGCGCCTGCTTTGGCCTGTCCCGTCGTCGCGACCGCTGGTCTCCCTCACACCTCAGCCGAGCAGTGCAGTAATTCGGAGGACCGCGCCTTTTCAGAAAAATTCAGAGAAATTCAGAAAAAGTTTAAAAAAAATTTACAAAAAAAAAAATGAAAAAAAAAGGTCAACAAGAATTCATCAAAGTTCACAAAAATTAATAAATCTGAACAGCTAAATTCAGTGTTGTTTCCCCCTCGGGTCCAGCACACGACTCCTACTTCCTCGTGTGTGCCGCCTCGCCTCGCTCCGCCTCGCACGGGGGGCGGTTCTCCTTGGCACAGTGATTTGGTCTACTTCTCCGGTCCAGCTGGCCCGGCCCGGCCCGGCCCGGCCCGGGGCCCCATCCGGGCCCTGCTGCATGGCCCCGACGCTGAATTTACGGAAATAGCCTCCCGACGCGACCCGACCAAGCGAGCGCGGTGCGTGGAGTGGCGGGGCGGGGCGGGGCGGGGCGGGGCGGGGCGGGGCTTGGCAGCCGGGCAGGTCCAGGTCGGCGTCCTTCAGCACCTCGTGTCGCCGGGGCGCGCGGCGCGGCGCGCGGGCCGGAAGACTTCTAGTCTCTGAGCAGCAAGGTGAGCGTCCCGTCGCGTCGCGTCCCGACCCTGCCCGTCGTCCCCCACTGACCGGGCTGGCAGGCAGCGCGCGCCTCGCTCGCGGCGCGTATCAAACAAGAAAAAATACATATAAAATACGAAAACAAGGAGGAGAAGAAAAAACAAGCTTGCTGACCTTTTTACAGTGTACGACACGCAGCGCAGCAGCACATACGGTAACGCGACCTTCCTCCAGAACCACCGGGTCCTCTTCGCCCTCCTCTTTTTTTTCCCCTCTCCTTTTTTCTTTGATCGCCTCGGAAGCATATCGCCTTCCTCATTCCGCACAGGGCCGCCCCGCTCCGCTCCCGGGCGCGTGACGTCACACGCGATGTCTCAATCCCAGGCACAAAAGGGCGCGGCACGCCAACCCCCTAAAAGGGGCCTAACGGGACCGACACACAAACATTTGCACTTCTTACTCAACCGACCCAAGGGAGAGACAAAATCATAAAAAAGAAGAAATATTTAGAAGAAAAAAATCCGAAGTGGATGCAATTTTTTATCTCATGTGTAGTACCGCTAAGGGACAGCGCGTGGGGGTGTCGGGGACGGTGGGGAATCGAGCAGGTACACAGGGTACACACGACCCCGGCCCCTCTGCCCCACCGCCCCGCCCCGCCACGCCACTCCCCGGCGGACCAATAGTCGCAAATTAATGTGAGTACGGTACTGGGCCTCATCCTCGATAATCCCGCGCTGCGCACTAAGGCCCGGGGACCATTCTGGGACCCTCCCTACCTGCTATAGGCCCGGGCGGGAGGGACAGCCCAGGCCCTCTGGCCCCAGCCCCTGCGGGGGCCCGGCCCTAAAGGGGGCCGTCACTAAGCGACAACCGCGCACCGCCCCGGAAGCGGCCGGGCCCTCCGCTCCGGCCCCGCACGGCTGTCGGGAGGGCCCGGCCGGGGCGGGGCGGGGCGGGGCGAGGGGGTGTCAGCCCTAGGCCCAGGCCTCCCGGTACAAACCGGATACAGTATGGCACGCCTCTGCCAGCTACACCACACCGCCCCCGCCCCGCCCCGCCCCGCCCCGCCGCGCCTCCTTGAGCAGGGGCACCGACAAACCGGCAACTCAGCAACGGTCAAACAACACTCATCATCTGGATGGGGGGTGAGGGGGTGGGGGGTGGCGTGGAGTGGAGGGAGGGAGGCGGCTGCACGGAGAAGAAGTATAGAAGAAGAGAATCAGGTCCTAAACTATCCATCGTGGGGCTGTCGTTCACGGCAGGCCGGGGCCCGGCCGCCGGAAGGGTTGTGTTTGGGGAGGCGAGCGGAGAGGCGGTGTGGGGCCAACCCGACCGACCCGGCCGTCCCGGGCCCGGGCCCTGAAAGTAAAAGGGAGATAGCACCAGCCAGCCCCGCCCGGCCCGGCCCGGGCTACCTTTCGATAGCACACACATAGACCGGGGCGGGGCGGGGGAGATTACAAGCCAGGTGAGGAAAACAGATAACGGGGCACGAAGCAGAGCGCCCTCCTAAACGGATTCCTCTTCTCTCTCTATCTCTCGCCATGCACTGCCGAGCCGAGCCGAGCGCGCGCTGTTCGCCGCCCGGCCCGGCCATACATACACTATAGTGGCTAGACCCCAATTGCTTACAATCAGGTCAAGGTTCGCGCGAGGATGCCCCCCCGAGGCCTATAGATTGGGGCCGGCTGCACCTCCTCCGCGCCGCGGCACTCATGCGGGCTTGTTTGCCACCGCGCCGATAGAGTAGAGCTGTAGCGTGAGTAATTCAAACCCTCCCGCTCCTTGCCAATGTCGCCAGCATGCCAATGTGCATAAGGGCGTACACACACACACACGGCCACTCGCAACCTCGCGCCGCACCAGGTGCAGCGGACCGGAGATCCAAGCGCGTGTAATGCCGCGCTCACAATGTCGCTTCACTTACGTGTCAGGTGTGTAAACTATTTTCGCATACGCGTTCGTTGGCGCGCGAAAAACTCTTGGCGATAGTTTTACGCTCTCTATAGAGCGAGCGTGTGAGCCCAATTTTATCAAAACTTATGTAAGATGTTCAGTCATATTCCCCATACAAGTTGAGCAACGGATTTCAACATTTTTAAATTGATGAACCGAATAGATGCTTAGTAAAAAACTATATATATTAAGAAGTAAACATGTAGCTATGGTCGTCGCTTCCACTTGCAAATATGCATTCGCTCACAAACAAGTATGTAAAACTATTCGCTCACCTGCCTGTAAGTGTGCGTTCACACACTTAGAATGCCAAGGGCGCGGGGCGCGGGGCACATAGGCATACCCGCATGCTGTACACCGCCGTCGTCCTTCCCTACACCATGCTTCCCTCTCACTCTCGGGACGCGCTGCCCTGCCCCCAACCTCCAGGCGGACGGGGAGGGACACCTGTCGCAGCGCTGCCGCCGGGCCGGGCGGGGCGGGGCGGGGCGGGGCGGGGCGGGGCGGGGCGGGGCGGGGCGGGGCGGGGCGGGGCGGGGCGCGGATGAAAAGGCGTCAGGAATTCCACCCTCTCCGGGCCGGGCGCTGCATTAGCATAGGTCCGCCCGAGGGCGGGGCGGGTCTCAGCCTCTGCTCTCCGACGCACCTGTCCCGCCCCGCCCCGCCCCGCCCCGCCCCGCCCCGCCCCGCCCCGCCCCGCCCCGCCCCGCACAGACTCCAGGGTTTCAGATTCACGCTTGCCCAAGTTTTACCTCCGCACGACGACGACGCTCATTTTTCGTGTATTATTTTGTTGCTCGGCTCGGGCAGCGAGGGGGCAGTGCAGCCCAGCCGGCATGAGGCGCGGCGCTGACCAGCAGACAGGTCCTGAAACAACCCGCTTTTAACGAGCTTTTGTCGCCGAGGGAGAGAAACCAGTGCCGTGGTGGACAGCGCCTTGGACAGGGGCCCCGCCCCGCCCCGCCCTTCCCCGCCCCGCCCCGCCCCGCCCCGCCCGGGAACAAGTCCTGGGGTCGGGATGCTCCCCACGACAGCCGGGGCACCGCGTCTTCTTACCTTACCCTTGAAAAGTCCCAGCGACCCGACCCGTCGTCCGACCCGGCCCCCGGCCATCAAAACACACACAGACACACACACACACACACAGACATTCACACAGCGTCCAGCCAGACCGGCAGCGGCGCTCTATCGGGGCGCAAAAGACGCGATTCCGGGAAAACGGAAGAATGTAATAAAGAAGGCCGACTCTGCCAAACCCAGGAGAGGCGGTGAATAAAATTAAAACTGCCGGGCGCGGCAAACCCTCTCCGCCGCCCTTCCGTCGTCCCCTTTCGAACCATTTCTGCGCCTTTTTCGCCCAGGCTTTGCTCTCCCCTCGCCAAACACCTCCTCTATATATTTTTGCCAATTGGCCCGCCCTCCTTTCCAAACAAACAAAAACGGGAAGAAAAGAAGCAAAAAATACGAATGAGAAAAAAGAGGTGAAGGGGCTGGGAAAAGGCGGGAGTGGAGGAGTCTGCGTCCGTCCTTGCTGTGTGGGCTACTGTTGGGCTATTGGGATCGAATCCCCGAGGAGAGGAGAGGGGGGGGAGGGGGCGATATATGGCCGTCCGGAACGGGGACCGTCTTGTCACAACAGAATCACCCTTGCGAGCGCCTTTTGTCCGAGGCGTGGCGTGGCGTGGCGGAGCGGGCTGCTGACTTGGCGGTGATGACTCCCACCCTTTCCATTCTGACTCCTCGAGACAAAAGGGGGTTGACGGTGGCGTACGGGAAAGTAGGGCAGCCGCCTGCAGCCGCCTGCAGCAGCAGGAAAAGATTTACAACGAGGCGACGGGGTGCAGCACGCTGCAGGCCGGCAGGCGCGGAGCTGCGATAATGTATGCACACCACACCAAGGCACGTCGCATTGCTCCAGAGGAGGGAGCGGCTCAGCTACGCTGGACACTCACCCCAAACGTCGTCGCCGTCGTCTTATCTATGTGACCTGTGCCTCCTCGCGGGAACTTGAGCTGCCCAGAAAGGGAGGCAAAAAGGCACAGCCCGCTGTACACTACGTTTAGGCTACTTATACCCTCCAAGAGCGATTTATTCGCTCCGACAGCTGATAAAATTAGTTGAGTCGGAGCCAACAAAATTTTGACTGCGACAGCGAAAGCTTTCCCCAGCGCGCCGCCGCCGAGAGAGAAACAACTCAGAATTTTGGTGTACAAATTTGTTTTTGAATTATTGTAAGTTTCCTGGAATGTTTTTGAATTTTTAATTGAAATTATTTGAATTTTTGCTAAGATTTTACCAAAACATTTGATAAAATTTGCTTGAATTTTACCAATTCTTTGAGATTTTTTTGAAAATTTTCCCGCCGAACTCCTCGGAAATTTTCCTAATTTTTTCTGAATTACGAGGTGTCCAAATATGTCAGAGTTGTTTCCCCCTCCCCTCGGCGGCCGCGCATGCAACAGTCCTCTGCGCCGCACAAACACACACTCACGCGCACGTGCGAGGTACAGATCGGGATCGCGCGGCGTCCAGCTAGAACACGGCGAGAGATAGGCATCGGAGGAGCGGCAACAGCAAGGCTGAGCAGAGAGGCCGGGGGCAAGGCAGGGCAGGGCAGGGCAGGGCCTAAGCATGCAAAACAGAGACGCTATGGCCGCAAACGTTCTGCGGACGACACTTTACTTGTCAAGTCAAATTCTAACCTAAACTTGCTCACCTCTCACCTCAGCCTGCGGCCCGAGCCGCCGGAGCTGCTCCTGCGCACACCTATATACCAGGAGCACTTCTCCTGTCGCCTGAACTGCATGGCCTATATAGTCCGACACACCAGCATGTTGTTTCAATGACTGCGGGGTTTTACTCCACGTCGTACGTAGTATTGTTGCGACGCGGCAAAAAGTTCGATTGACGTATGAGCCCAAGAGCGAACACAAACGTAACTTGACAAAGACTCTGAGCATTCGGTTGAATAAAAAGACAAAGAAAAGTAAAAAAGAAGCAATATCACTGTTATTCAATTTCTGTGACGTCACATTCTATTTCATGTGAAAACTGTCACATTATTTTGGTTAATATTTTCACATTATTTTGATTATGACTTTAAAATTCAGCCCGCTAAGTCCGTCTGATTCACGTTACAACGAATGTGACACAACATTCTGGCCAATGTGACAGTTTACTCATTATGAAGAATGTGACGTCACAGTTATTGATTTACAGTGATGTACAGGAAACAGAAACAATAGCGATTTCTTTAATACATAAACTTTATATTAAAAAGTGTTTTAACGAGAGTGACACAGCTCACATTCACGCGAATAACAGGGTGACTTTCCGGTGACTTTTCACCGCAGTCGCCGGCACGGCTGTCAGCGCTTTGGTACTCGTCGTCGCCGTGTCAACTGCTCGCTCTCTCTCTCTTTCCCTCGCAGTCAGTCATTTGGCCGGGCCTCCTCCAAAGTTGCATGATTTATGTGTTTTGCAAACATCAGCGGAGCACATCGCTCCTGGCGCGTGGGCCGGGCCGGGCCGGGCAGATGAATGCCACGCTAGAGACAATGAGGCGAGTCAACAGGCTTTTGGCCCATTCGTCCTTGGCCCTTCAAACGCCATTCTCGCCAATGCGATAGGGTCCGGGGGGACGTTTGCAAATATAATGCGGCCATAAACGTTGCACCAAGGCAGGGGTCGCTGACCTGACGCAGCGCAGTGAAAAAGCAGGGTATTAATGAGAGATCATGCCCGGAGTCGAGACTGGCCAAAACTGCACCATAAAACAAAATACTCTCGCAAAAATGGGACGCGGAGGCCCGCCAAAAGGAACGTCATTCCCCCCCCCCCCCCCCCTTGTGACGAGCAGTTACAAGAGTAAATGCTTACTGTTGGAGGAACGACTAAAACAAAACTAAAATGAGGCACGGTTAAATCGATACCAATTAAACCACATTTTTAAAAATTACCCTTTCCAAGGACGAGTTAAGTTAACAGAATCTCTTCCAAGGCCTTTGCACTTCTCCAGCCACGTGCCTGATTGGCCACGCCCTGAGTCACACCCACTTCCAGCCACCTTCCGACGCCTCTCTCTCTCTCTCTCTCTCTCTCTCTCTCTCTCTCTCTCTCTCTCTCTCTCTCTCTCTCTCTCTCTCTCTCTCTCTCTCTCTCTCTCCCAGTCGCTCCCTCTCTTTCTCCTTCATACACACACACACACACACACACACACACACACACACACACACACACACACACACACATCGACCCTATGAAAAGAAACGAGGTCAAACAGCGTGGACAAAAACACCTTGCAGACAATCGCGTACAACTCAATTGAGGTGCGGGGCCGGGCCGGGCCGGGCCGGGCCGGGCGTGCCAACAATAGCGAACAGAAGCGGCAGCAGGCAGCCTCTGCCGGTCCCGGGGTCCGGGCCCGGGCCGGGCCGGGCCGGCCAAAGCCCTCCAACTTATCCAAAACAACGTCAATTGTTCGCGACAGTATCAAAACGTTTTGTTTGCAGATCCAGAAAACATTTTCATTCCTCCCAGCGGGGAGAGTCGCCGTCGAAAGCCGCGAACACCAGTGGCCCCCGCACTCGCCCCGGACCGCTAAATGCTTTCCTTAGTTCGCCTTTTAAACAAATAAAATAATAAGGTAAAAAAATTCTACTTGACAGGGGGCGGCTATTTCGTTCCCATAAAGGATTCCTGCCCCTCTCGCGCTGGTGCGGGGCTCCACCCCTCAGCAGCCCACAGGCCCCCGCCATCTCGACGCCGCTGACGAAGCCTCGCAAAGCGGGGTCCATATTTGCTCCGCCCGGCAGGGGGTGTGGGGGTCAACCAAACTCCCGCGAACAAAAACCTATACACGGCCAAAAATAGACACGTCGCTCTCTCCCCTCATGGACAATCCATGACGATGCGATGCGGGGCGGAGGCCGTGTCGGCCAACAACCCCCATACATTCCCGACGCGCACCCACGTTACCCGACACCCGGAGCCGCCCCCGCTCCCCGTCCCACAACCCTAAATTGGAAAGTGGGTCAGCATCGTGCATTTCTTGTCCCGATCGCTCCGGGCTGCAACCCCGGGCCCCGGCGGCACCGTTACCCCATTGTGGGGTCCGCCCCGCCCCGCCCTCCAGCACCACCCCAACCCGCCCAGTACCGGACCGAAAGGGGTCCGCCCGCCTCGCGCCGCCCGACCCGACCCACCCAACCGGTGCGAGGGAGGCAGGTGGTGCAGGCAGGCGCGGGCAAGAGCTCTCTCGCTCTCTCTCTCTCTCTCTCTCTCCTTCTCTCTCACACCCACGAGCGCGCCCGCGACCCTCGCGACCCGCATATCGTCAGAGGCAAGAGTATGTCTATATAAAGGGTTCAGGCAGGCAGGGCGGGTAGGTAGGTGTGGACGGGTGGATCAATAACGGCGGGAGGGTGGTGCAGGGACCAACACTAGTGGACCAACGGGACCTGCATCTGCATGCGGCACAGCGGCAGTACAGCGAGGGCAAACAAGAGCCCAAGAGGGAGAAAAAAAAATGTGTCGGGCCAGCTTGACAAAAACTACCGTAGGGTAGCATTAGGTTTACGGTATGTACACATCGTAGTTAAGACGCCATCGCTCACCTACTCTATCGCCCCATCCCCACAAAAAAAAAAAAACACCAAACAAACACATATTGACATGCTTATGACTTAAGAATATGACAGGGCTCACATGGATCTTAATTTTCATTTCCCCTGACTTTTCCGTGAATGCCAAACTCTTTTTGTTTCCCCGATACATTGTATTCCCATGAGTTCCCAGACCGGCGGCGCGTGAACCCTGTAAGGCGAGATTTTGACGCGCATAACTGTTCTTCAACTTCCACACAAGGGTTATATCGACAGCACCCATAATCCTAGCGCGCGGCCAGCTGTCCTGGCCGGCAGCCGGCACAACCTCTCCCACAGGACCCGGCCCGGCCCGGCCCAGCCCGGCCCACCCCCGGAGCCCACCTGCCGCCGCAGCTCAGCGCCCCGCAGCCGCCTCATCTTGCGCAAGGCGCCCGCAGGGCCCCGGCCCCAGCCCTCGTCCTGCGCGTGTAATCGTGGCGAGGGCGAGGGGGCCTCAACTCACCCAAAATTTGTACACATGATTTCAAGATTTCACATGATTTCACATGATAACACCTCTTATAATTGAAAGAAATAATTCGTAAATACAAGCGTAGTTTGAGCTTTGGGAGCCCAAAATACGCACTCATATAATTTATTTTCGGCAATAGATCCACAATTTTTGACAATGATTTCGAAGATATCAGCGATTGTGTACACATGATTTCAGGAGTTGAGGCCCCCTCGGGCGAGGGGGAAAAAACCTCTTCATTTTAGTATGCAATTTTGGTAAAGTTTCGGGAATTTATGTGAATTTTTAGTGAATTTTTCTAAATTTTACTGATTTTTTTGAAAATTTTTGATAATTTTCCCGGAAAATTTTTGTTAGTTTTCCCGAATTACGGAGTGTTCAAAAAATTTCTGATTTGTTTCCCCCTCGCCTCAACGCATAGGCTTCGCCGTACAGGTGCGAGGGAGACAGAGCGAGGTGCGCGCTCTTGGGAATAAATCGGCCAGGCGTGCAGGCAGGGCGCGGAGGGTTCCCGCCCCGCCCCGCGCGGCGCGCAGCTGGCGCAGGGCGCAGGGCGGGGCCGAAAGCAAAGCGGGGCCGGCAAAGCGGCGGATAGGAGGGCCGCAGCCGCCGCAGCAGGTTCACCCAACACAAAAACACCTCGGCTTTCATCGTTACCAAATGGACGGCCGGCCCACCTGCATCACAACGTGCGGCAGAGGCACCAGTCTACGTCTCTGCGTCTGTCTGTTTCTCTTTCCCTTTCTCTCTCTCTCTCTCTCTCTCTCTCTCTCTCTCTCTCTCTCTCTCTCTCTCTCTCTCTCTCGCACACCAACCGACGGTGACCCCATCACGTCGCGCGGGGCCTAACCTACACGCGGCCGCGCCCTGGGTCTTCCCGCGTGCTCGCTTATTTTTATTCATGTCTACGAGACCGCGAGCGGGCTGCCCCGCCCCGCCCCACCCCACCCCGCCCCGCGGGGCCCTGACCCGCTCAATTCGCCCTAAATAATAAAGGGCCTCGCCCCCCCCCCCCCCCTCTCCATCTCCTCCCCACACGAGCGCCGCGACGCGCCGCGCCCATCTGTGCCTTGCGCAATCCCAGCAGAAGCGACGTCGTGGCCGGTCGATGTGAGACGGGGAAGCACTGTAGTAAAACTCTACGAAGGATTGCTTATTCGTATTACGAGGCAAACGCAGCCACTGTAATACAAAGGGAAATTCCTTCGCAATTACAAATACCTGCTTTAGTAGTTACAAAGCAATGCTTCATAATGCAGGGCAATAGTAAATATTACCGGTAACTTTGAGGCTAATTGTATGTGTATAGACATATCGTTAATTAAGAAAAATGATCAGAATCTACCACGCGAGACTATAAAAAATGCACATTAAATTCTTATGACCCTTTTTATGCGAAGCTAGAGATTTCTGTAAATATGTTCTATCTACGTATAATTTTGTGTACAACTATATGAACAAAATTGTCCATAGTAAGCAGCTTACTTTGTTCATGGTAGGGCACAAAATTATGCGGAGATAGAGCATGTTCATACAGAAATCTGTAGCTGCGTTTAAAAGAAGCTCAGAATTTTGTGTGTGTATGTTTTTCAGGTACTATTTTAGGAGTTATGAGCCTGTGTTATACGGCGGGATATCGAAGTTGACGACCCCTGCTCGGCGTTTTGGGGGAGTTTTTGGAGGGAATTCCTCTGGGAACAAGAGGAAATAACCGGGAGCAGAAAGGAATTCCCGTGGGGGATCAAGAGGGAATACCCCCTGGAACAGGAGAGAATTCAGTAGGTTTTATAGATTTTTCATGTTGGCAAGCTTTGCTGGTGGCGCGGGGCGGGGCGGGGCGGGGCGGGGGGTTCACAAGAGGCACCACCGCGCGGCGCAGACCCAGCAGGATCGCGGAATGGAACAACGCGCAGACCAGCAGACCAGCGGCGGCAACGCTGGAAGCACGAGGAGGAGGAGGAGGAGGAGGAGGAGGAGGAGGAGGAGGAGGAGGAGGAGGAGGAGGAGGAGGAGGAAGAGGAGGAAAAGAGGAAGAATATCAGAGTGAGAGAGAGAGGCCACAAGACGTCCGTCTCCGCCAGCGAGAGGGGGATCTAGAAGAGACTCCGCAGTCGAAGGGAGAGGAAGAGAAGTCGTCCCTGTCGGGCGGGCTGCCTACCTCCGCGGCTCCCATCCTCAGTGTCAGCTCCTCCTCCTCCTCCTCCTCCAGATGATAAAGAAGACGCACGCTTCAGCCGCGTCAAGCGGCGCGAGCCAAAAACAAGGGCGTCCCCCGGCCTACCACTCGGAAATACGTCTTGTTTCATTCATAACTTGACTTAGCCACAGCCCAACACAATAAACTGGAGGGAACTTTTTTTTTTTTTTTTTTTTTTTTTTTGGTCTGTGTAGAAAGTGACGTTTTTGTGCGCATCTTAACCAAGAACAATTTCTACGAATTTCCAATCCAGCAAAGGGCCAGAGGAAAAATAAAATAATAATTATATGACCGGGATACATTTTTTGAAAGCGAAATGCAGATTTGCACCGGGTCAAGATGTGCTCAAAAATGCCAATTTCTATGGATACAAAAGTCCCACCGCATTTAGAGTGAACTCACACGATTCAGGCCAGCTTTCCCGTTTGCCTCCCCTACAACGCAATACTGACAGTGCAGAGCATTCAAATTTAAAGTTTAATTACAATTTAAATTTACCTCAGCCAATAAAAAAGTTACACACACACACACACGCAATAATAATTCAGAGCATATTTGCGATTCATTTTAACATCGCCGTATCGTTCTCATAAATAAATGAGGATGAAAGATATTCCCAACGAGACTTGCCTCTTCCCCACTCCCGACCCCTATCCCCGCCGACTCGCTCGGGCGCGCGGCGCAGCCGCGGACCTGCTCGGTTACGCCTTCAGCCTTATGCAGTGTTATGCGGCCCCTCTCCCTCTCTTTCTCTCTCTCTATCTCTCTCCTTCCCCTTTCCCTGCCGCGCTGGCCACATGGCCGAGCCGGGCCGCCGAGCGCCAGGAGAAGTGAAGGGCGGGGCGCGGGGGAATGGCGGTCACGGCTAGGGCAGCGAGCGCTGGAGGGGGACGGGGGTCTCGGCCACTTCACTAGAAAAGAGCCAAGTGAAAAGAAGAGAGGCGAGGAGGGGGAGGAGGAGGGCGGAGGGGTACAGCGGAGGTACCTCCACCACCACCACGAGCACCAGTGCGCGTGTCTGTCGAGGAAGAAACCAAGCGAACGGGGGGCCCGTCTCAAAGCGGGGAGCAATAGAAAATAAAAAGGAATGTTTTCAACCCTAAAACTCTTTTGCGACGGCGTGCGCCCTGTATAAGAGTAGATGCCTTGCTGAGGACACACACGACCTTTGATGTAAATCAGAACGCGTGACTGTATACGGTGGAAAGGAATGCTACGCGTGGAGAAGACGCACGTTGACCATTGAGGCAGAGGGGCCCTACAGGCGAGGAGCGCGGGGGCCCAGCTTCGTGACGGACCCCGCCCCGCCTCGCCCCGCCACGCCTCGTGGCCACGAAACGCGACCGCGAAACAAGTTCCCACCATCCGGCCCGCGCGGAGCAGGAGATGCTACCGGCTCCTGCCGTCTTATTCCAAGTAGCGCTCTCCTCTCTCTTCTCTCTCTCTCTCATTCTCTCTCTCACTTACGGTGTGTCCCGGCAGGTGCGAGTGAGACACCGCGAGGAGAGCGCTCATCGGAATAAGTCGGCTCCTGCCCCTGCGGGACGGGCCGCCGGTCGCGGGGCGCGGCGCTAAGCGCGGTGCCGAGCCCAGCCCGACAGCAAGTCCCGCAACCCCCTCCCCTTCTCCTAGCCAGTCCCTCTCACTTCCCCTTCTCCTCGGGAGCGAGCGCGCGGCGCGGCGGCGGCAGGCCGCACGGCCCCATGATGCACTCCGAGAGCCCCACCACGCTCCGCCACGCCCCGCCAGGCACGGCCAAGGTTGCACAGCACAGGGGCACGGAGGGGGGAGGGGGGGGGGTCGGCCGTAAATGGCCAGGGTAAGCAACAAGTGCAGAGGAGGAGGAGGCGGGGGACAGGGACTTGGTCCACTCTCCGGGCCGCCGTTCGAAGCAGGGGCCGCGGGCTCGACGCTCGAAAAAGTGAAAAGTTTACAACAGAGGTGATAGTGAGCCGAGGCGACGGGTGACGTAAACACCCCTACTTTTCCTCGCCCCGGGCGGGGCGGGGCGCCTCTGGAGCGACTGGATGGAAACCTCAACGCCAGAGACGGGCTTAAGCCTCGCGCCCCGCCCCGCCCCGCCCCGTCCCGTCCCGCCCCGCCCGTGTGTCCCATCCGCCCGCCCGTCTGCCTTCCACTGCCTCGCCAAGATTTTAATTGTCCCGTGTCGGCAGCCATAAGCAGCACACCAGCGGCCGAGGATGGGGGTGGGGGACGCCCTCTGCAAATAAACTTTTAAAAAATTGAAAAAATAAACTGCGAGCGAAAGAGAGAACGCCGTGTTCACACGACGCTATACGCACGTGAGCAGGGGACCGGACGAAACCAGACCTTACGCCTCGCAACGACAAATTCTTAAAAGAATAAAATTTCAAAAAGGAAGAAAAAGAATGAGATAAGAATAATGCGCAAGTCTAGTAGTTACGCGACACACACTAGACGTAGGAGATGACCATGCGATAAGCTTATACCTCTGGCTGCGCGCGGGACAAAGTCATGTTCTCTCTCTCTCTCTCTCTCTCTCTCTCTCTCTCTCTCTCTCTCTCTCTGGCTCTCGCCGACGGCCCGGCCGGAGTGACCGTCCCGTCCCGCTGATGATGGACCCTGAGCAGGCCTGTCCCCCTAATGAACACGCCCCACCCCGCGAGTAAGACGAGCCGGCACGTGACCAGCCGGCGGAACACGGCACAGCGGCATCAATCAGAACACTTCCCCGCGCTCTTTCTCCCCCCCTCCCTCCCCTGCTCCCCCCATTTTTAACACAACCGCAACAATCTTTGCGCTGGGCCGAGCGCCGAGCCCATTTGCGAGCAGGGGGCATGCCGGCGTGGTTGCCGCCGCTCCGCACCTGTTGTCCACGTACGCTATCGCGAGCATCTCACAGTCGAGCCAGTATAACACAGCAGCCTCCCTGCCTTGTTGGTTCTACTCTTGTAACTCACTCGTTAATTTCAGCGGACGAATTTGTTCCGACCACTAAAGCATCAGCATAACGCTGACTTAAAGCTAACTAAAATTTTGGTCCGAAGAACTTGTTCTTTTTTCTCCGATGAGGCAGAGCACGTGGCGCCCCGGCCCCCGGCCCAGCCACGCGCCCTAAACACTCGTGTCCACAGCACGGGGGCCGCCGGCCGCCGGTCCGGCCTGCAGTTCAAGGCCGTGCGCGCGCGGCAGGCGCACAGAGAGCGCGTAGGAAAGCGAGCGAGGGCTGCGCGCGGCGTTCAAACACCTCCAGCGGGAGCATCCTCCCAGGAGTGCCTTCCCGTCCCCTCCCGGACCACTTCCTGACGGCCCCGCGCCCCGCGAGTCCCAAGGGCGCCCCTTTTCCTTCGGGTCAATATTTGATCTGGACGAGCGGAGCCCGGACTGCCCGCGCCGGACCGGTCGGCCTGGACCCTGAGGAGGGGAGGGGGGGCGCGTACGTGCCTAAGTGGCACAGCCGCACCCCCCGCGGCGGCCTCTGGGCGCGCACATCGCCCGCGAGATGTAGTTACATAACGCAAAAATCATGGAGGGCCCTTCCCATCCATGCCGCCGACCCGACGGCCCCCCGCGACCCTAACCGGGAAAAACAATAAAATGAAGCCCACAGAAGGCTGGAGGGAATGCGCGAAATACACACACACACACACACACACACATCGGATCGGATACACAACCCCAGCGTATATCTATATATATACACGCAGGTGCGTGTGTGTCTGTGTATCTGTGTGAACTGCGCACGGGCAATATAATAATAATAAAAAAAACATGGAAAAGAGCGGAAGGAAATTTTACACCAAGCGAGCACGCCGCGGCGCTCGGCGAGAAGAAGAGAGAGGGAAACAGAGGGAGGAAAAAAAACTTGACTTCGTTAATTCATATCTTGGCAAGAAAACCAGTTCGCGTCAAAGCACGCACAACGCTCGCACGCACGCAAGCTCGAGAGGGGCGGGGTGTAAACTGGTAGACCTCCATGCGTGAAAGGCGACTCAAACGTACAGAGCTCGACCAGTCGCTGCCCTCACAGCGTCGCAAGGCATGCAGAGATAACAGGCAAGAAGAAGAAGAAATCAGAAAAGAATTAAACGAAAAAAATAATAATTGCAAACTACTCCGAACACTTTGGGTAGCCTCATTCCATGCTGAGAGCTATATTTAGTCTCAAGCCGGGCCTTACCGGAGGCGACAGACTGCTATCCCAGATATCAGCCACACAGCTCACCTGAAAACAAAACCAAACGAAACAAGATTACACACTTTAACTATAGGACAAAATTATCGAAATCCTCTCCCGTAAGGAGCACTATAAAACAATTGGCATACGTTTCCGTGCGATTTTAGAAGGCAACTCTGTTGTCTAAAAGAGAAAAAAAATGAAAAAAAAAGAAAGAAAAAGATTCAGCTATTTACCGACACAGAAAAGCACGGCACGGAAAAGGCCAAGACGAAGCCTCCTACTCTAGGATGTCGCGGACAATGGCGACAAGCGAACCAAATCGAGCCACTTTGGAGTGTTCCAAACCCCTGAGGCAGAAGGCAGGGGGGAGGGGGGGGGGGGGCACGGGGAATGAACAGCAGCACCTGCTTCGCGAGGCGAGGTGCCGGCCCGCCGCGGCTGAGACCGGACCGGCCGAGTCACCGCGAGAACCAAAGCCGAGGGGGAGGGGAACACCATTGAAATTTTAATATATTTCGCAGGTAAAAATATTTTACTTTTCTTAGAAATAAGGGGAAAAAAATACAGGGATCGTGTATTTACAGAATATTCCAATATGTCAATTTGTGTAAACATGAAAACTTTCAATGAAACAAAATCATATAAATTCAGAAGCAGCTAATTAGAAAGAATTTTCGAGATTTGAAAACTAGAATGCGGAGTGCTGTATCCCCCTCGACATTTGCGCATGTCGAGTAAGCTCACACGTCATACCCGCGAAGGTGAACGTGCCGGCGCAAAACGACCAAACACCGCCAAAAGGCGCAAACTTTAAGCCGCGCGATGACTAGCACGGACGCTGCTCCGCGGCTGGATCGGCCCCGCGCCGCCCCGCCCGGCCCGGCCGCGGCCCGGCCGGTGACTTTCCGCGGCCGCGTGCCGATTTATGTGGCAAAACGTTGGGCAAATTGCGATGTGGGGATTATCGGGCGGGCCGGCCAGGCGTGGCGTGACTCGATATGCAAAGCAGAGTGACCTGTTTCCAGGCAGCACCTCGCCTCGCCACTCGCCACCAGGCGCCATACGCTGCCCCCTTGGGGGGCGGAGGAGGGGGCGGAGTGGGGGAGGGGGCGGGGTGGGGGTTCCCAGAGCCCTCCGGCAGATGCGCCGCGCGCGGCACGCTCCGATACGCCCGCTAACGAGGGCCTACCTAGAAGACACTAGAGCGAGATGGAGACGCGAATTAAAAACCCCTCCAGGCCCCCCGCAGCGCCCCGCCCGGCCCCGCCCCGCCCCGCCGGGCAGCCAGCGGGCAGCAGCGCGGGTGACGCTCGCCGCCAAGGCCAAGCCACCCGCATCAGCCCGCAGGACTCGACGGGGTATTCTCTGCTCTCATAAACTGTATAGGCTACCTTTCCCAGTCCAGCTATTACAATTTAATAATGGCGCAATACCCTGTCGGTAATGCTGTGTAATGCCGCGAGAAGTACGTACAAGGTTCTTTGAAGCGAATACCACCTCGGCAGGACCAGCCAGGATTGTAGAGAATACAATTCAGCAGAGTTTTTGCGCACAATAGACTGGTTTTTAAAGATTATTTTTCTTGACTTGAACAGTTTAAAGCTTGTCCAATTGAAAAAAAAAATCAATTATCTTGCATTACGTGCGGTGTAGAAACAGAGTTGGTGCGGCTTCCTCGAGCAGGGCCCCCGAAAAGGCGCTCACCAAAAGTCAGAGCGCGGGGCCGACCTACCGACACGTGGAATACCCACACGAGCGCATCATCCCGCCCCGCCCCGCCCCGCCCCGCCCCGCCCCGCCCCGCCGCGGCCCCCAACGCGGAGAGGGACCATACATGGCGCGGCGTGGCGTGGCGTGGCGTTTCGGCGCGTCCAACGCGCGGACACGATGTGCGCGGCCGAGGCCCCAGACCAGACCAGTCCAGCCGAGCAGAGCAAGCGACAACCGCGCTACCACCGGCCCGAATCAAACTGGAAAATTGCGCCGGTAGATTGACGGCGTCTTGCCACTCCGCGCCGTGCAGCACTGCGAGAGGGAGGGAAAGAGGGAGAGAGAGAGGGAGAGAGGGAGGGAGAGAGAGCGAGAGAGAGAGAGAGAGAGAGAGAGAGAGAGAGAGAGAGAGAGAGAGAGAGAGAGAGAGAGAGAGAGAGCGAAAGAGGCAATGGCGGCGGAAACGGAAAGAGAGAAAGAGAGCGAGGATACAGCGTTGTGTACCTGGCCGGGCCGCGGGCTGCGGGGGCCTAGCTGGTCTAGCAGCGACAATGGCCGTACTCAAGGTCAGAACATGTTTCCGTCGTGCGGCGTGGCGGGGCGGGGCGGGGCGGGGCGGGGGAGGGGCTCCGGGGCTCAGAGCACGCCGCGCAGCTTTAGAACCATGACTTCGCGATCGACTCGCGGCGGGGCGGAGGTGGAGGTGGGGAGCTCGCTCCCGCAGAAGCACTTGCCGCCCTCCAGCACGACGACGGCGTCGCGCGGTCGTGAAGCATGCTGCAGCACACCAAGACGGCTGCCATTCACCTCGCTGCCGTGGTCCTCACAGCAGGAGGTGCACGCCGGCGGGGGAGGAGGAGGAGGCGATGCAGACCACGACGGGCGTGAAGGGACACGGGGCGCAGAGTGATGGTTACGCAATGCACGTCAGCGCTAACTAGGACTTGGGACCCGCGCGGCGAGGCGGTGACGGAGTAGAGATGGCCGCGGCCATTGCCTCGCCTCGCGGAAACCTGTTCTAAATCACCGACGTCAACTTTTCCCGCCGGACCACACGTGAGGGGCCTCTGGCCTGGCCGGGCCGAACTGTACACCCCGCCCGCCCCGCCCCGCCCCGCGCGAGGTGTACGATTGGGCTTTGACCCCGGCGTGACGCGACGCGACGAACGCCATCCTCACTACTGCGACGCCCCGCCCCGCGACACCAAACTTATTATTGCGACCGGACCTCCGGACCTTTACACGACCTGCTAGGCACCAATAATTGGTCAAAATTAACTCTTTTTTACACTTTCTTTCAAAATCATGACATTTTCTTGATTTCCCTGACGAGCAGAAACGCGACTGAGCTGATCAGTAACTCCCTGCGCGCTTCTTTTAGGAGACGCGTTCTCCCCGAGAGAGAGGATATACGTTTCATGAGCCTTAAGGCAGCTTAGAGGCCTGGATCCAGGACTTTAGGGCAGCTGAGAGGCCGTGCCTGCCGGGGCGGGCCTGGCGGCCGGGCCGTCACACGCAACGTCATCAGATTACGCGTTAGTTGAGGGAATCCTCCCGGCGCAGTAGCCCTGGTCGCCACTGCCGATTGATTCCGAAGATTGCTCTCGCACCTCCGTCCTTGTCGCACTCATACTCATGGTGCCCTCCAACCATCACCGACATAGGCCACCGCCATAGGTGCGACAAAGACGGAGGTACCACAGCGATCTTCTGAATCAGACGCAGCCAGCCCGCGCGCCGCACACCTGCGCGCCCTGCCCTGCCCTGCCCGGCCCGGCCGCCAAGGCCATGCTAGGCGAGGCGAGGCGACGCGAGGCAACCACATCTCTCCTATTTCCGTCTCCCTCGCACATGATTGAGCGGAAACTCCTGACCACGCGGCGTCGTGCGCGCGCAGTGTGCTCGGCAGCGCCCAGCAGCAGCAGCAGCAGCAGCAGCAGCCAGCCCCGCCGAAAGAGGGATAAGCAAGAAATGACCAGGAGGAGGAAAATAACTGGCTTTTAAATTATTTGAACCATATTCAATAATATTCTTTTCAAACTTAAATATTGGAACTTTGGGACCAATCGTAGCTTTGTCACTTCTTTACTCTGTGATACGAGCGAACGTGGTTCCCGGCCGGTCCCAGCCCGCACACACGCTCTTTTTATTTTAACTGGGCTTCATACCAAACTTAAAAGTCAGACTAATCGACTGCCTAACAAGATTCCAGTTTTACCGTGGCTGATTTCTGATATTTATTTTTAGGGGCTTGAATTTTAACCGGGTCATACTGGGTTATATTTTAACTGGCTTTTAAAATTATCTGAACCGTACTCAATTCATTTCAAACTTAAATATTGGAACTTCGGGACCAATCGTAGCTTTGTCATTTCTTTACTGCGATATGAGCAAACGCTGTCAAGAGGTGTAACGTGAAGAGGGTTAAGCAGCGCGCTTGTATACAAAGGGTCCATAGATGGCTGGCACGCGGGGGCGGGGCGGGGCGGGGCGGGGCGGGGCGGGGCGAGAGGGGCGGGGGCGGCTGGGAGGGCGGTCGGGCGCGGGCTGGTGAGGCACAACTGCATGCTGCGCGCCGCGCGGGGAGCGCCGGGCCACCTCCTCCAGCTCCTGCCGCCTGCTACAGCGTTGAGGCTCTTGGCTCCCCATCGCCAGCCCGCCCGCCCAAAACCCGCACACGCTCCACTCCTATATAGTCTGGAAGGGGTGGGGGGCTGGGGGAGTGAGCGCTGCCTGCTGGCTGCTCGCTGTCTTGTATGGCGAACTATTTTAACTGGCTGGCTTTTACTGGATACTGGATCAATACGGGGCTTATATTTTAACTGGCTGGCTTTTACTGGATACTGGATCAATACGGTGCTTATATTTTAACTGGGCTTCATACCAAACGTAAAAGTCAGTCTAATCGACTGCCTAATAAAGGAAGCGCCGCGGTCAGGACGACGGGCGGACGGACGGCGGCGTTCTAATCAGGAGCCCGCCCCGCCCCGCCCCGCCCCGCCCCGCCCCGCCCCGCCCCGCCCCGCCCTTTAGACTGTGGACCCGGCCCGGCCCGCCGCGCCCGCCCGCCTGCCTGTGCCCCCGTCGGCCGCTGGCGGACATCCAAGCAGAGCGCCTCGCCTCGCCCGGCGAGAAACAAAATATTGATGCCAAGGCCCGCGGGCCCGGCCCGGCCCGGCCCGGCCCTTTAGCCGCATCTCCGCGCACCCCAATCAGAAGTGAGCCGCGGGATGGGACGCGTCGAGCAGCCCGCCACCCCGCCCCGCCCCGCCCCGCCCCGCCCCGCCCCGCCTGGCCAAGGCTATATGGTGCTCAGGCCTGCTGCAGTCTGATTCCGAAGGAGCGCTCTCCTCGCTGTCATCTCTCTCGCACTCACGGGGACGCACCGCATTGGTGCGACAGAGACAGAGCGAGGAGAGCGCTCTTCGGGTCTTCGGTCTGCAGGGGCAGGCGGGCGGCGCGAGGAACTGGGCCATTGGTCGCTATCACCATGGGACACATATGGCGCGGCAACGCGTGGCACTGACCTGCCTAGGCTGCCATCCGCGAGAGCAGGGTTGGGGAGGAGGAGGAGGAGGGGGGGGGGAGGGGAGGGGGCGGGGGGAGGGTCTGCCGGCAGCCGGGTTGAGCCGCGAGCGAGGACGAGTCACCACCAATCAACACGCGACTATTGTACACGCTGTCGCAAAGACCTTCGGTGCAGTTATAAAGTGGGAAGATGCGAGGGGCAAACACCTCTGAATTTTCATGAATAATTAAATTTCGCAAATTTTAGTAAATTTTCGAAAATTTCAAAATTTTAATTGGATTTTTATTTGAATTTTCGCAAAATTTTAGCATTTTTTTATAAATTGGAATATTTCTGAATTTTGATGAATTTTGAGGTGTGCAAAAATGCAGAGTTGTTCCCCCCTCAGTAACATGTCAATACGGATAGTATTTGCAGACTATACCCCCCTCCCCAGAAAAAAGGAGAAAAAAGAGAGGGGAAGCAGGTCGTTGAAGAGACGTCGCTCATGCTCATATCGGCACTGCTGCTGACGGTGCGATATGTAACTCCTGACGTCGCCGCCGCGCTGCATAGCCGCGTCGACGTGTCGAGGCGATGAGCCGGCGGCGGCGGCGACGCCAGTGTCCGGAGCCAAGGTCACTTTCTCTCTCTCTCTCTCCTTACCAAAGGCGCGTGACTCAATCATGCTGATCCGCGCAATTAAAGATTCAAAGCGTTTCATTGACATCCGCCGGGCCGGGCCGGACCTCACCTTCGCGGCGGACATTCCACTTTATTAACCTAAACACAACAAACACTCGCGCGGACGGCTGCTGCTGGCCGCTAGTAATCACCATCATCACCAGCTACACGGCGCCGAGCCGCTGAGCCGCGCCGACACCTGCGGAATATTCCTCCATGCGGCCCGCGGCCTGACGGCCGACTCGGCTCACCTTCACAACATTTCAGTGTATAGTCCCTCCCGCAGTCCTCCCGCGTAGCGACCAGCCCCGCCAATATCCTGCCCCCCCCCCCCTCCAGTTCCAGGGCGTACACTTGCCCCACCTCGCCACGCCCCACCCCACCTCACCCCGCCGCGCCCGCCCCGCCGCGCCCGCGGGCTTCATGATGACGCATTCGGTTTACTTGGCGCAAAGCCGTCGCCACAATAACCTAATCTGAGTGCCCTTCACCTGTTCTGAGTCCGCCGGGTCCAACGACATCGCGAAAGTGAACAAATGTCACGACAGCGCACGTGACTATGAGCGTGTGAGTATATATGTGTTTGTGTGAGTATGTGTCGTCGCGCCACTCGATCCGGCAGAACCATTCAAGTCACGAATGGCGAGCAGCGCACTTGCTCGTCACACGGTCGACAGCTCATCGCCCCGGCCAGGCCAGCCCCCCCCCCCCCCCCAGCGCGCCACGCGGCGGAGAGCACGGATCCACTCCAAAGCCACTCTAGATGCCCCGCGGATAGCGCAGACCACGGGCCGACCGACCCTGGCCTGACCAGGCCTGGGCCGGGCGTTCTAAACTTTTCAGACATGACAGCAGAGTGCTCACGTTTTGGCATTTTGAATTTTTCCATGTGACTTTCCGTTAGGATTTTCCCAGCAGTGTCCGTAAGACCGTATGTGATGCTGGAAAAAAGTGCGTAGGCGATCAGCGACCATGACACGCCAGTGTAGGCTCTTGCATCTGCGTCAGTGAACTAGGCAACACCTTGCAATGGGTGCATGTATGTTGCCTATAGAACAGGCGCAGTTGCGGTGGCGCGAGCTTGACTTTACTGTTAAAATATGGGCGACTTCTCACCTATTTTGAAAAGAGTACTACTTAAGAGGGAGGAAGAAACTATAATTTTAGTTCAACACGCGAAATTCAGAAAAATTAAGAAAAATTGAAGAAAATTGCAAAAAATTCAAGAAAATTAACAAAAATTTAAGTAAGATTCAAGTGAGAATTCACAAAAGTTCCAGAGAGACGGAGGTGCATCGTTTGAAAGAAAACGAACAACGTGCACTTGCAGTCGGTTGTGTTGACCAGGAGAGGGAAGACGAGACCAGCGGCGGTGGGGGGCGGCGGCGGGGGGCGCGGGGGGGGGGCGGGCGGGGGCGGGGGCGCGGGCGCGCGCGGGCGCGGGGGTGCGCGGGCGCGGGGCGGGCGGGGCGGCGGGCGGGGGCGCGCGGGGGGGGGCGGGGGCGGCGGGCGGGGCGGGGGGCGGGAGGGGGCGGGGGGGGCGCGGGCGGGGGCGGCGGGCGGGGGGCGGCGGGGGGCGGCGCGTGGGGGGGGCGCGGGGGGGGCGGGGCGCGGGCGGCGGGGGGCGGGGGGCGGGGCGCGGGGGCGGGGGGCGGGGGCGCGCGGGGCGGGCGGGGGGGGCGCGCGGCGGGGGGCGGCGGGGGGGTGGCGCGGGCGGTGGGGGCGGGGGTGCGGCGGGCGGGCGTCGGGGGCGGGGGGCGGGGGGGGCGCGGGGCGGCGGGGGGGGGGGGGGCGGGGGGGGGGGGGCGGGGGGCGGGGGGGCGGCGGGGGGGCGGGGCGGGGGCGGGGGGCGGGGGGCGGGGCGGGGGGGGCGGGGCGGGGGGGCGGCGGGGCGGGGGCGGGGGGGGGCGGGGGGCGGGGGCGGGGGCGGGCGGGGGGCGGGGGGGCGGGGGGCGGGCGGGGGGCGGGGCGGGCGGGGGGCGGGGGGGGCGGCGGGGCGGGCGGGGGGCGGGGGGGGGGCGGGCGGGGGCGGGGCGGCGGGGGGGGGGCGGGGGCGGGGGGCGGGGCGGCGGGCGGGGCGGGCGGGGGGCGGGGGGGCGGGCGGGGGCGGGCGGGGGGCGGGGGGGGGGCGGCGGGGGGCGGGGGCGGGGGGCGGGGGGGCGGGGCGGGGGCGGGGGCGGGGCGGGGGCGGGGGCGGGGGGCGGCGGGGGGGGCGGGGGCGGGGCGGCGGGCGGGGCGGGGGGCGGGGGGGGGGCGGGGCGGGGGCGGGGGGGGCGGGGCGGGGGGCGGGGGGGCGGGCGGGGGGCGGGCGGGGGGGGGCGGGGGGGGCGGGCGGGGGGCGGGGGGGCGGGGGGCGGGGGGGGCGGGGCGGGGCGGGGGGGGGCGGGGGGGCGGCGGGGGGGGGGCGGGGCGGGGGGCGGGGGGGCGGGGGGGCGGGGGGGGGGCGGGGGGGGCGCGGGGCGGGGGGGCGGGGGGCGGGGCGGGGGCGGGGGCGGGGGGCGGCGGGCGGGGGGCGGGGGCGGGCGGCGGGGGGGGCGGGGCGGGCGCGGGCGGGGGCGGGGGGGGCGGGGCGGGGGGGCGGGGCGGGGGGCGGGGCGGCGGGGCGGGGGGGCGGGGGGCGGGGCGGGGGGGGCGGCGGGGCGGGGGGGGGGCGGGCGGGGCGGGCGGGGCGGGGGCGGGGGGCGGGGGGGCGGGGGGGGGGCGGCGGCGGGGGGGGCGGGCGGGGGGGCGGCGGGCGGGGGGGGCGGGCGGGGGCGGGGGGGGCGGGCGGGGGGGGCGGGGCGGGGCGGCGGGGGGCGGGCGGGCGGGGGCGGGGGGGCGGGCGGCGGGGGGGGGCGGGCGGGCGGGGGCGGGGCGGGGCGGGGGGGGGCGGGCGGCGGGGGGGGCGGGGGGCGGGGCGGGGGGGCGGGGGGGCGGGGGGGCGGGCGGGGGGGCGGGCGGGGGGCGGGGGGGGCGGGGGCGGGGGGGGGCGGGGGCGGGGGCGGGCGCGGGGGGGGCGGGGGCGGGGCGGGGGGGCGGGGGGGCGGCGGGCGGGGGGCGGGGGCGGGGGGGCGGGCGGGGGGCGGGGGGCGGGGGGGGCGGGGGGGGCGGGGCGGCGGGGGGGGGGCGGGCGGCGGGGGCGGGCGGCGGGGGGCGGGGCGGGGGGGGGGGGGGGGCGGGGGGGGCGGGGGGGGCGGGGGCGCGGGGGGCGGGGGGGGCGGCGGGCGGGGGGGGCGGGGCGGGGCGGGGCGGGGCGGGGGGGGCGGGGGCGGGGGCGGGGGGGGGGCGGGGGGCGGGGGCGGGCGGGGGCGGGGGGCGGGCGGGGGGGGCGGGGGCGGGGGGGGCGGGGCGGCGGGGGGGCGGGGCGGGGGGGGGCGGGGCGGGGGGGGGGCGGCGGGGGCGGGGGCGGGCGGGGGGGCGGGGGGGGCGGGCGGGGGGGCGGGGGCGGCGGGGGGCGGGGGGGCGGGGCGGGGGGCGGGGGGGCGGGGGGGCGGGCGCGGCGGGGGGCGGGGGGGGCGGGGGGGGCGGGCGGGGGCGGCGGGGGGGGCGGGCGGGGCGGGGGGGGCGGGGGGGGGGCGGGGGGGCGGGGCGGGCGGGCGGGGGCGGGGGGGGGCGGGGGGGCGGGGGGGGCGGGGCGGGGCGGGGGCGGGGGGCGGGGGCGGGGGGGCGGCGGGGGGGGCGGGGGCGGGCGGGGCGGGGGCGGGGGGGGCGGCGGGGGGGGCGGGGGCGGGGGCGGGGCGGGGCGGGGGGCGGGGGCGGCGGGGGGGGCGGGGGGGCGGCGGGCGGGGGGCGGCGGGGGGCGGCGGGCGGGGGCGGGGCGGGGGGCGGGGGGGCGGGGGGCGGGGGGGGCGGGCGGGGGGGGCGGGGGGGGCGGGCGGCGGGCGGGGCGGGGGGGCGCGGGGGGCGGGGGGGGCGGCGGGGGGGCGGGGCGGGCGGCGGGGGGCGGGGGGGGCGGGGCGGGGGCGGGCGGGGCGCGGGGGGGCGCGGCGGGCGGGGGGGCGGGGCGGGGGGGGGCGGGCGGCGGCGGGCGGGGGGGGCGGGGCGGCGGGGGCGGGGGGGGCGGCGGGGCGGGGGGGCGGGGGGGGCGGGGGGGCGGCGGGCGGGGGGCGGGGGGGGGGCGGGCGGGGGGGCGGGCGCGGGGGGGCGGGGGGCGGCGGGGCGGGGGGGCGGGGCGGCGGGGGGCGGGGGGGCGGGGGGGGCGGGGGGGGCGGGGGGGGGGGGCGGGGGGCGGGGGGGGCGGGCGGGGGGGCGGGGGGCGGGCGGCGGGGCGGGGGGGGCGGGGCGGGGGGCGGGGGGGGCGGGCGGGGGGCGGGGGGCGGGGGGGCGGGGGGGGGGCGGCGGGGGGGGCGGGGGGGGGGCGGGGGGCGGGGGGGGCGGGGGGGCGCGGGGGGGGGGCGGCGGGGGCGGCGCGGGGGCGGGGGGGGCGGGGCGGGCGGGCGGGGGGCGGGGGGGGCGGGGGGGGGGCGGGCGGCGGGGGGGGGGCGGGGCGGGGCGGGGGGCGGGGGCGGGGGGGGGGGGCGGCGGGGCGGGCGGGGGGGGCGGGGGGGGCGGGCGGGGGCGGGGGCGGCGGCGGGGGGGGCGGCGGGGGCGGGGGGGGGGCGGCGGGGGGGGGGCGGCGGGCGGGGGGGGGGCGGGCGGGGCGGCGGGGGGGCGGGGGGCGGGGGGGGGGCGGGGGCGGCGGGGGGGGCGGGGCGGGGGGCGGGGCGGGGGGGCGGCGGGGGGGGCGGGGGGGCGGGGGGGCGGGCGGGGGGGGCGGGGCGGGGCGGGCGGGGGGCGGGGGCGGGGGGCGGGGGGGGCGGGGGGGGCGGGGGCGGGGCGGGGGCGCGGGGGGCGGGCGGCGGGGCGGGGGGGGCGGGGCGGGGGGGGCGGGGGGGCGGGCGGGCGGGGGGGCGGGGCGGGGGGCGGCGGGGGGGGGGCGGGGGGGGGCGGGGCGGGGCGGGCGGGGGGGGCGGGGGGGCGGCGGGGGCGGGCGGGGGGGCGGGGGCGGGGGGGGCGCGGGGGGGCGGGGGGGCGGGGTGGGCGGGCGGGGGGGGGCGGGGGCGGGGGCGGGCGGGCGGGGGGGCGGGCGGGGGGGCGGGGGGGGCGGCGGGGGGGGGGCGGGGCGGCGGGGCGCGGGGGGGGGGCGGCGGGGCGGGGGGGGGGCGGGGGCGGGCGGGGGGCGGCGGGCGGGGGGGCGGGCGGGGGGGCGGGGGCGGGGCGGGCGGGGGGGGCGGGGGGGGCGGGCGGGGGGGCGGGGCGGGGGGGGCGGGGGCGGGGGGGGCGGCGGGGGCGGGCGGGGGGGGCGGGCGGGGGCGGGGCGCGGGGGGGCGGGCGGGGGGGGCGGCGGGGGGGGCGGGGGGGCGGGGGGCGGGGGGGGCGGCGGGGGGGGCGGGGGGCGGCGGGGCGGGGGGGGCGGGGGGGCGGGCGGGGCGGGGGGCGGGGGGGGGGCGGGGGGGGGGCGGCGGGCGGGGGGGGCGGGCGGGGGCGCGGGGGGGGCGGCGGGGCGGGGGGCGGGGGGGGCGGCGGGGGGCGGGGGGGCGGGGGGGGCGGGGGGCGGGGCGGCGGCGGGGGCGGGGGCGGCGGCGGGGGGGCGGGGGCGGGCGGGGGGGGGCGGGCGGGCGGGGCGGGGGCGGGGCGGGGGCGGGGGGCGGGCGGCGGGGGGGCGGGCGGGGCGGCGGGCGGGCGCGGGGGGGGCGGGCGGCGGGGGGGGGGCGGGGGGCGGGCGGGGGGGGCGGGCGGGCGGGGGCGGCGGGGGCGGCGGGGGGGGGGCGGGCGGCGGGGCGGGGGGCGCGGGGGCGGGGGGGCGGGGGGGCGGGCGGGGGCGGGGCGGGGCGGCGGGGGGGCGGGGGGCGCGGGGGGGGCGGCGGGGGCGGGCGGGGGGGCGGGGGCGGGGGGGCGGGGGGCGGGGCGGGGGGGGCGCGGGCGGGGGGGGGGCGGGGGCGCGGGGGGGCGGGCGGGGCGGGGGGGCGGGGGGGGGGCGGGGGGGCGGCGGGGCGGGGGGGGCGGGGGGGCGGGGGGGGCGCGGGGGCGGGCGGGGGGGGGGCGGCGGGGGGGGGGCGGGGGGGGGGCGGGCGGGGGGCGGGCGGGGGGGGGGCGGGGCGGGGGGGGGGCGGGGCGGGGGGGGGGCGGGCGGGGGGCGCGGGGGCGGGGCGGGGGGGCGGGGGCGGGGGGGGCGGGGGGGCGCGGGCGCGGCGGGCCGGCGGGGGCGGGGCGGCGGCGGGCGGGGGGGCGGGCGGGGGCGGGCGGCGCGGCGCGCGGGGGCGGCGGGCGGGGCGGCGGCGGGCGGGGGGCGCGGGCGGGCGGGGCGGGGCGCGGGCGGCGGGCGGGGCGGGCGGGGCGGCGCGGGGGGCGGCGGCGGGCGGGGCGCGGCGGCGGCGGGCGGCGGGGCGGCGGCGGGGCGCGGGCGGGGCGGGCGCGGGGCGGGCGGCGGCGGCGGGGCGGGCGGCGGGGGCGGGCGGCGGCGGGGCGCGGGCGGGCGGCGGCGCGGGCGGCGGGGCGGGCGGGCGGCGGGGGGCGGGCGGGCGCGGCGGCGGGCGGCGGGCGGGGCGGCGCGGGCGGCGGGGCGGGCGGCGGGCGGCGGCGGGCGGGGCGGGCGGGGCGCGGGGCGGCGGCGGGCGGCGCGGCGGGCGGGCGCGGGCGGGGCGGCGGCGGGCGCGAGCGCGCGCGGGCGGGCGGGGCTGTGTGACGTCGCGAGCTGGTGTCGGACGGGGCGCTAGCGGTTCGTGGGCGACGGCTGCGTCGCGGTGCGCGATGGGAGTCGCGCGTCGGCGTCGGAGGACGTGCGGCGGTCGTCGCGTGTCGGGCTTGCGCGTCGAGAACAGCGCGGCGGCGCGGGCACGTGGCAGCGGCGCGAGTGACGACGGAGGGCGCCGGGCGGGGTGGGGTGTTTCGTCTCGCGGCGCGGCGGGGCGCTGCCGAGGCGGGAGTCGGGGCTGCGCGTGCG
This sequence comes from Frankliniella fusca, assembly GCA_029379305.1. NCBI lineage: Eukaryota > Metazoa > Arthropoda > Insecta > Thysanoptera > Thripidae > Frankliniella > Frankliniella fusca. Next base: position 375,003 of record JAHWGI010000422.1, read on the forward strand.
CGCATATGGGGCGGAGTGCTCGGCGTGCGCGCGCGGAGCGTGGTCGAGGCGTCGGCGGGGCGCGGCGCGCAGTGCGAGCTGCGCGCGCGTCGGAGCGCGCGCGGCGAGGCGAGCGCGCGTCATCGGGTTGTGACCGGAGAGCGGTGCGGGTCGCGGGCGGCGTAGCTCAGGCGCGAGAGCGGAGGCGGTGCGTAGGCTGGTGCGACGGGAGGGTGGGCGGCTGCGGTGGGCGTGCGCGGGCGCTTTGGGCCGCGCGCTGGACGTGCGCGTGGCGCTGCGCGGCATGGGTGGGCGGGGCGAAGGGCGTGTGCCGGGCGTTCGTTGATGCGCGCGACGGCGAGGGCGCGCGCGCGGGGCGTTGCGCGCGGCGGGGCCGCGCGCGCGGCGCGGCGGCGGGGCGCGGGCGTGCGCGGGGCGGGCGTGTGTGGGCGCGACGTGCGCGCGGCGGCGTGAGCGCGCGCAGCAGGGCTGTGAGCTGCTGCCTGGGTGGGCGGTCGCGATGCAAGGGCGCGCAGCGCGCGGGCGGCGCGCGCGGGGCGGCGGTGTGCGGGCGCGCGGGGCGGGCGCGTGGCGCTTGGCGTGGGCCGCGCGCGCTCGAGCGCGCGTGCGCGGGGCGGGCGGGGCGCGGCGGGCGGGGCGCTGCGGCGCGGGCGCGCGCGGCGCGGGCGGGCGGCGCGGCGGCGAGGTGCGCGCGCGCGCAGCGCGTGGGCGCGTGCGGCAGGAGTCGGCGCGACGCGGCGGCCGCGTGCGGCGCGCGCGCGACTGGGGATGGGAAGCGTGCGGCGCGCGGGCGCGCACGCTGGGCGCGGAGTCGCGTGCGGACGGCGCGCGATACGGGGTGCGTGGTCGTGAGGTGGCCGCGGCGTAACCCGCAAGGCGCGGGCGCGCGCCGCGGCGCGTCGCAGCGGGGCGCCGTGGGACGGTCGCAGCTGCGTGGGCGCGTGGCGGGCGCGGTCGTCGCGGGACGGCGTCGTGCGTCGCGGCGCGGGCGGGCGGGCGCTCGCGGCGGCGTGTGTTGTGACGGTTAAGGCGATGATAGCGAATGCGGCGGCGCGGCGCGTGTCGCGTGGCGAGTGGTGCGGCGCGGCATTGGGTCGCGGTGGGGCGCGGGGCGGCGGGGACGTGCCGTGCGTGACGGGTGATTAGATTCCAAAATAGATGTCGGCGGCGCGAGCGGGCGCGTCCGCGGTCGACGCGCGGCGGGGCGCGCGTCGCTGCGCTGGTCGCGGCGGGGTCGGAGGGGCGGTGCGCGCGTGTCGGGCGCGGCGGCGGAGCGTGGTCGTGCGGCGCGAGGCGCGGTGTGCAGGCGCGCGCGTGGGCGGTCGCGTCAGGAGCGGCGGCGGGCGCGCGCGCGCGGTGGCGTTGAGGCGGTCGAGCGGCGGCGGGCGGTGCGCGGTGCGGGGTGTACGAGGTCGTGCGCGGCGGGCGTGCGGCGGGCGGGGCGGTGGGAGGCGCGGGCGCGGCGCGGCTCGCGCTGCGCGGCAGTTGCGCAGTTTATTAGCCGGAGCGCGGCGTGGCGGGCGGGTGCGTGCGCGTAGCAGGGGCTGAGCTGACCGCTGCGTACGCGTCGGCGCGCGTCGTGGGTCGCGTCGCGGCGGCGGTCGTGCGATCGGTCGCGGTGGACGCGGCGCGCGCGCGTCGGGCGTCGTCGCGGCGGCGAGCGGCGTGGGTGGCGATGCGTGCGCGCGCGGCGCGCGCGGTGCGGATGGAACCGGGGGTGCGGGCCGGCGGAGCGCGGTCGCGCGGCGTGGGGCGACGCTGGGCGCGCGGAGTGTGGCTGTGCGGGCGCGTGACGCGGGGTTTGTACGTGCGCGGGATGCGCGGCGCGGTTGCGCGGTGCGCGCGGGGCGGGCGGGCGGGGCGGCGGCGCGGGGCGTTTTGGGCCGCTCGGAGGAGCGCGCGGCCGGGGCGGCGCGCGCGCGCGTTGGCGGCGGCGCGCGCGCGCTAGGATGTCGGGCGCAGGAGGCGTAGAGCTTCGGGGTTTAAGGCGTTCGTGTTCTGGGTCGGCAAGTGGGGACGCTGCGCTGTGCGTTGGCAGTGCACGTCCTCATGTTGATCTGTCGCGCGGCTGCGCGCTGGGGCGGCAAAGCGCTCGTCTGTGGGGCTGCGGCCGGCGTACGATTAGTCGCTGGCGGATTGCGCCTGGGCGGCGCGGGGGGCGTGGCTGCTATGCGTCTGCGGCGTGGCGGCGCGCAGGCGGCAGGCGCGGGGGCGTGTGCGGCGCGCGGGGGCGGGACGCGCGCGAGCGTGCTGGGGCGGGGCGCGCGGCGCGGGGCGCGCGTCGTGCGACGTGCGGTGGCCGGTGGGTCGTGGCGCGGGCATGGGCCGAAGGCGCGGGCGCGCTGGTCGGGGCGACGGCAGCGCGGTGAGGGCGCGGGCGCGGCGTCGCTGGCGGACGCGCGGTCGGGCGCGCGAGGAGGTCGGAGCGAGTGGTTATTTTTGGAATAGATGGGCGCGCGCCGCGCAGGGCGGCCGGCCGTGGGCGGGCCAGGGCGGCGCGCGGGGCGCGCGCGGCGCGCGCGCAGCGGGGGCGGTGTGCGCGGCTGCGGGGCGCGCGGGCGTGCGCGCTGCGCGCGGACGCTGCGAGCGCACGAGGGCGACGGGGCGCGCGCGCGCGCGCGTGCAGCAGCTCGCGCGGGGCGGGCGGGCGGCGGGGCAGCGGGGCGCGGGCGCCGGGTGAGATAGTAGCTGGAGGTAACGAGAAAACGAATGAGTTGCGAGCGCGTGAGAGTCGCGTCGGCGCGATACGCGGCGGTGTCCGCGGCGCCGCGCGGGCGCGAGTGAAAGTTATATTGGTTTCGTTTGGCGTGGGCGGGCGGCGGAGCGCGGCGGCGCGCGCGGTGGCGTCGGCGCTGGGGCGGAGCGCGACGAGACGCGGCGACGCAGGCGCGGCGGCGCGCTGCGGCGCGCTCGCGAGGCTCGTGGACGCGCGCGGGGCGGAGGCGGTGCGAGCTGGCGCGTGGCGCGCGCCGGCAGGGGTGCGTTGCGGCGTGCGGGTGCGGCGGGCGGGGGCGGCGGGCGCGTCGGCGCGAGCGCGTGACGTGTGCGGTGGGGTGGCGGCGCGGCGCGGCGGACGGGCGAGGCGGGGCGCGCGGGGATCGGGCGCGCGCGGGGGCGCTCGTGGCGCGGCGTGTGTAGATTTGTGCGGCGGCGGTCGAGCGGCGCGTGCGTGCGCGCGTCGGGGGCGCTCGGCGCGCGGCCCGCGGGCGCGGCGCGCGGAGCGTCGGGACGCGCGGCGGGGCGGCGCGGCGCCGCGGGCGCGCGAGTGGGCTTCGCGCGTGGCGGCGCGTGGCGGGCGGCGGCGCGGCGGCGGACGCGGCGGCGGCGCGGCGCGGCGCGGGGCGCGGGCGCGGGCGCGAGGGTCGTGCGGGCGGCGTGGCGAAATGCGGGGGCGTCGGGGCGCGGCGCGGGCGGACGAGCGGCGGCGGAGCGCGGGCGAGGCGCCGGCGGCCCGGGCGGGCAGCGGGGCGGGGCTGCGGGCGCGCGTGCGGCGAAGGTGCTGGCGTGCGCGGCGGTGCGCGAGGGTCGTCGGGGCGCGGGCGGGCATGCCGGCGGGGGCGGGCACGCGCGCGGGCGGTGCGGTGTGCGCGCGCGCGTGGCGTGCGCGCGTGGCGAGGGCGGGGCGCGGCGGCGGGCGGCGTGGGCGGGGGCAGCGCTGCGCGCGCGAGCGCGCGGGGCGGGGGCGGCGGTGCGTCGTGGGGCGGGCGGGCTGGCGGGGGTGCGCGCGGTGTGGCGCCGCGCGTGCGTGCGGGGCGCGGCGCGGGCGCGGGTCGGTACGCGCGCGCGCGAGGGGCGGGCGGGGCTGGGGGTGGTGGCGGGGGTGGGGCGCGGGCGGAGCGGGGGCGGCGGGCGGGCGGCGCGGCGCGGCGCGGCGCGCGTGTGGGCGGGGCCGCGGGGCGCGGGCGGAGCGGGGAGTGGGTGTGAGGGGGCGCGGGGCTGCGCGGGGTGCGGGCGGGGGGGCGGCGGGGGGGGGCGAGCGGGGGCGGCGCGGGCGGCGCGGGGCGGCGGCGGCGCGGGGCGGGTGGTCTAAGCGCGCCGTGGGGTCTGGGTATTTTACTGTGTTAAAGATTGGGTGATAGTTTGGGTGCGTCGCGCGGAGCGGGGTCGTGTGTTGGGCACGTGGGGCGCGCGCGCGGGGGCGCGGCGGGGGCGAGGTGGTGTTGCTTGCGGGGGGGTATTGTAAGTTGTGTTGTTTCGCGGCGGGGGCGTGACGGAGTGGAGGCGGTACTGGTGTAGGGCGGGCGAGGGCGGTGGGGGGGGGGGGTGCTGAGTTGCTGCGCGGTGGTGCGGGGGGCGGGGGTGCGTGCGTATCGGGACGCTGGGGGGGCGGTCGTGGGGCGGGTTTGTGGGAAGGGCGGGGCGCGTGGAGGTGGGGGGGGGGGGCCGAGGTGGGGGGGGAATAGGGTGGGGGTGCGGGGGGTAGGGG